>JAVYIG010000654.1:0-496897 GCA_035222895.1 Strongylocentrotus droebachiensis | reverse complement strand
GAACATGGAAATATGACGGAGGTGCAAAGTGAAAGGGGTGACTTGAAGAGAAGACAGAGAAATAGAGCAAGACGTGTTTAAGATTAAAGAGCATTTATGATACTATAGTATTCTAAAGCCTAATTATTATCTAATTATTCTCCCTAACCAGTGTAACCTGAAACTCATTATCTGTCTTTCAGTATTGATTTGATTTGATTTGATTTGATTTGATTTATTTATTTATTCACGGTAAAAGCCCAGTTCAGCTGTTAAGCTGTTACACAATGTGGCCGTGCATATACAATAAAAATACAAAGTAAACATAAGAAAACATATATCATATAAAGAATAACAAAATAGTAGAATAACTGATGACACACCGAGTAGAGATAAATTATATGAGTTCGTATGCATGTAAACGTAAATATAAAGTTTGTTATAAATTGGTTTTAAAACACATATTGTAAAGAAATATCAAAGAATTTTAACCACGACATAAATATGATAAAAGATGCTGAAATATTCATCATATTAACCCCCTATACATAAGAATATGCGCTTATATGGCAAACATACAGTACTGTCAAAGTATATATAGTACAAAAGATGTAGGTCATACTTATAGGGATTGTTTTACTGCTGGCGCATCTTTCTTTGTCCACCTTTGTTTAGACACAGAAGAGTCGTTGAGTTATTGAAAAATCTACCATACAATAAAAAGAAAGAGAAAACAAATAGATCGGTTAGGATTCCAAACAGGAAATGTGGCCGTAATCATTGAAAAGCCTAGCTTGTATTGTGTTCTTCGCATATCTTGTTGCTCAGAACACCACGGACTGACTAAGAGTCAGGAGCCCTGCCTCCCCCTCCAATTCATAAAGAGGTAACTTTATAGGAATGGAAGGACTATAAGGGTAGATCGAGCTTTACTTCACCGGAGGTATTAATCCCATTAAAGATATCATATCCGAAGAGTATATTTACTTCCCTTTTCAGACTCGCACATAAAGAACAAAAATCAAGAAAAGAAAAAGTCACTTCGTTCCGCATCCAATCAAAATCTCAAACTACTACTCACTTAGGCCTCATAGGATGGGGTATATCACGTCTTCAATAAAACCTTTAAAAAGATTGTCAAGCGCCCCCCCCCCCCCTCCATCCACACCACAGCCCGGCTATCCCAATTTCTAATGAAATAAATTTATCCATATTATTTTGTAGCGTACAAAAAAGACAAAATATGTGACTAAACTACTGAGATAAGAAAGTCGGATAAATCCATGACCTACATTATTATATGATGGAAAACATGTACAAAAGAAATGTTACATGTGACATTTGCACCATTTGCACCATACAACAAAAGGTGAGTATAAAGGTCTCGATACACACACAAAAATGTAAATACAATAACGTTAGATCAATGACAATTGTTCCCTTATGATTAAGCTTTTATTTCTAGGTCAAATTGTTTTCAATTCCAAAGGGCGATCTCCGATTACACGTCACTCGAACATGCACAGTGAGTGCTTTTGTGCACGAGATCACATAGTGATAGTGTTCATTGTTTTCCTCAAAAAAAAAGAATAGTGATAGTGTTTTTTAAAGAAAAAATTACTGCTTAAATACTTTTGTTATCTTTGTCAACTTACAATAAATTTTATTTTCTTCACATATTACCGATATTGATTACAATCAAGTCGTATAGGTTTTAACAGTCTCAATTTTACAGTAAACATTCCTTTCCTCCTGCTCCCTTCTCCCTCCCCATTTCTCTGTCTTCCCCTCCTCTCTTCTCTCTCCAACTCTCTCCATGTTCGTACTTGTCTTTATATCCGAATGTCTGCATGTTTTTTGTATGCCTCTTGTCTCTCAAAGTTGTGAAAAAGTAAGGGAATTATATGATCCACGTAAATGTAATGTATGTGTTCAAGTTTTTCTCCAGTGACACGCTACATAGCCCGTAACATGATAACAACATTGCGTTACGTATATATTTCTTTTGTCATCAAACTTCTGCCCTCAAACCTTTTACTCACCTTACTTTTGTGCTTGTATCAAATTCCCTACCACCCCTTCTTTCTTTTAATACAATTTTCTTAATGGCATCGGAATACACAAAGGCAAATCGAGACAATGTCCTCGTAATGTTATGAAATTGTATCGACATTTATATATATATATATATATATATATATATATATATATATATATATTGTATTTTGAAAAATGTAATCCTCTTTGTGTATTTGTTATTAAATAACTATCCTTTAACTTAACCAGTGGTTACAGATTATACATGAAATGAAAGAATCAGGACTGGTTTGATTCTTTATTACACACAAGAATAACACAAACTTTCAGTTCACACGGACTTTTCGAAAAACAGCCGTTTAGTTACCGTGTTTAAATTTTAAAAAATGAAATGAAACCTCAAAAACAGCAACAACAATAATAATCTAAAGAATGAAACAAAGTTAAAATTGAAGGGAGTTACGGAAGATTATTGCTAAGCTTTGATTGCTTGGCAAAACATAGCAAAATAATCGAAATTATCAGCTGAATTTATATTTTAAAGATGTTACGAAAGGGTGTTAACATTTAAGAAAATAAAAGAACAGAATGAAAATTGTTGGAAACCTAAGCTAAATTTAGATTTGAAGCATGTTACGAAAGGTTGTTAATTTGCGTAACACCTATATTTTTTTATTCGATAAGTCAAGATTTCTTTGTATATTCTCATGAAAAATAATTTGAACTTCTTCAAGAGTCTTTTATTTATGCAAATGGTATCAGTTTTTTGATTGCTAGATTACGAGCGGTTTCCGTTCAAATTCATAGAATTTAGGGTGTAAAAAAAAAGATAACCCATTGGTAAGGAATCTCCTTTTGAGTTGATATGCATTATAAATGTCGATGAGGTGACCCAATTTTGGTATTTTTTTCATGTATCCTGCAAAGTTATACATACTTATACAGTGCGTCCCAGAAAAAACAAAACCGAGAATTACCGATGTTTTATCATAACTTAATCACAATTATGATTTACAAATGACACGTATTTGTAAAGCTTAGATCCTCCTCTTTCATTTGATGAAACTCACATGATGCATATTTTACGCATAAGTGATTAAAAACAATTTGAAGAGAAGGAAACCAAAAAGTCATTTGGCGGGCGGTATCTGAATTTCAAAGGGAAAATCACATTTCTAGAATGTTCATTTTCTGCCCTTTCATATGACACCTCAATCAGGAAAAATGAGCGAGGAATAACAAAGTTCTGTTTGTTTAAATTAATGCTTGCATTTCCATAATTTAAACAAATTCGTTTTCACTGGCTGCCTGCCGTAGCAACAAACAGAGTCGACAAAAGACTTTAAAACTCCGTTTCGTTGACGATCAGCCATGCATCAAATCTTTCGTCTTCTTTGTGCATGGCTGATCGTCAACTACACACACCTCGCCCCCCTCTCTCTCTCTCTCTCTCTCTCTCTCTCTCTCTCGCTCTCTCTCCCCTCCCTCTCTCTCTCTCTCTCTCTCTCTCTCTCTCTCCACCCCCTCTCTTTTCAGTTCAGCTCAGTTCAATTAAAACAAACTTAAAAAATGTTAGGTAGGACAAAATGTTTCGTAAGTAAAATATCACCCCAAAACACACATAATGATAAATACATTCCCCCTCTTCTTTCTTTCTTTCTTCCCGCTTTCTTCCCTCTCTCTTCCCCCTTTACAAATTCATTTTCCTATTGAGGACGCTTATTCCCTATACCGGTAACGAGGCCTAAGCCTCCTGCGTATAGAGGGAGAGTCCTTTCAATAATTGTATTATGTCGGGTGCTAATTCATCAATCCGTTTCCTCATGCAAATCTTAATGTTTCCTCTTCTTCTGGTGGTATATAGTCAATCTTACCCGTATAAGGAGGACGTCATTTTCTCTCATTTCCTTGTTAGCGATTGTTTATATCGAGAACATCTTTGTAACTAGATCGTTGTCTGTAGAGTTTTGGACAAATTCAAGTGGGATTTCTTATTCAGTTTTCACTTTCAATCTCAGCATGATCAGTGATAATCTCTAGGTGGCGCTATATTGATGACTCACGGCAGAGCTTATGCATTATGCATTGAAATGTTTCTTTGTTTGTTTGATATTTTGTGAGTAAATAAAGTACGGTTTTGAATGTGTAAAAATAACTTCTCGGTCCATCAATATACACGTTCATATCTCATCTTACATTGAAAAACTATTACTGTCTGAATCAGCTTGATAAGAGATCACTTTTTCGCTTTTTCTCTCTCTCAAAAAAGTTTTTTAGAGCTATTTTTTTAGTCATTTAGTCACAATACTTAAATTATTTTGACGAAGAAAGGGAAAGGTTTTATAGCTGAAAGCAACATTGATCGAAAAACCAATGACTCTGCTTTTCATTACGTGTATATATTTATAGGTGCAGATTTCGTTTTTCCGGGTCCTATGAAAAAACCAAAATATTCAAAGTGACAAAAAATTCGAAAATAAGATATAATTAAATAGAAGAAATTATGTCTCGTATCAAACGTTGGGTAAGATAAAATGATAAATGTGAAAAACAGCTTTTGTTGGAAATGTACATGACGTGACGATGACACGGAAATAAAAAAGATTTGTTTGCTATAACTTAATTCTCTTTTCTTTATCCGATTGTATGTTTAATAGTAATGGTTTACGTAAGGAAACATTTCCCCCGGCTATTTACACTCCCTTAAAAGGTATACTAATATACGTACATGCTGTCGTTCGGTATTTAAAACAATTTTTTTTTTCTCATGGGTATACAGTCATCCATACTAATGTTCGTTGGTTTTTAACAACGCTGATCGGCAGAAACCACGCTTTAGCTGTGAGCAATATAAATTGTAATAGGAGAATACATTTCCGTGGGTAAATGTTTGAGATCGACTGAGGTGAAGGATAATGTATGCATTCTACGCAACTGAACACGTAGATAAAATCGGAATAGGAATGTAAGAATAATAGGTATTCTACATTAACATAAAGTCTTCAATGGAATATAAAAAGAAGAAGAGTCGGATGAGGAGGAGGTAGAGGAAGAGGAATAAGAAGAAGACAAAGAAGAAAAAGAAGCAGATGACAGAGAAAAGAAGAAGCAGAAGCAGAAAAAAGAAGAAGAAGAAGAAGAAGAAGAAAAAAGAAGAAGAAGAAGAAGAAGAAGAAGAAGAAGAAGAAGAAGAAGTAGCAGTAGAAAAAGTAGAGGTAGAAAAAGTAGAAGAGAAGGTTGAGTTCTGGGAAGAGGTGAACAATATTTTGTGAGCGTTATGATTGTTATTAAGCAAGCGTGGAAGAAAATCAGATTAACTTTGTTCCCTGAAAAGCATGGCTCTTCAAATGCCTTAATATTCTAAATATGGCATGTAAAAGCATACAAATCGGGACGGATTTTTACGCCACATGTTTGTGTAGTCCCATATACATCTTTTTGTGTAAACAATGCTTGTAACTTTACCAAGACTGGGCAAATTTCTTATCATTTTGATGATTCCAGAACCTTGCAGTACACACCAATACTTATATGCTTGATGATCAATCTTTTTTGATCAATTCCACACTGTTTCTTTCACACTGCAATCGCATAACCAGAACTCAACCTTCTCTTTAAACAAGAGAATTAACCTGTAATATAGCAATTCAGTTTGCACGATTTCACTTCGGTCTCCTTCTTTGTAGGTCAACTGATTATTGTGCAGGAAACAATCAGGCTTTCTCCTGATACCAAATAAAACAATAATCACCCAGTAATATTTCCAATCAAATTCAGGTTTCAGAACATCTAGCAGGAATGAGAGATCAAATACGAAGATGATAGCTGGATATGGAGGACGTGAAGCTAATGCCTCTGGAAGAGAGATAGGGTACAAGAAAGATAGTAATACGATGAGGATAAGTACTTGGATATTGGTGGTAGATAATATCCCTCTCGGGATTAAGATAATTATGAAGAAAGGAATCTTTTAATTTGCATTTAATATGAGGATTATAGCTGGATATGAAGGACATGAAGCTAGTGCCTCCGGGAAAGAGGAAGGGTGAAAGATAGTAATACGATGAGGATAAGTACTTGGATATTGGTGGTAGATAATATCCCTCTCGGGATTAAGATAATTATGAAGAAAGGAATCTTTTAATTTGCATTTAATATGAGGATTATAGCTGGATATGAAGGACATGAAGCTAGTGCCTCCGGGAAAGAGGAAGGGTGAAAGATAGTAAGACGATGAAGATAAGTACTCGGATTTTGGTGATAGATAATACGCCTCTCGGGATTAATATTTGAAGAAAGGGATCTTATATTTGATTTGCCTTTAATATGAAGATGATAGCTTGATATAAAAGTCATGAAGCAAGTGCCTCTGGCAGAGAAAGAAAGAGAATAATAAGAACCACATCGATATTGCCGGAAGACAGGTATAGCTACCTCTCTTGGGATATAAAACCGAAGAAGGAATCTGACTTTAATTTGCCCACATGAGACAAAAGTCTCTTGCGGAGAGGTAAGTTGAAAAAAGAATAATGAGGATTGAGGCCCACGCAGATGTTGCTGGTATAAAGAAACCCCTCTCAGAATCGAACCCCTAAGAAGGAATCTTACTTCGAATAATGGCCGTTATGGCAGCAACCTACGCACCATCCCTGGTGATTTTTATACGGATTATTATATATGTCCATCCTTGAGTTTTTTAATGCATTAAAAAAAATGCTTATAATGATAACGATGAAAATGATAGCAATGTTTATGATGATTATAATAAACAATAGTGATATTCATAATAATGATGATGATGATAATAATAATGATATTGATAATAACAATAATAATGATAATAAAGATATAAATGACAATAATGATACTAATAATACTAAAAATAATAATACTACTACTAACAATAATATACATAATAATAATAAGGTTACATTTATTGTTTACCTATATAGGGAAGCCTCATCAGCGTCAATTGTTGTTCCTGAGGGCAGTGCAATGAATTATTTTTACACCAGCAAATTACCAGGTCCGCATTTATACCTGGGTGGAGAGTAGCAAATGTGGTTAAATGTCTTGCCAAAGGACGTTAGTGCCGGGCTGGATTGGAACCCTCAACCTGCAACCCTATGATTGAGATATACTGCAATACGTTATGTATGGGCTAGAATTTTCACACATCAACAATCATTATAAACATTGTGGAATGGCTCGGTGGGGACTTCTTAACTTGGTTGTGTTCTTAGGGGTTTTCTCATTTCCCCTGGACCCTTTATATTAGTCGAGGAATGTGATATTCTCCTACTTGGTAATTGTCCGGGTGGAGCTACCCCATTAACATTCGATATTTATCATAGGGATAGTAACTCCAGGTGATAATAGTCCGGGGTGATATTCGTCGGAGCTGTCGTCCGGAAATCATGAAGATAATGTTTAAAACGTACCTTCATGTGCGCGAAGGTGATGATATCCCTTTAAAAAAAATAAAGTATGGACAATGTCCATCAAAACTGCGACCGGGATCGTCAGAGGAGGGTGTGTTTTGGATTTGTAATCGTCAGAAGCAGGACGATCACTCAATTTTGTTATAGAGAGTATGCAATAACATTATACTCATGAATGCCCTGAGAAAATAGAAACCTGCACTGGCAGTTGGGGTGAGGGATATATAGCGAGAAATGGGGAGATGAGAGATGAGACATGATAGAGAGAGAGAGAGAGAGAGAGAGAGAGAGAGAGAGAGAGAAAGAGAGAGAGAGAGAGAGAGGAGTGTGGTTATTTTATTTTGCATACATTTGTGGTCAAAATTAGATCAGGTAAACACTTTACTGTCCTTGGCGGTTCATAATACTTTTATGAAAAGTAGATATCGGATCTTTCTAGCACCTTTTCCAAATGGGCACTCGGGGCTTATTGTTACAAATTACCCATGAGACCTTGTGTTTTCCGCCGGGCATATCGACTTCAGATTTGAAGCGGAGGAATCTGGAATTTTCCGTATATGTATATTACGTGTTAACGAACTATTATAGGGGGACATCGCCTGGATGATGGTAAAATGGTGTTCGATGTAACTAGCGCAGGTTTGTTCTTGTTGGCCCTATTTTATGTAAATATATATATATATATTATGATCCGTTATTCCGTTTTCTGTATGATGAACTTACATCATTGCGAAACTCCTCAGTCGACATACGTCCATTTAAACAATTTTCGCTCAGGTTTTATCAAAGATTTCAGCGTGTAAAATAAGCACTATAACACGACAAAATGTGTAAATATTGTCAAGAACTATAGCTTGCAGATTTTAAATGCAGATGGTCTCAAAAATGAAAGGATATTTTGATTGACAACCTCTTAAAAAAAGTATTGAACTATTTTCAATGAAACTTGGTAGGCAATGCTGTTGGAGTATATCTTTACTTTTTTTGTTTACAGGGAACTAAGCAAAAATTACTAAGTAATGATTATGGTTCTGTAAGACCTTGCATTTTTCAAACGTACAAACAAAGTGCATGGAAATTAATTTGTGTGTAATTGCCTATGCAGTGATTTCTATTTCTGTCGCCTCAACGTTTTGTATCAAACTGTCAAAACAAATTAAATTCTTAACACAAAGTTGGTATAAGAAGATTATTTCAATTATATTCACAAAAACATAAAGGTAATTCAATATATTCTTTTTGTGAGAGGCATAGTGGCTATATCAAATAAAATCCCAAAGTACATTTTTTATAAATTATGTTCATATAGATTTGTGAGAATATATATCATAATATCATTGTTCAATGTGTTTTGTCATACTTGAAATAATAACAGGTTTGATTTTTTTTTTCTATTGAAACAATGCTTTGTTGATTCCAAAAGTAAATTGCTCACGTTGCAATGATTGAAATACCATGAGTTTACTTTCTGGACTATTTTCATTTGCTTTTGTACCCCAAAATATATTTTCCATAAATATATAAATATATAAACACCACAATTACAAATGAATCATCAATCTTAAAATGTCACGGAGATCAAGATTCATTAAGAAATTATGAGGTCAAATGGCTTCAATGGAAATGTCTGGCATGAAATGCAGAGGTCATTAGTATCAGTCTTGTCGAAAATAATGTCGAAAAGTATACATGCAGTATTGAAAATTACTATTGTGATACATATTCATGCAGTATTGAAAATTACTATTGTGATACATATTCATGCAGTTTTGTAATACATAGCTCGTAAAATATATTTAGTTTATGGTAGTCTACAGGATTTAAACACCTTACTGCGAGAAGGGTCATATGATTTGATGACATCATGAAATCTTCTTATAATATCAAGCTAGAATTACATCGTTTAAGATTTGTTGTGACCTGTCTTGTTTATCAAGATAACAACATTCTCGTTAAAATATTTTGTTGTAAGATATCATGGCAAAAGCATAATTATGTCACGTATTCACACATCCCACTCTCTCAGACATAATAACACATTTCATTCTAGGAAAAACTAGTTACTCGTTGTTCCCTTGAAAATAAAATTGTTAAGGAAATTGAGAGCATCAATCCACCCACATCATTAACGTTTCACTACCAGTGATCATTATTATAACGAGATGAACTGTGCGGTAAAGAATTAATATTCATGCTTTTGAAAATCGGGTTTTTACAAACTTAATCTGAAATTCATCAGAAAAGGGCCTACCAAAGATTAAAGATTTTATTTGGGGAAAGTACTGAATCGCCTAACCATATTATACTTTCTACATGTATATTTGAAAAAAAATCAACACCTCAATAATTTTAGGCAATTATCAATGTCAGATGTGAGAATCTGTAGCAGCGTTTCTCAACAATATT
The DNA here is from genome assembly GCA_035222895.1 of Strongylocentrotus droebachiensis. Lineage (NCBI taxonomy): Eukaryota > Metazoa > Echinodermata > Echinoidea > Camarodonta > Strongylocentrotidae > Strongylocentrotus > Strongylocentrotus droebachiensis. The sequence continues at coordinate 487,034 of JAVYIG010000654.1, read as the reverse complement.
ATTCTTCAGAATATGGATGAAGGCCAGAATGTATAAATGAGATGTTTTCTGTACCACTGGAAAGGAAGCTCTGCTTCTGGATTTAGAAGACACTGCACAAACATCTCAAAATAAGTTTCCACGTGCAGTAAAAAATAAGTTATGTTGTTGTCGCTATTATACATGAAGTGTTATGAAAATGAACACCTGCAGCAGAGTGTGTGTTGGATCATTATAGAACAGGAAAAAAAAACATGCATATAGATTCCGTGGTCTTTGAAGTAATTGCATTCGCAATTAGGAAATAACAAGGACATGGACCCTGATTGCATGTCTTTTCGAAAGTTGTTTGTTTCTTGTCCTTCGTGTATGTGCTAGTGGCGGTTCTAGATTTATTACCCCCCCCCCCCACCCCGCCCCCCTATTATCGTAAGGGACATGCAGAATATGAATTAAATTTCCCCAAGCCTCCCCAAACTGGCCAAAGCCTTCCCTTTCCTCACAAAAACAACCGCTCTTGGTATGCGCTCTCTTTACTTGCCCAGTTGTTGGTGTTTTCCGTATAGGGTCATGATTATCCATATACAATGAGAACAGTTTGCATTAAACAAAATTGACGTAGATACTCATAAAACTGAGTACAAAGATAAATCACTAATGTATGGAGCACTCTTCTTCTTATCGAGTAGTCCAGATTCAGTCCGTTCGTTCTTTTTATCCCCCACACACATCGCGGTCTCTCCACTGATCGCGCAATCCCCAAATTTCCGTCCACAAGAACGTATTCAGGACCCAGATTTAGAGGAATGGCTGGGTCTACTTTCAACGTTGAGGGTGTGTTATTTTATCAGCTGATTGGGTGCGCTAAACGAAAACGGTACAGAGGCTGGACTACTTATCGAGTCACTACACAAGTCCCGTCCAGTGGTCCACACAGGCTTTGGCACGGCAATTAACGGCTTCCAGGTCATCTTGGGTGCCTAATTCATTGGTTATTATTTATGTACAAAATTTATATTTTGAAATGTGTTAAATATTTAGATTAAATAGCGAGGCTGTTCACGAAAAGAAGAGAAAATTATTTCACGAAGTCGTCTTTTTTGTTTGTTTTATTCGTTATTGTTTATGGATGAAGAGAAAAAAATGTTTGCACACTGTTTATAAAAAGTGTGCTTCATTGTTTCGTGACATCAAAATATACCGAAATAATTGTTGATGGTATGAAAACATGAATAAAAAAATAAAACAAGGCCTGTGTCATTGGATTCTTCTTTATTTTTTTCTCCTTTTTTTCCTTTATTTCTTTATTCATTTCTTATTTCGCCTTTATCTTTATTTTCGTATATTTTTTCAGCGGGTTGGGCTGCAAACCCACACACACGCACACACACACTTCCTTTCAAACACTTTCCTACATTAATCATAATGTCAACCTCGATCGTATACAAAAGCAAACGGTATAGACAAGTCTCCAACATCAGTAAACAATATCCGAGTCCTTTGGGGGAAAACTTCCTGTTTAGCATATTGATTCCCTCAGGCGTCTTGTTCTTGTTAAACAGTGACCATGATTGGTGATGCTCATTAGTGTAATAGATAATTCTCTTCCCATCTAAGATTTATTTTCTAACGGCAGTTTGGATCACTAATGAAGTGTTTTCATCCAGTACTACTGACTCTCCAATATCATAATGACTTTTTTTATCTTGAGGTTGTTTTTCTTCTACAAGGTTATTACATTTCTTTGCAGTAAGCTATAAATTTCACTTGGAATTGCAAACAAAGCATTTCCTGAAATGTTGTCTTCATTACAATTCACCCCCGCTCTCATTACGACAGTTATGTCTACATTAACAAGCATCAGTGATTATTTTCTCGGTCCGTTCAGATATGTAGCGGAAAACTCCCGCAAAACCCTCCGCCCTTTTTTCTTCTTCTGTTTTTGTTGTTGTACAAATTAATAGCAATTTTGAAGGAGGGGGGGAAAGCCGCGGCGGCATAAATCATATTTTGTAACGCCTGGCGGCTAAATGATTTCAGCCAATAATTGTTTTATTTTATTTTTTACAGTTAGATTTTGACAAACTCTCCTCGCAAGAAATTCGTAAAGATGGCGAGGTTCCCCAGCACCCCTTAAAAAAAAAAAAAAATCCGGCGCTTCATTGATATCGCAAGAATCATGAAAGTGCTAATGTGGGATACCATCTTACCAAAAACGGAATATCAGGGGTATGGGGAAGAAATATTCATTCATAATCTTGTAATACACGTGTTTTCATAATGATTTTCTTGACCGTATTTGATACGAACTTTGTTTTATGTCCTCATGTGCTTCCAATGTATTAATAATAATAATAATAATACGGATATTCATATAGCACCGGTATCCGCCAGGCTTTGACGCTCATGGCGCTGTATTACCCTGGTTGTAGCCGAGCTGCCAAAGTAACTGGCGCTCAAGCATATCAGGTATACCCATTTACACCTGGGTGGAGAGTGGCAAATGTAGATTAACGTTTTGCCAAAGTACATTAGTGCCGCGGCGGGTCTTGAACCCCGTACCTTAAGAGCTGTAGTCGGGCGACTTATTCACTAGACCACAACACCTCTAACCTCTTAACTGGGTTAGGTTTGCTGGTTAATTCCCTGAGAAGCATAAAGTAACTAAATTTGACGTGTACTGCTCATGAGTGGTGTGGTTTCCGAACACCAGCATAGCTGAACAATAATAAACTTCTTCTTTTTTGCGGGTTTTTGCCGCTTCATTTTTGAAAGGGCCTTTATCATGTTTTAGCCACCCTTGGGTTGTCAATAAATCATTATAAGGTGGCTCAAAAGTTTCAAATTCCCCGCCTCCATTATATTTTTTAAATTTTTATCAAGATTTAAACAAACATGAAACACAGGAGAGGTCTCTTTTTTTCTGACAAAGGTATAAAGGGAAATTTATCAAATTTTCAAATTACTTTTTAAAATCAACTGTCCGGAAACACAACGCCTGGGTACATGCCGTTTTAAATTCTACAATTATTAATGCCACAAAAATATCCGAACGGAAATCTCTTGATAAATGCTTGCCAATCACTTATCTCTGTATCCCCAGAAGACAGCTAATGTCAACCGGAAAGAAGTATGTATCTATAAATATGATTTACAATTTACTTATCTATTCTCAATAATTTTGTTATCAACTGGTGTAGAAAAAGGGAGAACGGTTTGCCTGTCTCATTGAATTTAGATGTTAATGTGTTTATACCTACGGCGTTGTTTGAGGGCGAGGAACGATCATAATTTGGAAATTAGTGCTGGACGAATTTTAAAGCCGTGATAGAAATGTCAAAAAGCAGGTAAATAAACTGACGTCAAGAACCGAATAACATTTACGATAAAAGTGATATAGAATAGCATATAAATGATAAGGCTGAAAAATTCATGATTATAATCATGATAATGTAAGAGTCCGTAATTGCAATGTTTGATGAAGAAATGTCTATTCCATAATGTTTGTTTTTTATGTGAATGAAATGTAGATAGATTGTCAAGATGGTTCAAATACATTGATTTATAGCTACATTTCAGTGTGATTTATTCAAGAAGAAGGGAAAGCGATTGAAGGATCAATATATGTGTACACGATACACACCGTTTCTTATTATCCAATCAGAAAAGAGCTTGTCTTCAAAATATACTGGAACAAGACGGTGACAAGTAAGGGAATGTATATGCCTTCTTAATTTGCCTTATCTTATATTTTTACCATGAAAATAATGTTCTGTCCTGCTTTCACAAAAAGAAGAAAAGTTTCAAGAAACCATCCAACAAATAACTAAGCGCTTTGGTGAAGTTTAAAGTTTGTGTGCATTTTGAAAGAAAATATGGAAATTTGTGCGATTGTCATGATTGTTAAGTTTAAGATTTAAAGATAATTCGATTATAATGTGGGAATGGCAGTTGCAGCTAACATTTCTGGTTAGAAACTATGAAGAAGAACAGCCTTGACACAAACTCACTTCTTTACCCCCCCCCCCTCAAAGCATTTAAAGCCACAGAACAACTGATTGCCAACATATTTCACCATGCATTCATATCATCCTTGCTTTAAAGTGACTCGGTAACATTGCCTCAGATTCTAAAACATAAACCTGGATCTAGCTCATGCTACCATCATAATTATAAACCATTAGTTCAGTCCGATCGTCTGTCTGATTATCAAGATATTTATGATTGGAATTCGAAATTTAATTTTTCGTTTTCCATATAGCTCCGTTTAGTCTCATTTCACAACGCCCTGTATCTTCAGAGTCAGCAGCCCAACATGTTAACCTAAGGAATTTTACCCCCCCCCCCCAAAAAAAAAAAAAAAAAAATCGTTAATTTTTTTTTGTTGTTTAAACGAAAAGCACATCCACCCCGACATACGTTATCACTAGCTCTTTCATTAGAACCCTCATGTCCCATTGACTTTTGAAAGTTCACCCACCGTAATTTGATCAAAATAGGTTGCAAGCTCGCCATTGCCTATAATACACATGTGAAACAAGTCGAACTTTGGACTCAGTTTGCCAAGCGATTTTAAGATTATAGGTCAAGCACACGAAGGATAAGAAGCATGAATTATCAAAGATCACTTCTGCTTGGTTCATTATGTCCATTTGATCCAACCCCCCCCCCCCCCACCGTAATTTTTCCATTTAGTAAAAGCAAACATTTTGCCGAGTTAAGCAAAAACATGAATATTCATGAACGTTCAGACAATACAGCCTTTTAGTACGTAACGTATAGTGAATGGAAATGGGCGATGATCCGTCCAGGAGGTAGAGGTCAGTGGTTGTGCTGGCAATGTTCCAGCGAGCGAAAATGAGACAACCGGAGCAATATGCCTAACGTTTTTTTTATAACACTACAGTCTATGGGGGAAATGAGTAGGGTAAAACCGGTCAATCAAAGATTTTTACTGTTTATGAGGCACTTCATGATCATTTTGAAGCGCAATTTTGTCAGGGCTTCAATATTACACCATATCACAGACACTGATAACACGTAGAGGCATGCATCTTATATCTAACATCGTTAAACAATGCCTTTAACACATCGTAGTCAAAGAATACTTAATAAGTGGATGAAAAACTGCTAGAACATTTAAGTTTCACCTCAATAACCGCCCCTATTCCACAAAAACAACATTTCCGCTTTGCGAATCAGTTTGTGACGTTCTCTTATCCACCCCTTTTTCTTTCGTGATGTCTTTTAGCGATTTTTGGCGAGAAAAGTATAATTTTTCAAAACATGTTTACGATTCGATCCATTAAAATAGTTGTGCTTACATCCTTAATTTATACATGCAGGTGACTAATGCCACGAAATGGGAAAACAAACACGATTGCACACAGTAGTATTTTCTCAGGTTCCCAAATACATTCATTACAAAGGTTATGTATCGGTTCTGCATTGCCTGTTGGCTACTAGAAATTGCAATACGATCATCAAAGTTATTTTAGAATAAAATTAGTGTGAATTGTATCTGCGTGATGTCCCGAACGGTCATAATGACTATTTTTAGCTATAATGTCTAGCGCAGAAATTTAGTTGCAATAGTCGGGATGCTGGTGAAATACACTCAATCATAGTTGGAATCACCTCTTTTTTCATGAAATGAATGTGACAATATGATTTATCATTAGAATATAATTAGTATTTCCTCAGAACTTTACTGATCAATATTTATTAATTAATACATTTCTGAGAGGATAAAAACGTTACCTATCAATAATCAATTATGTTATTACAATCATTTCATGAACAGGAGGCAAGAACAAAATTATTCAACTTTATGGGAAACAGTGTGGTGCTAATCTGTTGCTGAGTTTTACAGACACACTCTAGAAAGGTGTTTATTCTGGCAGAGAATACAAAAACAAAGGAAAAGAAATTAATTATATTCTACTCTTTGTTGGTTAGCACTTAATGCACTTTAGACGACATAAGCTGTGCTCTTTATCTTGCTATTCATTAGCAAGAACCAACGACATATTAGTTTGAGGTAAAAAAAAAAACAACGTTGATTCAAATCACATTTACTTTGTACAAATGTATTTTTGCATATATGCCTCCTTTAGACGTTTGAAGAAAGTGAGGAAGAAACAGGAACTCTAAGCAATAAAACCTTTCTTGGGGGACGGGATGGGGGGGGGGGGGGTAATTTCAGACAACAAGTGACACGATTAATATTTTGCAGAATGAAGTAAATGTTAACACAAACAAACCCACCTTGACCAATGGTGTGTATTACCTACGGTACAGCGTCCCGGGAGAAATCACCTTCGGATGGGTAAGGTATTGGGTTAAATCTTTGATTTACATGGTAAGGAAACACGGATTATGACAGTGAAACTACTGGCTTGACCAACAGGATAGCTTGGATTTGGCCATCGTAAATATTATGCCCGTTGCACATGGGAAGTCATTACGACTGTGCTATTTACCTGCGCTTATCTAGTTTGTGAACGCCATATTTGCCTATACGCCATTTATATTTTTATTTCATTTTATTTTCTTCTATTCATATGCCACTGATCACTATCTTCGAAGAAACGATGTTGCCTTATTTTCACTAATAAAGATATCTCTTCTGTTGTGACATCCATCCCTACTGGGTGCTCCCTACCCCCTACACCCTCTCCATCCATCCACATCACCACCTCACTAGTTCCCCAAGGCCAGATTCTCCCGGCACTTCCCCCACACCACCACCGAACAACACATTATTTTCTCCAACACAGAAATTACATCCTGATTACAAAGAATCACCCTGAATCGAGAGATCAAACGGAAAAAATACGAGACAAGGAACATAATGACAAGTTCTCGATCATCGATCTTCTTCAACTTGAACAGAGTAAACAGGAAACCCAGCGAAGGGGAGAAAGAGAGAGAGAGTGCAATGGCAAGGACCATCAAAAAGTCTTCAAGATAATCTGGTATTGATTGCTATACGGTCCAGCTGATTGAATACTTTCTCAAAACACACGGTATAGCAATGGCGGATCGGGAGGGGTAGAGGAGGACGTGCCCCTTATTTGTCAATAAATAATTTTCAGCTCCCTTAAAGACGAGGTTAGGTTTAGTTAAAAGTAAATAAATATTCTTAAAGCCCCTCTAAAGTGTTGGGAGCCCCCAAAAATCTGGTGGCAAAATTTCATTTTAACTGTATCATGATATGAAAGAGAATGTCTGCAAGGATTTCCAAAACAAATGTGTTTGAAGTCGAATACTGATTAAAGAATACAAAATGTAGGTTTTCTGCGTACAACAGAAACCCCAACAAATCATGTATTCTTTTACCAATATTTGTCATCAAACACATATTTTGGGGGAAATCTTTGCAGAAGTGTGTTTTAAATGACATCCTCTTTCACATTATGATACAATTTAAGTGAAATTTTGCCATCAATTTTTTGGCGAATTTGGGGATCCCAACACTTTAGAGGGGTTTAAGCTTTCTTTTGCCTTCCTTAAATATTTCCACAGCCTCGGATCAAATTCTGATGCCACATAACTGTGTAGTTCCATGCACCAAGATATTTTGTCCAGTGCTTGTCATAATTATTATTGATTTTTAGCATATTTTATCTAATTGAAAAAGAAAGTAATTTTGATTCCCAAACGTGGGTTCCAAAACTTGATGATACTTGGTTGTCCTTACTTGCTATTTATGATCATCAAATAAAAGATTTTTTTTGTTTACAAAAAAAAAAAAAAAAAGGACAGAAATATCTTTAGCAATGCAATTTCCCCAAAAAAATAAAATGCATAGCATACAAAATGTATTGACAAGTGATATAGTTTCGCGCTCCTTGCCTCCTTCTAAGAAAAGGACAAATACACCTGGATCCGCCACTGCCGCGGATGGACAATTCGCAAAGCCCCACTGGACACTGCGTCATGTGTTAAGGATATCTGGTTGACTGATGATACCTGGAAGATGGAGAGTAAAGAACCTCTATACTCCTTGGTGAGGGAAGATGAGAGGGAGGTGATGAGGAGTTACCAGGAATTGTTTTGCCATGGAATCGTTCCACCACAACGAACTTGAAATCCAAGTAGGACAGTAGCATCCGATAATGTAACTGGTGATTTAACTTCATGTTGTCTGTCTAATTTAATATAATCATAAGCCTGTTACTTTATCTACCCCCCCCGTCTGTCTGTCTGTCTTTTTTCTTTCTTTCTTTCTTGATCCCCCTTTCTCTCTCCCTATTTTGTCCCGTGTCTCCCTCTCTCATTTTCTCTGTATCTCTTTCTTTCTCTCTCCCCTCTTTCTTTCTATCACTATTTCTTTTTTTTAACATCAGTTCTCTTTATTTTACCCTATCCTCATTCTCTCTCTCTCTGTCTTTCTCTCTCAGTCATTCCTTTTTCTAGTTCTTTCTTTCACACCCTCTCCCCTTCTCTTTCTCTTGTTCTCTCCCCATCCCCTCCCCCTCCCCTCTCCCCTCCTCCCTCCCCTCTCTCTCTCTCTCTCTCTCTCTCTCTCTATTATATATATATATATATCTTTCTCTCAGTCTCTCTATATCTGCGTCTCTGGGCCTCTCTGTCTATCTCCCTTTTTCAGAGTCTATTTCTCTTTAATAAAACCCCAATTACCGTAAAAAGCGGACGGGGAATTAGGAGTATGCATTTATGTATCATTTTACTTATTTTTCTTTCTCATTGGAATGAATCACGCAACTCCAGGGGATTCTTTCTCTTTTGGGGATAACAAGCTGGGTATTTAAATAGTCGATGGAGATCCATATCATACGTGAGCCAAGCGAGGAGAGTGATTAACAATTGATTCTCTTTCCCCAAGTTCACAACCTCTTCCTGGAATAACCACGTTTTGATAACATTCAAAACATCGAAACGGACAAAAACAACCAGAGCTAAGAACATTCACCCTTTTTTTCTTCCAGGGCTTTTTATCATCAACCCAACGAGCAGAAAATCAGTCGTTTATATTTCCTGCTGAAAAGTAATTTCCCTGTCGTTAATTGATTTCTATATTGACTGCTGCTTCCAACTTTTATTCATATCTTGTTTCTAATATTTCCATCGATTGTATACATGCTAAAGACAACGTGGATACGCTGATCATCAGTTGCTTAATCAATCCACTATCCCTCCTCCTTTCTCTCGCTCTCTCTCTCTCTCTCTCTCCACCCCCCTCTCTCTCTCTCTCTCTCTCTCTCTCTCTCTCTCTCTCTCTCTCTCTCTCTCACTGTCTCTTATATTTTCTCCCCCTCTCCACTCTATCATATCGATGCCAATCTCTACCCCATACTTTCTCTTTCCATAGCCCTCATTCTATTTTAAAGTTCGTATTGATATCTATAATTCCGAATTATGTATCCTTTTGTTGATTTTAAATGGGTTTCTGCAAAAACATTCTTGCACTGCAACAAATTAAGAGGAGAGTAAATTAAAGTACATCGTTCTCAAATTACTGTTCTATGACCAATACATAGTCATGTCAATATAGGTTCCATTACTGATGTTTTGTTTTCACATGCTACCCCAACTGTACAAGCTGTGTTTTAGAATGGCCAGTTTTTCTTCATGGTATAAGTTTTACAAAGTTGTTGACAATCATGACACAGTTTTGTAAATCCTTCTACGTGAGGAAGCGAGTGTGTCGAGATTATTTGGAGCTCAACGCTCAAAGTCTGGAGTTATTGGGGACAATGCGTCCCCTCTCCCCATCTCTTCGCCCCTACTATGACGAGCTTTGATTAGTCATTGTAATTACATTTTCTATATATTTGTCTTCTTCAAAGAACGATCAGAGCTATATAATGTTGTTTTCGAAACCGAACAAATAGTGTCACTCAAAGTGAACGTTGAAAAATACGAATGTATTGCATTGGCTTAGCTGCCTGTATATAATGTTACTGAGATTCCATCCGGCCTATATTGCTTCACCTTATGGTCAACTTTTGTATAACAATATTCAGTTATAAAATGAAGAATCCTTGAAATGTACTAATTTAGCACGTAAATATTGACATTAGAGTACAAAAAACAAAATGAAAGGCATATTTAGACCACGGGGTATGAACTTAATTATTTTCACATTTAATTTAAATAGAAACATTTTAGAAACAGTACAAAATAGAAAACATGAAAGTAGGGCATTCCTGAATGTTATGAACTTTAATCTAAATCTGACGAATCAATGTAGTGGATTTCTTACTAGCTGGTATATGAACTTGGGGAATTTCCCCAAAAAGTTGGACAAGGAATACCAATATCCCCCAAATATCCACTTTATCAATTGTTAAAGTAGATCTAAATTTTAGAGTCTTATCTTGTGGTGTAATCTGTGGACCATGTTGAATAATTATATTAACAACATTTTCAGTAAGGCTACCACTTGGTGTTACCAATTTCCTTCAAGCAAAAACAAAAAGGGATAAACTGTAATTATACAAAGGGTATTTTGAGCAAGGCGATCATTGTGTGGCATGTTCAAAGAAGTTATATTTTTTAGTTTTTATTCTTGGAAATCCTTGAACATGTGCATATTTCGTCTATATGGAAATGTTATTTTCTGTCTCGGTTATTCTTGTCAATTCACAATACTGATTCTGTACAATACTTCCTTTTTTTAAATACCATACAACAATCAAGGGCACATTCACAGACATATAACAAACATAATTGTCATTATATCATCACATATTTCTAGTCATGATTCTTCCTTTGTTAATTAAATATTTGACCCAGTTATTTTCAATTTTCAAATTGTTTCATTTTTATTTAGAGGGGTGGTAGCAGAGTTTATTCCGCTAGAACCAACCTACAACATACATGTACATGTCATTCCTAGCATCTCTTAGTATGTGAGGAGTCAATTAACCCTGTGATGACCCCCCCCCCCCCCCGACAAATCAAACACTTCAAGAAAATGAATTATGGGCCTATTTTGATTACACGTTGGGTTTGTTTTTCAGCCAATCAAAAACAATAGCCCCTTTAACCGTTTCCCCTCAAAAACAAAAAACGACCTAGACCTATACATGGTGTATGCGTGTTGCATGAAAGTGAACTTGTTTGTTAGATTTTGGCACGAGCGAGGGAGAGTCCGGGGAGTTAGCGGATGTTAATATAAGATCCAGGTACCAATGTTGAAACCGCAATCTATTATCTGGTTATCAGTTATGACATTGGTTTTTTCGATCGTCGAATACAAATCATAAACATCACTTGTTTGTTCAGGCACTTGGAAACGACAATTTAGATGAGCATAATATCATAGCTGCACTCCCCCCCCCCCCCCCCGCGCACTCCAAGAAAAAGAAGTTTAGGTTTATATACAAGCACATAGGCCGTCTCTCTTTCTCTCTCTCTCTTCATGGTCTGTGGTTCTACTAATTCACTGAAGTTAGGTTTAACGCGTTAGGGAAAACTTAAAACCTCGGTCTAATTAAACTCGATGTTAGACCGAGCTTAAACACGTGCGTCGGTTTAAGTTTGTAGTAAAATGTACGGTATTGACTTTCTAGCACCCATGAATGCGTCCTCATTCCACATCGCTGATTTATTGACAAAGAAAAAAACATTTTAAGATTGTTGTTCGAGAATTGCATTTGAAGAGAAATAGATCCCTACAGTATCACTTCAACTTAACCACTTGACCGCCATCAGTATAGATTTTAGACCAAGCGTATACAGATCTTGTTTCTTGGCAGGTAAGAGTTCGATACACCCGGACACCTCTGAGAATTCTCTCTCTAAAGGCCCGGTCACACAGCCTTTCGCGTCTGTATCGCGGGTAGAATTTCGCGATTTTTTTTTTGCCAGCGGTTGCCCGTGGTGGAAAATGTGCAAAATTGGCTTACCCGCGGTTTACCCGTGGTATGCCCGCGGAACAGACGCCGGCGACTGTTCCGCGTCCTTATCGCGGTTGAAGCGCGGCGGTACCGCGGCCTACCACGGGTATAATAAAGCAGCCGAACCGGGCTGTAGAAATCATAACCGCTCCGTGCTTACACGCGGTACACACGCTAATGCACGTGTTATGTACAGACGCGGAACAAACGTGCTATGACCGTGCTCCACCCGCGATTACCCGCTAAAATTTCGCGTCCTACCGCGTGTAACCACGTCTTAACCGCGGCCGTAGCACGTCCTAGCACGTTCGTTCCGCGTCTGTACCGCGTCTTTACCGCGTGTGCACCACGTGTACCGCCCGCGATTACCCGCGGTCTAAATTTTTGGGCAGCCCAAAACTTTTTCGCGCGGCCAACCGCGTGTGAATTTCTTACCGCGTGTAACGACGGGTAAAGTACGGCTGTATCGCGTCTTTATCGCGACCTCAAAGCGTCCAACAGCGTCTGCTTCACGGGCAGACATTTTTGGCCGTGATTCGGCCGCGATACGCCCGTTAAAGGGCTGTGTGACCGGGCCTTAAGCCTGAACTTCCTCCCCATGCACAAACAAGTTGGGGGCGTCCCTGCACGACCGTGTTACACGATGTGTTGACAGGTATTAACGCTGGTGGTTAGGGTAGATACATTCAGGATATCGCTTTAAAATCAAATGCTTATTTGACTTTCTTGCTTCCACACATGAGTTTTGTAGTCAAACCATCTCCGATGTCTCTGTTACATTTAAAACAATAACAACAACATCATGAACAACAGCAATACCAACAACATTATGTCCTAATGAATTAGCTGTGAATAGCTGTGATTTCCATAAATCCTAAGCTAAACTCTCTCTCCGCACACTATAACAATACAATTAATTTGTGAACGTCTAAAATACCTAAATAATAAGTTTCTTGGTCGGGCAAATACAGGTATTGAGATTTTTGTTTTAAAGGGATCGATACACCTGAACGTCCCTGAGGATACTCCTCCCCTTGTTTTCCAAAAGTCCTTTCTCCCTGCAAAACAATTGGGGCGTCCATGCACGACTTGACTGACGAGTAATCACGATCGAGTAGGTGGAGGTGGGGCGAGGTGGAGTGAGAAAATTATATTTTAAAAGATAGTGTCACGTCGATAACGAACGATATCATCCTTGCATAATCATTTTTAATCAAGCCTGATACGAATTTCTTCATCAATATTTCCCTTTAAAAAAAAACACTTCAGGAGAAGGAAAAAAAGATGTTCCAAAGTAGGCTAAAGGGATTATTAGAGGGCAAAAATTTATTCCGAGTCCCCTGCAGTGATCACCTGAATTTTGCAACTTTTATTAGGCCTAGATTCTGTTTATCTCCTACCCTTTCCATGTTTCAGAGGATAACAAGCCATATTCTTATTTGTGGAGTAATATCTTACTTTAATACGCAAGTTACCGTAACATCGTTCTTCTTCTTTGTCTGGTTTGATTTGGCTATTAGTTAGAATCGACTGTTTTCACCATGTTATTGATTTTTATTGACGACAAAAGCAAGCAAAACAATTAAAGAGAAATGTAAGAACCTATATAACACCAGCAAATAAGATAGAGCGAGGTGAAATCGTCAGGGTTTGCTTGCTTTTGACTTGCTTTTGTCACGTCTGTGGTTTACGTGACGTAGTTTGCAAGAGTTGTTCACTCATGCGCAACGGTTCTGCATGTACATCTTCGCTCTTGAATAGCGGCCAACAAAACAGTTCCAGAAACATCGGTGAAAGTGATTATTTAACGGTTTACAAGTTTCTATTGTGTGATATCTAACAACACATTTCCCTATAATACCCAAGATCCAGCTGACCTTCTCTGTACTTCCCTAAATCCTGTTTCAAATAAAATCCTCCTCTCTCTTTTTTCCTCTGTTCAGGGTTTGATAACTCGTTCCCTGTTGCCTACAATAGTCTCATATTATCCAGAAACACACTGTTTTGCTTTAAAGAGAAGGTTGAGTTCTAGGAAGAGGTGAACAATAATTTGTGAGCGTTATTATTGTTATTATGCAAGTGTGGAAGAACATCGGATAAATAATGTTCCCTGAAAAGCATGGCCCTGGTGTAACAGCATAAGAATCGTGTAGTCCCATACACATCTTTCTGTGAAAAGTGCTTGTAACTTTACATAGACTGGGTCAAATGTCCAGAACCTTGCAATGCTGATATGCTATGGATGATCAACCTTTTCTGATCAATGCCACGCCATTTCTTTCACAATGCAATCTCATGACCAGAAATCGTTAACCTCCTAATTTTCACAACTATTCAGTATCATGCAATTTTACTCATTGATAGCAGGTACTTGCATAATTTATGCAATATCGATTTTTTGTTTAAAAGACATGTAATATGTTATCAATAAACATTATTTCGTTTACATTTTACACTCTGTTTTACAAGGTCTATTTCAATGTGTATCAATATTGTATGTTAATTTCTGTCAAGCATTTACAACTCTGCCTGTGAACTGTCAGTCGTGTGTCAATTCTAAAACTGAATTGAATTGAATTGAAATGGAATACTAGGTAAACCCGCTGGAGGAACTGTTCCGCATCTCAACTCCATACACATTTCAAACATAATGGTTCCACGGAGGGAACACTTTGTTACAGATCGACCTATAATAAAAAATATTCAATACTGAGCGACAATTCTAATGAACTGCTTAAATCGACTCCTTCTAGAACAAAAGAACTGTTGGAAACCAAGCTCAATTAAACGTTAGGAAGAATTGCTGACAAAAACACTGATGACACTTTTACAGACTAGTTTTATGGATGAATTGATTATTGATTTAGTTTTTTCAACGCTGACTGACCTGGATTTTATTGAATATTTTGTACTTTAAGCTGTGACCCTGGAAGAGCTCAGAAACCTTAAAAAATCATCAGTTATGTAAATAATATTTGCTTTGAAAAGAATATTGTTCGTCATCATTTGACCGACATATTATGTAGGGGTTAAATGAAGTTGCTTTTAGCTTCGAGGCATAACAATTTATTTTGCATGGATTCTTTTCGTTTAAAGCAGTACTATAACAAAAAAAAATTACGTAAAGAAAAAGAAGAAAAAACAGTTAAATATAACTTGGAATAGATTATGGTTATTTAATGAGAATAACAATAGCAAAGGAAAAACAAATTTGTATGTTTTTGTTGATAATGAACTATTTTCTCACGTACATGTATATGCATCTGTTAATTCAAATTGAAAGTTATGTTGGAATTATAAACGTTTAAAGTCGGTTTCAGGATCACTGAAGGGGTTGAAAAGACGTAATATTTTCGCATACTCAAATTGGTATTCAGGTTGAAAAACAAATATGGCCATCATGTCATTATGTGGAATAGCATTAGCCCCCCTCGTTGCAATTAAGCACCAGCAGATATTTGATATTTGATATTCGATATTATTATTCTCCGATGAATATCAATCGAGCAATCGTTTGTCAAATGTTAAGGTAAGGTTCTCCCTCCCCCAAGGAGATACGTTAAATAATTATTTGAAGCTGAAATTTTATTTGTTCCCCAGTTACACCGAAAATATGATTATGTTTTGTACAAGCTAATAAGTAGGCTACAAATACAAATACGCAAGAGCAAAAACAAAAACTATGGATAATGATATAAGAAATACATGTTTATCCCTTTCCCCCTTCCTAGTAATAGCTGTGATCTTGTTGTTCTCACTACTGACCATTAAGCAGGGAAACTTTGCTCAGATCGTTTGTCCATCATTATCATTTTGTCTCTATCTTGTCTATAGACCTCCCCGACAAGGCATTTCTTGAATCATCGCTCAATCTGTTTTACAAGGATATTAATCCCAAAGAGTATCCATCGTTTTCATCCTCTCTCCATCTATGTTTCAAAACAACACAATCTCGATAAAGTACGTGTATGATGGCCCCGATCAGACTATAAACATAATCATAGAGCAATAGAGCAGGATAAGTATGCATACCCCGGATGCATACTAGAAAAACAACATCGTGTTAATGAAATATTTTTAAAGAGGTCAGTTGACAAAACTACTAGCCAATCAGCCAAGCATTAGAGCGAGTTCACGATAAGCCCCCCCCCCCCCCCCGTTATGATGTTTAGACTATAGAACATAATGCTTTATCGACTTTTCGTTCGAAACGATGTTTAAACGTGCGCTTCGAGATATACGATATTCAGACTAAAAAAGAATAACCACTCATCATAATAGATATACGATTGTGGTATATGATATACCACAATATTCATACGATGAATTTAGGTAGGCTGAGTGAGAGGTATAAATTCCCGGAAGGAGATCGTTACCTTGCGGATAATGATCATCGGAAAGTGAGTACCTGGGAATCGAAATCCGAGTGGGGCGGTAGCATAAATCGATGGCGATCTGTCAAATAAACAGGTCCATTTCCAGGGAATACTTTTTTTTTTATTCCATCAACCTAAATTCCTATTTTTAAATCGTAGCATCGACTGCTAGTCTGTCTTCGTTTCGTTGAACCCTTTATGGATCACATTGTTTTGAGTATAACTACGCCATGGAGCTTACAATATAGCCGACATGCAGAGTATAGTGCCTGGATACAAGACTATTGCGAAAAGTGCACTTTGTGAATATAATTGTACATGTTTTGGCATAGCACCTCTCCAAATGTGGGTCCATGTGCTGTTTGTGATTTTCAAATATAGAATACAATGTTGGCTTGCATCTTTAATTAAAGTGTGTTATATTATTAAGACCACGCAATTACACACCATTATAAGCGTTTAGAATAAAATCCCCAGAATCTACGTGTTACATTATTCAAAAAGTACAAGCCAGGTATAGGCCACTCAGGCGCGTACGCAGGGGGTGGTTTTGGGGTTAACCCCCCCCCCTCGAGTTTTTTTTATGTGTATGTTTTATGTATGTTTTTTTTTGGAACCCCCCCCCCCCTTTTGATTTTAAAACCCCCCCCCCTTGACAAAAATCCTGCGTACGCCACTGAGGCCACTATGGTAGTTATCAACGCCCAAGCTGTTTTTAATCACTAAATTAGTCAAGCTATATAAACATTATTGTTTGAATGAGTTGGTATCTGTAACACAATGCAAGAACCATCCAATACTGTGAATGCACTTTCTAACATCCGCCAGTCCCTGCCCACACCAGTTATCAAAGTTATTTCAGGATTGGGTTTGTTTGCAATTTTAGATGATAAATTGCGTGAATAGAAGTTCGTTGATGAATTGGATGCGATATTGGTACGATTTTACATAATGTATACTTACGATTGATGCATCTGAATTCTAGTTCTCGGCTAAATTTCGTCCCCTCTCAATATGTATTGACACTGTAGTCAGCACATTTTCATGGATTTGGGGATAAAAACTATTCAGACTAGCAGCAAGCGGCGCAACTTTGATTTAAATCTCTTTATGCGTTGTGTATTACCAGTGAACAAGATACAGTTGCATTTTAATCGCACACTGCAGTGTGTTTCGGTGTTTTATAGTGGGGATACACCCCACCCCTCCTCCTGTTCCTTCCCGACCACGAATTGGAATCGTTAGAGAGCAAAGACTTGCAGATGGCGCTATTCTTACAATGATGTGGAGTGTGCGAGAGAACCGTTCTGCTAAAACTACATTCGGCAAAAATTCGGTCATTATATATCATAAAGGTTTTCAAATGAGCATTTAATATAAAATTATCTTTGCTATATCGAAATAAACATATATTAATCCTCAATAAGATGATAATGCAATTGAAATCATACTATTCACATATAAGTGAGATTTGCCACTTAGCAATAAATGAGTCTCTAAAGGCAAATTGCAAAAATTGGGCATCTGGCTATTCAAATATTGATGAGCATTTCCATCTTGTAGATGAAACGGGAAGCACGAAAGAAGATGCCTCTTGACCGTGCTTGTCCAAACCATGCAGCCCTGAGACCACAGTTGGCATCCAAAGCTTAATTCTCCTCATTCTTTGTTTTCTTTATTGAACAAGAATATCTTACAGAGGCTACTTTTTTTTATAATTTTCTTAACAAGACCTTCTAACTGTCAATTGAATGTGCCCATCCAAGCGTGAAGGTTCAAAACTAATTAATGGTGGTAGTGTTTTCATTAATTTGATATATATTTTATTTTAGTTTATTGACGGTCTATATGAATATTTTGAACAATTAAGAGTGTACACTCTCCTTTTTTAATGACTGTATGTCGCTGCTGCTTGTATAGGCTTACCACCACCACCACCACCACCACCACCCCCAACCGCTGTCTCGTGCCTGGATTTCAACTCTCTAATACTGCGCCAGCGAGCAAAATATTTAGCACAATTTTGTGTTGACAGCCATTGATGATGCTGGCGGCGAATTTTATTTGATCGCATTCTCAAATATAATTTCGTGATTTAAAAAAAAATGACACAAAAAACCTGACATAAAATAGTCACCACCTGTTTTCAAAAATAAAATAACTACAAGTAATAAGAAATAGTCAGATTTGTAGACAGTAATAAGCTTCATCCATTAAACAGAACATTTACAAACGTACCCTCGATGGAGCAAGAAAATGCAACCAAATCGGCAGGGGCGGCGGATGGAGAGTCTTCCAAAATGAGATGGGGGGGGCAGCAACAAAAAAGGGCACTTTTCCAATATAAACAGGGGCAATTTTTGGATACCTGAAAAAGTGTAGAAGACACAGTGCACCCCTGCCTACTGGGAGTGCTGCCTCTGTATCTCGGCCTGAAGCCTTTTTATTCTACACAAGCAGAGATAACATTGCAACGCATTTTCCACTAACTCACCCCCACATTCAGCTGCACTGCGCTCCTCCAAAGGCGTAAATCATAACAAAATTAATGTGGCACGAGTGCAAAGAAAAACAGACAGGCTTCAATTACTACAAACACAATAATTGATGATAGTTATGAGAGGTATCGTTCACACTGGAATTTTCGAGCTTTTGCGAGTTTATAGCAAAATAAAGGAAAAAGAATAAACATTATTTAGGGCAGTTTTAAATAAAACCTATATTATCCTGGCATCAAAGGTCGAGCATGAAAGGAAATGCTGACGGAACTAATAAGACTCACTTAGTGTGCGATATGCTGAAAGAACTTTTGTAATTGAGTTAGGGATATGTTGAATATTCAAAGAATTGCCTCAATGAGACGTTTTTAGTTTGTTTTGGGTCTTGTTTTATCAACAGTCTTTATTTACACCTAATCCGTGATTTTCGAAGCTCGAAATATTCCTCGGAAAAGTGACCAAAGATTTGCAAACACAAAGTCACATTGTTGTAGGTAGGCCTATACTACTAAAATTCTCATGTTCAACGGCAGAAATAATTCTTTTTGTTATAATTCCCAAAATACCTTGATAAGGCTTATAAATGAGGCGCCTTTTATGTGGTGCAATTATGGTCATTAAAGGAAAACATAGTACAGAAACACAAGGTAACACTGCACGTAGTCCTCCCAATCGCTTTAATAAAATCATCCATCCGGACTTGCCAACCTTTTGGAGAGATACTAAATATAGTATTCGACTCCCAAGATGGCGACTTAAACAAAGACCGGAAGAAATAGAACGACTGACACAAGTCACCAAGTCACACAACAAATCCTATTTTTTTCGAAAATTACATCACTTGTTGCCGAGCGTATGTCGTTATATGCAAGGTGTTTCATAATTTTTCATATGACTTCGTTATTTTTAGAGTAAGAACCTCCACCTCTCCTAAATTACAAGATTGATTATTAAGACCTCGTAATTTCCATGGTTGCGAATTTTCCAGTCCTATATTAAGAAGACATGCAGCTGCGCCCAAACAATTATTATGGTAATAACGCAAAAAAAAAAAACCCCGCTAAGTTTCACCCTGCATCGATCAGGTAAATTTAGAAAGGATGATAGTCGAATCAAAGAGGAGGGGAACATTTTATTCCCCTGTCGTCACACTGACAACAAGCAAGAGTCTGATGATGGAGTGAAAAGAAGGGTAATATTTATTCCCTTCCACCTCCTCCGCCTGCAGCAGAACGCAACAACAGCCTCTGAAGAGTGGCGTATTTTTTTAAAGAGAGATTGAAAACCGCCATCTTATAACCAAATGACCAAATGACGACAACAACACAACAACACAACAGTTATTGTTTGTGAAAAGCAATGGAGAAAATAAAATATCATTGAAAACAAAAAAATACCTCCCGAGTTACCAATCTCATTTCCAAAATGGATTTCATTTGCTTTTATAATTGTATATACTCAATCAAGGGGCAACACTACTAATACGATAATTAAAGTAATGCAAGCATGTCAATACCACATAGTTACATGTCATCTTGCAGAGATCGATTTGACATTATCAACTTGACTTAGTTGAAAACTGGTTAGCCACATTTCATATATTCGTCGGATAGAATTGTCATCTGGTATTTCTTTTTTCTATTCATTGATTTTATTTCTCAAAACTCCAATTCTTTTTCGTACATAACATAGTTCGTACAAAACTGCAACATAATTATAAGAAAGCTTTTTTATCATTTGATAAACAAACATAAATACAACACAATGCTTGTTCATTATTTCACAATGTAAAGAACGAAAATATTAATTGAAATACATATTTACATAAATAACTCAATGATTGAGTGAAATATTATAGGACGAAAATATATCACAATCACATAATAGAAAGGTATTACCGCACTACACAGTCATTTCAACCCCTAAACTAGAGCAAAACAATGTTTTTTCAGAAAAATACTAAAATAATGAGTATTATACACATAATCGATTAGCTGTGACTTATATCGGGCTTCGAATACAACAACTTTAGAAATGTACCTAATGGATCCGAATTCTTGGTTTAGTTATTCAGAAAGGATTTAGCATGGGTAAGACAAACATACTTAATACGATCATGGTTGCGCTTTTTCCAAGCCTCAAGCCGAATTGGTCCAAAAGGTAACTCGAAAGTGTGTCATGAGCGAGGATTAAAAAGGGGTAGTTTTTTCCCCTCTATTTCGTACTCATTTTGAAGTGGGTAATCCCATGCAATGCACCTTCATCATTATTATATCCTTACAGATTCGAGAAAATGATGCGATTTTACGCTATATTAAGAAAATCCTTTGAGCCAAAGCAACGTGAACTACCTACGCAAGAGAGGTAATAGTTCCTACCCCTTAATCTGACATGTTTGCCTGCGAAAGGAGAGTGTTTTATAATCAGAGGAAAAGAAGGAGTAGGGGTGTTTATGGTAGGTAAAATTTTGGAGATACTTTTGGCGATTTAAAACTTTTCGCAGACATATCGTATTTCATTAGGTAGGTCTATTTCGACTTGAATAATATGCACAACATGTTTGTATGAAATATGATTGTAGAAAAAAGAATCACGAACTTTTCTCCGAAAACTGGGTCAAAAAAAAATGTGCAAGCAATCAGGCCCACGTTTAGACCATCTTATGAATGTCCCGTAATGAGTGACAGATGCGTCTTTCCGGGACCGACCCCCTCCTCTGTAATTAACGGGTGCCCGTGTCTGCGATAGCCTCGGGAAAATGTAATCTTTAAAACTTAAGTTAATCTGTCAAAACTCCGTCACGTTAGCAGGTTTTGGATTTGATTTCGAGAAGAAGAAGATCTAATGATGGAAAGGTATATTTCTGATTTTTCTAGTATTATAAAACGTATGAAACATATGGGATGCTGTAATTTATTTAGGCAATCAGGCTGGATTCCTGTGACACTTTAAAGGTTATGTCATACAAGTTCGCTGTTATTTTTTAGTGTATGATTATGCAAAAGTAGAAATTATGGTTATATTTCATGCGGTACATGAACATGCATTTTGTTAAATTTACCACCATATAATTGCACACGAGTCATGTGCAATTCAGCCACTGGCTGAAAGACATGTTTGAATAAAAGCTTTATTGATTTGAATTGAAATGAAAATCCTTTTTTTCTAACCATAACAAGTTCAGATCTGACAGCATTAGTCGCCCAAAGTCCTTTTAGAATAAGCAACTTAAGGATGATCAATGTCCAATTTTTAAACAAAGATTTTGAAGTAGACATCTTACATAGATCAAATGGTTGAATAATAGTAATAATAATAATAATAAGAATAATAATAATAAGAATAACAATAACAATAATTGTTTAATTACAAATCTCTTGCCCCTTGCAATGGCTTGGTATAGGAAAGATTCGGTGCACATGCACCCTCTTCCTCTCCCCTCCCCACCCCGAAATAAATCAATACTTCAATTGTTATTGTTCTTGCCAGCCTCGTCCTTTTTCAAGTCTGGATAAACCACCTTTTTGTGCACCATTATATATCAATTTGTACTGTTTCTTTGACATGCTTTATGAGCTTTAAAGTTGTGATTCTGTCCATGGTGGGGTGGGGATGCAGCTCAATGCACCGCATTGTGCATCGTACGCATAATAACGCGAAGAGAAAAATATTTACATGTAGATTTTCTTAAAACCAATCAAGTATGGAGTTAATGGGGAGAAATATGATCTTAAACTCTACGATATACTCCCATTTTATGAAAACAATGCCTATTTCCTTTAGGATAAACAAAAAATAAAATATTCTAATTCTTGCCGACCATTTTCTATTGGAACGCTATCAACGAAGATCTATTATAAACCGAAGGTAGCTGTTTTACATGACAGGAAAGTCTCCAATATACCTTTGCTCATTTGTTTCGCTTCTTTGGCCATCAAATCCTCAAATTCATTTAGATGAATAAGATAAAGACAGGAACAATAGTTATCAAAGATAATTCGAGAATAAATCTTGGGAAATGCAACTTCCCTATATTCAGTAAAACATTTGTAAGCCGATGAACTTTACCGAGGATGTGCACTCTATATTGTACCCCTCCCCCAACCACAAGACAAAGCAAATCAAAACAAAAGCCGTTACATCACTGCATGAGGTAACAGTAAGATTAACTCCAACCTGGGTGTGTCAATACGGATAATATTTTTGATTTCAAGAGTGAAGTAGCTCAAAGCACTTTTAAGTTCAGTGTATGTAGACACAACCACGTTGTGAAGTGGCGTCCATGTACCCTTTTACAAGCCACTATAGATAACGAATCTTCCTGGCACGAGGGCTCAATTCGAAAAAGAAAAAAAAAACGAAGGGGTAAGACCAGGGACTTCCAAGTCCCTGGTAAGACGATACACATGTGAGGCTCCCCGCACGTGGCATGGTAAGATTCCAACAGGCGTCGTCATTTTACGTCGCAATTATAAGTGGATTTGAAAGTAGGTGAAAAATAGAATTGCCAGGCGTGATCACGTCCACCAAACCATTACAATGCGCATAATTTGGAAGATCAATCGTCAAATTGCTTTTTTATCCCTTCGGTTATGTTTTTGATAATTAGATACGGTTCTGGAAATAAAGAAGAAATCAAAGGCGATAACAAATTCAAAACTAGGGGAGTAATCTAGCTTTTTCTGAATCTGCTTCCCCGTGGTATAATCAAATTTGTTTAAGAAAACCAAATTGGCAAATAAGGCTGCACATAAAACAGAAGTTGTTATTATTTCTTATTGATTATGACCCTGTTCGAAATTCTCATGAATGATTTATGATTATATTATATCACCTTGGCGAAATATTGAAAAAAGCATATAAGCTTAAAGGTACAAAGTTTTGGTATGGGGTCATGAATTTGGTTCAAATGAACATATTGGAAGCATATGCGATCCTACAATATTCAGTGATCGTCGTCGCGGTCGAAATCTAGTCTTAAGTTATGAAATCATAAATAATAATCACTTTATATTGTATAGCTTCCTCTCAAGGTCAAGATATTAATTAAGCTATTAAACAATGTTTCTTGACTAATATCGACCGACTAGCTATTCCCGTTCTCAAATTATATACCACAACTACATATTCTGAGATTTTCATGGTCGCAGCTACCATAGTACGGCCGGAGGAGCTATTAGAAATTTATCAAAATTTACCGGGAGCACCGGTAAGTGTTTATATTCAATTTTTCTCGAAAACAGAAGCGTTTTAGGGGCTAAAATTTCTTGTGCTTTTATTTCATCCACAGGGGCATCAAGATATATCAAAATTGTAAAGAATCACTATCCACCCTTTTTTCAAAATTTCTCAAAACTTTGTAATACCTTTAAACGTTACTTGAAACAGGCAATCCTTGCGAGGAGTATAGCTTGTAAAGAACCTATTTATCAGATATGAATCTGTAAAACTCGATGCATGATAGCGTGTCCGTATTTACTTTGAGATGGCCTCAATGCGAAAAAGGAAAACCAAATTTACTGAATTAGTACATACAAATTTTTCTTATGTTACATGAGTTTAAAATGTTTTATTTACTTTTGTATTTGAATAGATTTAGTGATATACATAACGTCATCTGAGCCACTGCGAACCAATTTGACGTTTTAACGTCACTAATGGTGCAGTTTTGTCCCTTTTATTTGAACAATTTATTTCATAAAATGAGTATATAAAGTAAGAAAAAAGCTTATCGACATTTCGATGGATTTTATCCTCTCTCTTTAAAAGAAAAAAACAACAACCCTTAAAATTCCTGATTAATCTCTGTTTGACCGAGGTCTCATTTATTTCCATCCTTTATAGGGATTTACACTTTTCCATATGTCGATTTTACGTCTTCTGCAAGCAATCACATTATTTATAGCAATGTAGTTGAGCCAATGTACTCTGTGCCTTTAGCAGTACAGATCCCATGCGATTTATAAAATACATTAATAGACAAAGAAAAGCGATCTACTCCAGAGGATTCATCGCCGTCGTAAAAAGAAAATGGAAAAGTCTAATATTAGAACATGACAAAATATTAATGTTTTCATTTTCGACTTAAAGAATACATTTTTTTTTTAAAGAAGCTATGATTATTTTTCGTTTAAAAGCTACAGCCTCTCGTGGACCTGTTGAAACTTTTGGTCCCGTTGGCTGTCGGTCTCGTGGGCTGTCAGTCTATTGGAATATCTCTTCTGAAATGATTTGTGTACCCTAAATGGAAATTATAGGAAATATAAATGTGCGTTACTTAAAGTAGCTATTGCCTAGAATATATTTTTCATTTGTGCGATTTTTCATATTAGTATTTGTTTTCTACAGAATTTCGCCTCTATCATTAGGTTTGTTTAATGTGTAATTGTTGGATATTAATACATTATGATACTGTTACTATTCGCACTACCCTCAATCTCCTCTTCCTATCCCCACTTGATTCTTCATCTTCGTCTTCTTCTCCCTCATTCTCTTCTACTTTTTCCTCTTTTTCTCCTCTTCCTCTTCTTATTCCCCTTCATTTTCTTCTTAATCTTTCCATTTTACCATCCTCTTTTCTTTTCTCTCTTTACTTTACACCATCATCATGTTCTTCTTAACTTTTCCTTTCCTCCTTTATTTAGGGAGATCAAATAAGAATTATAAAGTTGAATTTAATTTTATACAATTATTTTATTCTCAAAATTTCATCTGTCAAAATGTTCTTTTTCTTTAATATGATAAATAATTTGTTTAAAATTTGATTTTCTTGTGCCCCATTTCCAAAAGCCTTGCTCATGCAGACCCCCCCCCCCCCCAATAACATAGCCATCATTATAACAGCCAGTACTTTGAAAATCGTTTAAAAATGCAACTGACACAATATAAATATTTCATGTTTATTTTGTATTAAATTAAACAAACAAAAAAATCCATGTTCACATAATTAGGATACTAAAAAAAGAAAGAACCCTTCGCATAACGAGTTGATATAATTATTTTGTTGCAGAAACTTTATAACGCAGGTGTAGATTACATATTGACATGAGATCTTGAAAAATATCAGATTAAGAATTTAAAAATTAATGATTTTTTTTAAATTGAATTATATGATAAGGAGACCTTGCCATTGTCAAGATAGTAATGATGCCTTAATGCCTTCTTTTTGATTTGTGATGCACTAATATAGACCCAATTAAATGCCTAAAATATCTCATTTTCAATACGTTACTCTTAATATAAAAATGATTATCAGGAAATTGAGAAAAGGGATATTTTGAGTAAATTTCAGGCACACAACGAATGGCGAATTAGCTCATGTTTGACGTAATCTTGAATAATCGAATAGTCAACGAAAGTCCTCCGAGTGATTAATGAATTAAAAATGCTAAAATAGTTATTTTTAGTATTATTTGCCCATTTTATCTCGAACAGTCCCTTATTAAACATCTATTTCTGCCTTCATTTTGGTCATTTTATGAAAGTTTAATCCCTTTTAATAGTATTCTGAACCATGGACCATAAAACAAAGAGTAACAAAATATATCACACAAGTTAGCGTTCTATGTTGAAACATTTTCCAATTTTACTCTCGAAGCGATACGCGGAAACATAGATTCGAAAGGATAAAGACAAAATATTATTGATGATTTGGTGAAACGCGAACTTGCCAAAGGCATACGTCACCAGTACGTGGGAGGCAGAATATACTTTTAATTTGTCTTGCCTGACTTGATGTATATTAAAGATGACAACGTAAAGCGACGAAGTTTTCGTCACACGTGCTGCATCTTCCACATGTCCCTTGATACTCTATTCCCCCCCCGATCGAATCCAAAAACTTTGCAAAGCTTTTACCAGATTTGATGGATCATCTGCAAAGATTTACTTTAATCGGATACACAAGGGAGATGCAGATCTATATAGGGGATGTGGCTTAACCCTAATAAGGCCGGGGGGGGGGCATTATGGCCCCCCCCTCCACGATTTTTCTGATTGTTCGAGAACGCATATTGATGGCGCCTCGCCGCTCGCTGACTTTTTTCTTTAGAGTCTTGCGCATCTTTAAAAAAAAAAAAAAAAAAAATCGGACCTATAGTTACAAGGTCACGTGACCTTTTGTCTTTGCATGTCAGCCCGAAAATCGCTCATTTTTGTGATTTGTGTACAAAACATATGGAAATGTCATTTTTCCTAAAAATAGATCAAACATTGGTTATTGGGTCTTGTTTAAAGTTTAGGTGGTTGTTTTGGGAGTCAAAATAGTTGAATTGTAGGAAGAAATGAAAAAAAAACAAAAACAATAACATAAATAAGTTAAAAAAACAATGAAATACATAAGAAATTATCAAAACAAGAGATAACATAAGAAATAAGCTGGCTCTTCCAATTTTTTTTGTCGTATTATTGTTCCAAATGGTCTAATGAATATATGTAGTGAAAAAGAATGCTTAAATATGAATAATATAGGATTTATGGGTAAAAATGTGATTTTATGACGTTATTTGCATAAATTACCATAAATATGCAAATTAGGGATTTTTTTCAAAAAATTGAAATTATCATATTGTTCTATACACTTCACTTGACATGCGTGCAAATTTTCGCAGAGATCGGCCGTTTCCCGGCCGAGATCTTAGGGGGGGCCATAATGGCCCCCCCCCGGCCGTAGTAAGACTTCAAATAGCCCGGCCTTATTAGGGTTAAGTATAAACTTTTACAGATTCATTGCAATTTACACTCTTTTTTTCCTTTGTTTTGTTTTATTTTTTGTTATTTTTGTTCGCTTCTTTTAATTTATTGTATTTTCCTTTCTATTGTTTTGCTTAGTTATTTCACTTTTTTGTTGTTTTTCCTTTTCCTTTGTTTTGTTTTGTTTGCTTTCTTTTCTTCTTTCTTTCTGCTGGTAAGATGAGATAACGGGCTGTGGGTAGGACGAAAAGCGTGAGAAACATAGGAGCAGCCATATTTTTCTTGAGAAGAGCACTTTGCAACATCAGATGGGTCCTCAAAGGTTTGCAACTCCAAATATAAACTTATGAACCTGCAGATGATGTATAGTTTAAAGATATATCATTCGAGTATTAGAATTGTTCTACATCTTCAGTAGATAAGGTCTTACGATATTGGATCACATTTTTCCAATTCAAATGTCGTCCTTAATGTAATTATGTTCTAAAAAATATAAATCATAAAGGGGTGAGATTTTTTAAACTTTCAGGAGGGCACTTTCACTCACGAGTGGGGCGCTTTTATCGTGCGCAAAGTTCTCGGCATCATTTTGAAGCCCCCAAAGTAGCAAATTGCTTCACAACACGTAACTAATCAGTATATTCTGCTTAACATTTGAATGTCTCTTCTACTAGTTCAACATTTATGTTAGATTGTAAAAGGTACTATTAAATGTTTAACTAAGAAAGTATCCAAGGTAAAATTTTGCAAGTATTCATAAATCTAACTTAATCTGTGTTTTTTTAAACGAAAGTCCAATTTAACTCAACGTACCCTTCAATTCTACTTTATGAGAAAAATATTGTATCACCTCGTGTCGTTTTTTTTTAAATCGTTGAATTAATATATTCGGTCACAGCCCCTTTTTTTACATTACCATAATGAACATATTTTGATACGTTGCTCAGCTGTAATCTCTTGTATATATGACAAATTTGATGCTGATACCGAAGACATTTTAAAAGGTCAATCGAAATAGGCTGGTTGCTGAAATCTGGAAATCTGGAACTCGCAGGCAATGC
The DNA here is from genome assembly GCA_035222895.1 of Strongylocentrotus droebachiensis. Lineage (NCBI taxonomy): Eukaryota > Metazoa > Echinodermata > Echinoidea > Camarodonta > Strongylocentrotidae > Strongylocentrotus > Strongylocentrotus droebachiensis. The sequence goes on along the minus strand of JAVYIG010000654.1, from coordinate 458,559 downwards.
TGCCTGCGACAACAAGAAATCTAGAATCTAGAATGATACTCATGAAATGGAGCAAAAGGTATAGAATATGAAAAAGTCATCTGGGATGTTGGAAAGAAAAGAGGGGGAGGGAGAAAGAGAGAGGGGGATGGAGAGAGAGTGGGGGGGAGAGAGAGAGAGAGAGAGAGAGAGAGAGAGAGAGAGGGAGGATCGAGAGAGAGAAAGAGAGAGAGAGAGAGGGGGAGAGAGCGAGAGAAAAGGGGAAGGAAAAGAGAGAAAAGGAGCAGAGTTAAGAAGAGAAAGAAGAGGAACTATAGCCACCGGTTACGATGAAGAGGAACAATATGATAAAGCGACGGATATTCTTCATGTTGGATTAGTCGTTAGAATTGTTAAACGATTTTTCTTTTCTTCAACGCCCCAGGGGATTGTGAGGGAAATCTAACGTAAATCACTCTGCTTCCGATGCCTATACATTATTTAGGTACCTATCAGAGACGAGATCAGCAGGAGAGAAGAAGTAAAGCAAGAAGGAAAAAAAAAACGATTAATATTTAAATATATCACGCATTTGTTATTCATGATAATATCCCTACTATTAAACATAATCGCAAAGACTTCAAAGACATAAAATGAATGCATATTGAAACCAACTATACGGCCGGCTTTTTTTTTTTAAAAGATGGCTCCAGCCCTGTCAATCACTTGCCAAAATGTGAAAACGTTGTTTAACGAAATAATAATCCAAAGCATGATATCTATTATATGGTTTTGAAATTGCCCTTGATTTGATTTAGGAAAGTCTTTGCCATCGTGGTTATATTTGTGAAAGATTTTCACCTGTATACTTTTGAATTTAATGGCGACAATCGGACGACCGGCCCGTGTCCCCTTCAAAACCAAGCCTGGCATTCCTAAATTACACAATTAATGTTGGGTTCTGTTATTGTATCCTGACAAAGAATTTTTGTTATTGAATTGTGCTCCTCCCCCTTTTTTACAGACTACTGGGTGTCTTCCTTAATTTCACGATTTGTAAAATTATAATCTCGATTCATAATTTTAAAGATCATGTGTCTTTACTGATAGTCTGGCTCTTGCTTTCTTAAACAGGCAGTATAGCACACACTGCCTGAAGAAAAAGAAGAAGAAGAAGAAGAAGAAGAAGAAGAAAAAGAAGCAATTAAGTACTCGACGAATTGGCCTATGTTTGAAATGTCAGTCTTCTGGAAACAGCTGTATAATCAGACATATGAATTATGAAGGGTTATTAAAGGTACTATGTCCCATTTGCAGGCCAAAAAAATGAAAAAGTTAAATTCCAACTGCATTTGAAAGATAATACTAATTTAGAACTTCCCTAAAAAAAGGTGGGGCTTAAAAATGTCTTCAAGTGGGAAAATAACGACTATTAGTTGTCAAATCGACTTTAGGACTATAGAGCCCAAAAGTAATAGTCTTGATTTTCAGACAATTGCACCGAATGGTCATACGTTTTATGCTGCGCAAAGATTCAATCAGTTTAATCTTGGCCATCACATGAAGTGGGTTATTGATGTAGACAAATGCTCATGTACCCTTTACAGGTTCTACAGCATTTGAGGTTGGCTGCAAAGGGACATAGTACCTTTAAAGCAACTCATATATAATTAATTCCTTTGCAATTCTAGAATGACAGAATGATCTATAACAAGTGTCGTTATAAATAATTAATTTTTTCTATACGGCTCGGCTTTCAGATTTTATATTAAGCACCATACATCAAATCAGCTTATTCATGAGGTCTGTTACTGACTTTTTAAAACTTTTTTATTTAACTTAACTTTTGGGTGTAGAAGATATCTTTCGATGGATCGTTTAAGGATCTACTATCATAATAATCACCATTATTGTGAATAAATTTGCTGTTTTAACACCCCTTTTCAGTGCAAGTCATTAAAAAAATGTTTGGGCCCACCTGTAAATAAATTTCAAACGACTCTCACAAACGCTTGCATGTAAAAAAAAAACACAAAATGCTTAATCCTGGGCAAGATAAGGATTTTGAGTATAGTCAGTTGAAAGATGTGATTTTCAAAAGAAAAGTGTCTCAAACCCTGTCTTAACTGGGAAATAAATTCGCGGTGTCGTCCGGACGATGCATGTCCGGATGACATTTACCCCCTTCCTATCAATGATTGAATGAATTTAAAGATATAGCCCTACTATATACAGGACTAAAACATGAACTTATATAATAAGCCATCGTGTGCTTGTGCTACATTTTCGTCATTTTTTCGTTTTCATTTCGTGGAAGATTGTGGAAGGACTCCGCGAATTTCCTCAAAATAATATTGTATGTCCTGTCGTCTTTTTTCACATCCCTATTCACATTCACTTCTCTCTCTCTCTCTCTATTTGTTTTCTTTCTCTCTCCTTCTTCCTTTTTCTTTCTTTACCCCCCCCCCCCCCCACACCCGCTCTCTCTCTCTTTCCTGTGTCTCTTTCTCCCTGTCTTTATCTTCACAACTTTCATAATCTGCAACAGGATTCATGCCACTGATTGTATAATCCTCTTTCACCATGGAAAGAAACAAACATTTATTCCATACTGCTTTCTAGGCATGCATACAAAATATTTAAAAAAGAAAAGAAAGAAAGATGCAAAAATAACGGCCCTGTCGCCTGATGGGTGTGTATTGATGATGGATAGTACAGGTCCCTCTGCGTTATTCTTCATGGTATTAAACTAAAATTGTCCGCGGGGCACGCGACATGCCTTCATCCGTGTTCTCATGTGGCAGTTCTTGCGAGAAATGCTTTTGTCGATACCCAAATACACGCTTTATAGCTGATTGAAAGTGTATAAAAAGAATAAACAAGGGAAACGCTCTCGGGGGTCTCGCCTGCATAACGCAATTCAATATGATAAACCAGAACGTCAATGACGTAGCGCTCATCCGCATCTCACAACAACAAATATCGTAAATTTTATGTGGTACACTTTTGAACTGGTCAAAAAATAAAAATTTGATGCCCTGGAAGGGACATAATTTCATTTCATTTGCATAAAGTACCATAAATAATCAATGGAGCAAAATCTCACAATTCTGTGTAGAAGTTTAGTGTTCCAAATTTAGCTCTACCAGATAAGGCAAACCAAATCAAAATCAGTCAAGAAATGAGGGAAAAGAAGCAATTTTTGTTATTTTTGGAATAAATTTGCATAAATTACCATAATTAATTAATGGAGAACAATTTCGATATTCTGTGTAGAAGTTTAGTGTACCAAAGTTAGCTCTACGATATAAAGCAAACCAAATCAAAATCGGTCGAGAAATGAAGGAGAAGATTGACCTTAACTTAGTGACGTGAAATTCTACTCACATGATTTGGGAGACTTGATAACCCTATAGTCCAAGTTTCATTGACTACGAACTTATACTTGAAAAATGATATCAAAAATTCAAAAACTTAACCTTAGGTTAAGTTTTTGATGTTGACGCCGTCGCCGCCGCCGCCGCCGTCGCCGTCGCCGGAAAAGCGGCGCCTATGTCTCGCTTTTTGCTACGCAGGCAAAACAAAAATATACCATTGTACCGATTAGAGATGAAGGGGAAGAGATTTATTGACAGAGAGTTTAAAAGGCCTGGACAAAGAGAGATAGAGAGGGGTGGAGATACAGATTGAGAGGGCGAGAGAAAGAGAGGGAAAGAGAGAGAGAGAGAGAAAGAGAGAAAGAGAGAGTGAGAAAGAGAGTGTGAGAAAGAGAGTGTGAGAAAGAGAGGAGGGGGATGGCGAGACAGATTGAAATGGGATGGGATGCGAGAAAGATTGAGTGGGGGGGGGGGGGAGAAAGAGAGACTGCAATGTGGGACCCCCCAGATGAGATGACCGACGGTCCACAAGACCTGTGTACATCGGTCTTGCCGACTTTCTGAAAACATTTCTGAGAGTTTACGAGGCCGATATTTAGTAAACTAAAAAGATACCCCGAGGTGCATACTGCTCAACCACACACATTTTGAGCAAACATGTTTTGGAAAAATAATGATGGAAGAATAGTGAATAGTAAAGCAATGGCGTAATGTCGGTTTATCTCCTGGGATCGTTCGTTCGTGTATCCTTAAGATCATTAAATCTTGATCCAAGGAGACACGAACGAACGATCCCGCGAGATTAATTTATTTCTGACCAGATGGCGCAACGTTTTCACCAAGACGTCAAAGAGAAATATCGTGCCATCCACTCACTTTCCCTCTGCGCATCCTCCCCTCTCATTGACCATGTTATATGTGCCCCTAAAAAGGAATGATGGGAGGGGGAGGGGAGGGGAGGACACATGCACACTGGTGCTAGGTACTGCTACAGAGTTGAAGAGGATCAAAGTGCAGAGATTTACAAAATAATTGGTCAAACCTGTTCGCCAATTTCTTCATACATATAATTACAAAGGATTTTGTAGCATTTCCGCAATTCCCATGCATTTCAATCAGAGTGGAGCTTCCTTTTGAGGTAGATGACTTAATGACAATAATTAGCATTGTACTTTACTTGTACGATTCCATTGCTGCCGTCATAAACGACCTAGGCTCAATGCCATCATAACGTAGACGTGATCTGCAGTATTACGGATAATTCTCTTTTTCACACGGTGAGCAACAAAATTGGGTACTTATCTGGCAATCAAGTCTAATAGTATAAATCGAGGGATGAGGGATGGAATTATTTTCTGAATGGCACACAAATGAATATTGAACAGAACTTCCGTCGAATCACGATCGGAAATACCACCACCACCAAAAAAAAAAAATTGCCAACAGGAAAAGTAGCAGAAGAATACAAATAAGAAAAATAGAGAGAAAAGAAGGAGTAGAAGAAGTAGAAGAAGAAGTAGAAGAAGTAGAAGAAGAAGGACAAAAAGGAGAAGGAGGGAATGGACCAATAGAGGAAGATATGGTGGATGGAATATGTGAAGAGAAGAAGAAGAAAAAAAAAGAAGAAGAAAAAAAAAAGGAGAAGACGATGAAACGAAGACATGAAGCACAATTGAATAGAAAACACAATACACACGTTTTCTTCACAACTATAATGCTGCTTTATTCTATATCATTAACTTGGAAGAGGCAACATTTGAAAAAGTAAATGAAAAATGCATGATTAAATAAGATCGTAATTTTATAAGACGTATCATGAAGCAATGTGTTACTATGGTATCCCCCCCCCCAACCCCCGCTGACTTACAGCAGAGAAAGTTGGTATTTTACAGACGTGTTGTTGATGTACAAGTTTCCTTTCATTAATATGATATTTCTTGAATTATTTTACACATCACAAGAAATTTAAAATTCATGATTTTAGTACATGTAGATTCACCATCAACTCCTTTTCATAATACAAGATATATTACACCATTTTCTATCACCGATGAATATGAATAAAACCAAATAAAACTTAATCCCGAAAATGAAATGAACATGATTCAAAGTGATAATTGACTGAAACTCATATCCTTTAATGCTGGACTACAGAATGATTTAAAAACACTCCTCTTCTATTCAAATTGAAGGCCTTCCCTAAGCATACTAAAATGTATAATATCTATAGACAAGGATAATTCCAAACTTGGTTAGCAAAATTGAATAACTTTTTCATATTTCTCATATTTTCTCGTATTTCCAGTCAGAGAACAGAAGATGGACAATAAATCATTGTACACCTGCTCAACATAAATGTTATCCTCTGCTTATTAATTGCCGTTGGCCAAATTATGTTATTAATACTTCTTTATAGTGAAAGGTTTGCCGTATATTACCGGAGGTGTAGTATATATTACAAGAGATGGAAAAACATCCAAGGTGTTTGTGAATTTAGCAAGTATAAACAGGAAGAGGAATTTGTTATAGCAAATTTCTTATCATTCTCTCCATGACACAAAAGCAATAAGTGTGATGTATAGCGTTTGAATAAATGGTTAAATGAGCCATATTACAAGAGAAAATAAGTGCATAATATCCAAAAATTTATGTATTCAAAATCATATTTCATCTTGTGGAAGTCGTTATCAATGTTATACACCTACATATACAACTCCCAATTGTCTTCCTAAAAAGGTTACCATAGATATGTAATGCGATTATAAATCCCTTTTCATGCAATCCCATCTATAAATCAAAGGAAGATTATCTTGATCCAATAAACAAATCTTTTCATTTTCAATTACTTGCAACACACCCATTTACAATCGCAAAATACAATCGCAAAATCATTCTATACGACTCTATTCAAATAACTGTTATTTACAATCTACACATTATATTACATTTTACACTATTAATTGTTCATAAGTTATTTCTGCTTGTGAATGAAAAAGTGGGAGACAAGCAGTCTTCCATGTTTATATACAGATGATAGAGTATTATTACGTCTTGATTTGTTTGTTTTAGATTTTTAAAAAGTGGACAAAAAAGGAGCAAGAATGTTTATTTCAATTTCTTCCTCCTCTAAACACTGTGGTTTACATGTAATACTGCACAGATTTCTCCTTCTACCCCCACCCACCCCTCCTCCAAAGTACTCACCATCCTCTTACAAATGTGTCATGTTATTTTGTTCTTTAGAATGAGTCATTAAGAATCAGTCACATTTCCTGTGTGTCACAAGACATTCAAAGACTTATTTCTACCATTTAATAAAAAATAGAGGAAAACAAAATGTTTTCAGTGCCAGAAGAGCATTAATTCTGTAAACGTATAGGAATCAATGCCTTTCTGGTACCAAACAGATGAAAATATGATTATGACATTACCCAAGAGATGGATCTTCTTTCTGTCGCAACTAACGTTACCCCATGATGGACACAAAACAAGAGAGAGGGTCTTTCTCACTTCCTGCATATGGGGGTACTCATGTTTGTCATCCAGTTTACATCAAAACAAGTTTTCAAGCAAGCATCAAAGTACAGAAGCCAAGAGGTGACTGACATGATCTCAGGAAGTACATTCTGGCATTAGTACTCTCTTACATAATAAGATTTGACTCAACATAACATTATAATCAAAATCAATCATGACCTGATATGGGAAAAGCCTGTGATGTTGTAGTTATCGAACTTAATTTGAAATCAACTAATCAATATTTCAAAATACCTTGATGTTAGTTAATGCTTTCATTGTGTAATACAATCCACTGGTGAATTTGTGGGTGGTGTAAGATATTTTATGGCCAAGGGGGATGAGGGGGTTGGAAGAATATCAGTTTTTAGGGGGTTCCATATTTTCTGTCCACATATAAAGCGAGATTGAATACAAGAGTATAGGTAAAATAATAATGAAGGCTTGGTTCACTTAGAGCAATTATTTTTTAGGCATTTACAACCCTCTAACTTCCTAACACGTATGCTAACGGCTTCCCACAATGATCTTGATATCAAGTATATTTAAAGAGTGGAGATTGGGGACATTGATTCTTGTACAAGTAGGGACATTGATCTACTAGTAGATACGGGTAGATGCTAAGCTCCACTGTGAGTATGTACTATTTCAATAGTTTTCTTGATGCTCCTACTATGTACACTTCATGATGGAAGGGACAGGCTTCACAATTTCAGCTGGGTGAAAATGATCTTGATTGAGTACAAGGAAATGAACAAAATACAAAACAGTTTCAACAAGATAAAAAAGGAAATGATTGATGAAGCATTGTGATTTTCAAGCTGTATCCAAGCAGTTAGCAGAGGGGGCTTGGGTGGTGACCTTTTAGTCACCCACCCTGCAGGGAATGCTCAGGCACATGGGGTTCAGCGAGATTTCTTGTGCTTCCTGGAACGGGGGAGAAAACAGAGAAATAGAAAAACAACATTTAATATGATTTCAAACATCATGTGATTTATAATGGTTGCTTAATCATCCTAGGTATATGAAGTTGAATTTTCCTGCCTTTCATTTTAAGGATTTACCTGCACTTGAATATAGTTAAAGAAAAATGAGTGTTTGGGCCAATAAAATCTCATATGTATCATTTCTTTTCTGGGTTCGGCATCGAGGACAGCAATTCTTATTTATTGACAAAGACACAATACCCTTCAAGAATAGTGGAGGAATATCCTAAAAGGAGATTAAATTACCAAAACATTTATTTTTGAAAGGCATTACCACTGTAATTACAACAGATTCCCATACAATCATGAACAACTTCAAAGGGCATCAACTAATGATATTTAGCTTCTTATCTCTATTACTGGAGAGGAGATCTTATGAAAGTAATTAAAATCATAAACCTATTTCAAGGAGAACAAGCTAAATTGAAGAGGTTTAATGATTTTCTGTGTCATTATAAATCTAAGGTTAATCTGGGTAATGATGTAAAATACAAAATGAATCGGTACATTGAATGTCCTTAAGAGTAACTATACAATGCATATCTTGCCTCCCACTCAAAAGTAAAGCTTTGTTTAACTTTTGATTACATTGTTCACATTTACTCTATGACGATCTTATACAATTTTCTTGTCTTCTTACTGAATCATATCTCTAGCTGTATCATAAAATATTACATTTTACAATGGGTATTGGTCAAAAATAAAGAAATGACCCAAATACATGTACATCGTCCAAGAACTACTGTAAATATTAGGTCAATATACATCTTGCATTGTTCCCCCAATGTGTGAAAAGAAATATATTGATCATTGATCATTCTTTCTTTATAACCTCAATATAATTGCCTTCATACTCATATCAAATATAATATATACCACTTTTCATGTTTATCACTACTGACTGCTAGGCGGCATAGGATAAGGAAGTTGAAAATGGATGTGTGAAGTGGACACACCAACTTATTAGAATGGTATATTTAACTACAAATGAGTACATTTGTCAAAACATCCCTCTATGAGAATCCAAGCTAAATGAAATTTTCTGATCATTGAAGGGGATCTCACAATATATGTGACAGTGTTGCCAATTTGCGTTTCACTGATGACAACTTTAACAATTCATAACTTCGGATATTGCTCCCACTTTTGCAAACTTATTTGTTTGTTTCTCTTGTTTTTCTGCTTTTATTAATACCAGTTAATTATCAGGGTGGACTGCATGGACTTCCACTTTGAACTACATGTATATGTAGGTGATTTTCAAGTTTTTACCTGTATGCTACTTATTACAGTACAAAAAATGCCTATGAGCAATAAATACATGCTAATAAGCAACAAATCCCTCCCTTGCAACTTGCCAAGAGTATCTCCAATTTCAACACCCATGTATGAGTGGCCTATCCTTCCACATTATCCACAACACCAATCCTGCCAGAGGGCTGCATCGTCATGCTTCAAGATTATAAATGTTTACCAAAACCTCCCGATCCCTAATCACTTCAAATTTCCTTGGAATGGGGTGAGCAGGGTACTTAGCACTAATGGCTTAATGCACTCAAAAACATACCTTCAGGTGAAATATTTTGCTGATATATATTTTTATCAATTAAGACCCTGCACGTGAGGTGACCAACACGTTCCAATACGCCCAGTACAGTGGGCAATAGTTTAAACTGTGCCCTTCAAAGCAGTCAATATTCACATATTTCTGATAGGAATACAAGGGGAAGTGCTCAAGAACAGCACTGGAATCAATTACAAATACCTTGTTATTATGGATATTAATAGATTGATGCAGTGTCTTATAGGCTGAAGATAATTTCATCTCACACTCATTCTCTATGACCTTATAACATATATTTTTTTGTAGTTTTCGTATTTACATGTAGCACTAAACTATAATAGACGTCTTAGAAATTTTATGAATAAAGAAAATAATAATTAAAAGGGGAAAGCATATGTAATGGATAGTAGGGCTGAGTGGGGGAGGAAAATAAAGATAGAGAAAATATTACTGTAAAACCCAAAGCAGTCATTTTTCATTTTGAATTATATGCTGAGAAGTGATTGAATTGCAGACAATTCATCAAAGTGCCAGGCTGTACACATCTAGTAAAAGATAGATAGAAATTGATATAAGAGAGATTTTTGTGTGTTTTGTTTTGTAAAGCGCCTTGAGTAAGTTATTAGATAAGTGTGCTTTATAAATATTTATTATTATCATTAGGGGGGGGGGGGGGGGGTCTTTACTTGCGTGGGAGGCAGGCAGCTAATGTAGTCTTGACAGCAGACTTGATTGTCGAGTCTCTCCATATTCCTAGATATCAGTGCCTCATCTATGAACCCCCAACCCCTCCTCCTCTTCGCCTGACTCAACCCGGTATTCATCAAAGGGGAAGGAAGCTAGAAACCTGATGTGACTGATTACAGGCTAACTGAAACTGCAACAACAAGTTGCAATCTTGGCACCGTCCTTAAAGCCACACTAGTAGCCAAATAACTCTTTTAAAGTTTTTTTTTCTTTTCAACTTGTACATACAACATGTAGAGTTTATGTGCTAATCTGTTCCCATAAACTCTTTAAAAACTTGCTATGGTCTTATGGAAAAAGTAAGTTTTCCCAAAGAGCTGTGAATTTTTCCAGAGTTATTGTTAGCTTTCCAGAGCTCTATCGCTCACTGATGAGCGATCCTGGCCCAAGTTATGCCTGCCCCTGGCATCAAAACCAGGGTTCAAGCAATGGTGATCTTGGACAAAATGTCATTTCTCTCAATAAGTGTTTCTACACAAGATTTGATGCCTTTCCCTCAACTTAAATCCAAGGGCATCAATGCATCCTCAATTGTATGTACATGAACAAGAATTGTACAGCTTTTAGTGTTCATATTTTACTTTCAGGATAGTCCTAGAAATCAGTGTGTCCCTACTTTTATCTTCTTGTAACACAGGATATCAAATTCTAAAGTTTGTTGAGAAGAATAAATAGTGATCAAATATGAATTTCAACATCATCTAGGATAAGTCTACTTAGTATTCAAATCTAGAGTTGCTTTCTATGCTGTTCTATGCTTATGTATTATGTCAGCATAATTGAGGCTTGGGTAATAAGGAATTTGGGGTGCGTGTATAACAAAATGAAGGCTGCACTGCTCATCTTTGCCTGAAATTGCTGTTTCAAGGGGAGAGGAAAAGAACCTGAAGATATTGTCATGGTAAACATCATACAGTAAAGTCATGCAGCTACTACCTGTACTAAGAGAAAGGGAGAGAGAAAAGAGAGATGGATAGATATATTAGGAGGGAGAGAGGAGAGAGGAGAGAGGAGAGAGGAGAGAGGAGAGAGGAGAGAGGAGAGAGAGCGAGAGAGAGAGAGAGAGAGAGAGGAAGAGAGAGAGAGTTGAGAAAATTAACCTGGCTCCCAAGTAATGGCATGTAAATTGGTGTGCATGAACCATGTGACACATGATGCACGTTGGTCTTACCCTTTTAACCAACACTTCTTCACATTTCATGCTCTTCCAAATACCAATACTAATTAATGGAACAAGTATTCTTGAGTAACTATAACATGAGACTGACTAGCATAACTGGGTCATAAAACATCTAGGTAATTTCACATACCATTACCGTACATGATTGCACCTCTCCATGACACTTCATCACTCAAGCAGGAAGTTGAATTTTTCCCTAGATCTTCCAAATTAATTAGGTCGATTAGTTGTAGCAAAAATACAGAATCTTCAGGTACATGTACCAAGGCTAAAGATAATTAATTGGAAGATTTTACAATCCACATTCTCCAGCCTCCTTTCAAGGAAGTACTATGCAAATGTTTGCTAAGTGTGACCCTTTTTATAACTCCCACCTTCATATGCATTGCAAGTTCGTGACAGTACTTATAAATCATTCTTACAACTCGCTAGGATGAAAACGTGAGCTTAGAAAATTGCATGCTTGATCTTCGACGAGGACATGTACAATGTTGGTCACTTGTATAACAAGTCTCCAAAAATGTTATGTTTCATAAGAATAAAAAGTAAAAACTAATGTTTTAATTAACAGGGAGACCAGGGCCCTCTTGAAATCTACGGTCGGCTTTTAATATTTTTAGAGAAAAAAGATATTAAAGCATTACAAAATATCAGCCCAAAGAGGGAGAAAAAAAAGAAAAAAAAGAAGAAAAGATTTCTGACAGACCGACGTATGTTTTGGCACCTAAAGGGCAATACAACATCTTTTTTTTTAATGGCCTGATGGAAGTAGGACCCATACCATCCATCTACCGATACATACTGATACACAGGAATCAAAGTTCGAAAAGGAGCTACACCTTCTGTTCCAACATCACTTTACTTGAGTTGGAAGCACTCCTCGATGTAGATTAAAACATTTCTCTATATCACTTAAAGACAGGATGATGATGGAATTTGGGGGGGGGGGGAGGGGAGGATCAATATATGTATGAGAACAAGGCTTATTTGCAAATATTAGCATAAATTTCTAAAAGCAAATATTTGGTGGTCCGGCGTTTTTGAATATGGAAGTTGGTATGATTTCAAGTGTGGTTTTAATCAGAAGTGCTCACTTCTATTAAAAGACTCACTGGCCATGACCATGAATATACAAATGAAAATACTTTGTCCATCATATCAATTACTGAGAGCCTCCTAATGCTATATCATTTTCATCCTTAGACACTGGGCAGTGTCTGTTGCTGGGATGATATTGAAAGGGATCACATCATCACTCCAGAGTTCCATTCTCTCTCTCTCGCGTAAACCATTACCGTAACATGAAACATTTGAAACATTGCAAAAGGCCTTCAACCAGCATCAAACATGACTGATCTTGATAGAAGTTGGAAACTACATGGACACACAGTAACGCCAGCAGTCTCGTACTTTGTGAATACAATTCTATTTTTCCTAAATTTGTTTTTATACAGTCCCTGTATCATCAATAACTAAGAAAACAAATTTAATGACATTTTCTGTACAGAGCTAATTGGAAAGGACCTCACAAGATAGGTGACAGTGTTGCCAAACTGAAGATAACTTTAAAAATTCATAACTTTCCATTCTTTTTTAGTTGGATATTGTTCAAACTTTCATAAACTAAATTTGTTTGCATTTATTATTACCAGTTAAATATCAGGGCGGTCTTCCACTTTGATCAAGGTGATTTTCAAGTTTTTACCTGAATGCTAGTCAGTACAGTAAAAAAAAAATGCCTATGAGTAATGAATACATGCTAATATGCAACAAATCCCTCCCTTTCAACTTGCCAAGAGTATCACCAAATTGCAACATCTATACACGAGTGGCCCGGGAGGGAGCCACAGGTCCTCCCACAATTCCAATCCTGCCAGAGGGCTGCAGGCTTCAAGATGTTTACCAAAACCTCCCGATCCCTAATCACTTTAAATTCCTTTGCATTGGAGTGAGCAGGGTACTTAGCACTAATGCCATGGCTTAATGCACTCAAAATTATACCTTCAGGTGAAATATTTTGCCAATTAAAAAAAAAATCTATTAAGACCTGGCACGTGAAGGGACCAACACGTTTCAATATATCCCCCCCCCCCCTTTTTTTACCTGGGACTGTTATCTTAATATCTTAAAACTGTTGTAAGTTTCTTCTAGAGAAAATAGAGCTAAGTAATCAATTGATTAAAAAAATACTCTTCTTCCGCTCGATTTATATCACTATTGATGTGAAATCGTCCAACCACAGTCTGTAGTTATTTGAATCCCTAATCACTTCAACTTTCCTTGGAATGAGGTGAGCAGGGTACTTAGCACTAATGCTCTCAAAATCAGACCTTCAGGTGAAATATTTTGCTGAATTATCATTTTATCAATTTAAGACCTTGCACGTGAGGTGTCCAACACGTTCCTTTTTAATTTTCCTCCCTCTTTTCCGCGTGGGCATGTAATATGAAAATCCTTGTGAGTTTCTTTGCTAGATTTCTTGTCTCTTCTTGAGACAATAGTTAATTGATTAACCAAATCCTCTTCTCCAGCTCTATTTCATCACATATTGATGTGAAATTGCTGAACCCCATTCTGTAGTTCTTTGAAAGAAATGTTTCATCTGTGAGATATGGAATCCCACAAAGTCTCCTTACAACAGCCTCTCTACCCTGTTGCAGATATTCATGTAATTACCATGGAAGATAAGATAAAAGAATTATCAGAATACCTATCATCTTGATCGCATTTTTAGCATTGGCGTCAGTTTATCTCCTTTACAGGGTAAAGAACTGAGAGAAAAGAAAGTTAAGAAACTAGTAAAGTTACAAGAATTTTCTGAAAAACAATTTTGTTGCAGTGGTGAAGATACAAGAGTTTTCAGAATATCGCCCCTGGTACCACCTTAGGATGGGCTATACCCCACGATCAATTTTTTAATTTCCCTTTTATCTATAAATTTTGTATTCTTTATGATCAAGCAAGATCTGTACGGATTGTAATCATAAGAATTGCTTGAGGCCAGATATCTGTAGCTAAATTTCAGATCACAATAATTTGTTTGTAATCAATCCTCTGCGACCCCCCCCCCCTCCCCTCCCCCCCCCCAAAAAAAAAGATAAACCCAAAGAAAGAGCCTTACAGATTTGCGAACATAAACATCTCAATTCTACTGGGTTTCTCTTTTTTTTTCCCCATCCGTTTTCACTGTCCTTCACTCTCTCTCTCTCATCATTGCAAACAGTTATAAACAGTGGTATAAAAGAAAATGGAAAAGTGCTTAGGGCAAAAAGCATACAGAGTTATGTGAGAGGAAGAAAGTCTTTGAGATGTATTGTGGATAAGATTAGGTTTTATCCTTGCACTTGACAAATCCCTCAGATTTCTTTGAAAATTATATATCTTAGAGGGGGAGGATAATAAGATGATCTGCAAGTATTATCGATTCTACAGATTGATAATATCAACCAAGATCAAAATATGGATTAGCGAAAGAAAATTGGAAGCAGAGCACTAAATCATGGCTTATCCTGCAAATCTCACTGCCCCTAATAAGGCCGGGGGGGGGGGGGCATTATGGCCCCACCCCTCCACGATTTTTTCTGATTGCTCGGGAACGCATACGGATGGCGCCGCGCTGCTCGCTGACTTTTTTTTTTCAAGTCTAGCGCATCTTTCAACAACAAAAAATTGAAAATCGGACCAACATTTACAAGGTCACGTGACCTTTCGTCTTAGAATGTCAGCCCGAAAATCGCTCATTTTTGTGATTTGTGTACAAAACATATGGAAATGTCATTTTTCCTAAAACTTGGTTATTGGGTCTTGTTTAAAGTTTAGGTGGTTGTTTTTGGAGTCAAAATAGTTGAATTGTAGTAAGAAATGAAATAAAACAACAAAAACAATAAAATACATAAGTTAAAAAAACAATGAAATACATAAGAAATTATAAAAACAAGAGATAACATAAGGAATAAGCTAGCTCTTCCAAATTTTTTTGTTGTATTTTATTTCAATTGGTCTAATAAAGATATGTAGTGAAAAAGAATGCTCAAATATGAATAATAAATGATTTATGGGCAAAAATGTGATTTTATGACTCTATTTGCATAAATTACCATAAAATATGCAAATAAGTGAATTTTTCAAAAAATTGAAATTATCATATTATTCTATACACTTCACTTGACAAGCGTGCAAATTTTCGCGGAGATCGACAGCTTCGCGGCCAAGACCTCAAATAGCCCGGCCTTTTTAGGGTTAATAACTTTTGTATTTATCCTTAATCCCTTCATGTAAATAAGTTATTCGTTATTTCTGATAAATGAACTTCCCATACTAAAACACCTACAGCTAAACTTTCTGATATTTAGGGGAGATTTCTTGAAGTTGACAGTATAATTTCAAAATCTGACAAAGGTAGATGTTAAAATTAAGAGTAATGGTCTGCAGCATACTGATATGAAAGCATAGACCAGTATAATTGAAATCAAAGTTAACAACTAAGGTATATGCACAAATACATAAGTATATAAACATATATTTTTGTATCAACACTAACAAATTAAGACCCAAGAGGGTCATTTTAAAAGAGGGAAGGGTTAATTTCATGGCGTTCATGCTTAAAATTGCTTACTAGTAATTCTAGTATCCATCTGCTTAAAACTATAATCTTAATGCCCCCCCCCCTCACAAAGAAAAAGAAAAAGACACACACACAAAAAAAACTCTAAAATTCAACATTTGGACACTCTCCATATAAATACATGCTTCATAAAAATGAAAACCTTTCTTTTTGTAGTGTGAACAAGGAACAATCTTATGAAGAAACTAAATTCCATCATCAGAAAATACAAACACAATTATATGTAGTAACTTTAGCGTGACTCAGTAACTAAGAGCCAACCCAAACTACATCTTGTATAAGCATATTTCCCTGACCCAAATACTTGCATGGGTGCATTGGGATATCCTTACAAGTAAACAAGCTTGGAGTCATTAAGAAAGAAGGTACGGCATCGTCAACGTGACGTACTGTACACGTTCCCCGGAAGATTGGATGCACTGGGATTATGCTCTATAAATGCACTCCTCCAAAGAGCTTGCTCTAAAAAGAGTTACAACTACAAACTTTTCAATGTTAGAAGTCAACATACAAATTTCATTTGAAAGGGACGAATTAATTGTTGAAAACATACAAAAAACAGTCCAATTGATTATAGGAAGCCAGCTATACATGTAGGTGATGACATTGTATTCTAAATAGTAGTTTCAGTGTAGGGGTATCGAAGCTTTACTAAATGTATTCTTATTTCAAGTGAACTTGAATGTTTCCTTATGAAACATTAATTTTCTTGAAAACTTTTAGAGACCGCCCCCCCCCCCCCCTCTTATAAAACTCTCTATAAACTTTTAAAGGGCAATTGGGTCACTGGATTTGGCAGTAAATGGAAGCCACTCGTTTCATCAAAGAAAGCATTTAAATTCTTTCTTATTTTTTTACTTCTTACTCTAGAGCAAGAAAATTGCAGCCATGTTTTTAGGGACAGGAGGTTGGTAGGTTATATCTAAAATCCATTGCTTATAAGAAACTTTTTAAAATAAAAATTACAAAATGAAAATACAGTTTTCATAAAATTTGCTAAATTTTAGGGGGGTTTAAATGACATTTTGTTCACAATTTGGTGAATATGCAAAAGAAATATTTAAGGCTCTTTTGACCCCTTTATAAAAGCACAAATTCCTTACTTAATGATAATCATTTCTATGACATTATCCTCTTTATGTCTCATGTATTATTCCATAACTTATTAGAAAAATATTTGTTTCACTGGTATGTTGCTTTTAAAATGTCCAGTAAAGTTTGGTAATAGTATAGTATTAATGACTGCTTTGAGAGAAATAGTTGTTTTTTATACGCTCAAGGGAAGGTTAGAATTGTGCTATTGCCCGAGGCGTGCCGAGGGCAATAGCCCAATTGTAACCTTCCCGAGAGCGTATAAAAACAATTATATACCTCACTTAAGTAATCCAGCAATCTGATTGGTCGAAATTGCATTCATAAACTTTAACTGTTCCTGTAAAAACAGACCTATTTTCCCAATAACCATGGTTATTGGGAAAATAGGTCAGTCTCCATGGTTACCCCATAGGTTTACATGTTAAAAAATGGTTTGAGCGATCGATACCGTACGTGTGCGAAGAATTGGTCGGTAATTTCAATACAATTGAATCTCGATCGATCTTACCAACAATTTTATCTTGCATTGTTGACATGAAGACAAAAATAAACTTCCAAAAACAAAAAAAACAACATCTGCCGATAGATCTTGATCTAAGTTCGTGCCAATATGCATTGCAAAAGTAAAAGAAGGGCCCGTTTAATCGAGCAGCCGCGAAGCATCCACCACTCGAAGCCGTTTTCAATCCATTTTAATCTATATATTAGAGAAAACTGCAAAGTATGTTAACAGAGCGCGTTGGCCGAGCGGTATAAGGCACTGACTTTAGTTATATCACCTTTTGTACGCAAGAGATCGAATCCCATCTTCGACAACAGTTTTTTTATTTTTTAGTCAATTTTTTTTTGGCATAAAAAGTATTAATGACTGCTTTAATATTCGAGAATCGAGAAATAGTTGTTTTTATACGCTCTCGGGAAGGTTACAATTGGGCTATTGCCCTCGGCACGCCTCGGGGCAATAGCACAATTCTAACCTTCCCTTGAGCGTATAAAAACAACTACTTCTCTCAAAGCAGTCATTAATACTATACTATATCTCGAATATTAAAGCAGTCATTAATACTTTTATATGCCAAAAAAAAAAAAAAACGTATGACACCACCTTGGCCTTTATCTAGTTTATCTGCACGGTTGTTTTTTATGAGTGTATCTTTGAGAGTAGACTAAAAATTATAAAAAGTTTTGTCGAAGATGGGATTCGATCTCTTGCGTACCATCGACGATGTGATTAAAATCACCGCCTTAGACCGCTCGGCCATCGCACACTATTACCATATCAAGCAGTTTTCTCTGATATATACGTTAAAATGGATTGAAAACGCCTTCGTGTGCTGGATGCTTCGCGGCAGCTCCATTACACGGGCCCTTCTTTTACTTTTGCAATGCTTTGGCACGAACTTAGATCAAGATCTATCAGCAGATGTTGTTTTTGGAAGTTTATTTTCGTCTTCATGTCAACAATGCAAGATAAAATTGTTGGTAAGATCGATCGAGATGCAATTGTATTGAAATTACCAACCAATTCATGGCACACGTACGGTATCCTCGATCGCTCAGACCATTTTTTTAACATGTCAACCTATGGGTATTTCACCAAGACTGAACTATTTTCCCGGTAAACATGGTTACTGGGATTTTAGAACTATTTTTTAGAACTATTACATGGGTTTGGAATTTTACCAGGAATAGTTAAAGTTTATGAATGCAATTTCGACCAATCAGATGGCTGGATTTCTTAAGTAAGGTATATAATGTCTATCATCTCCCCCCCCCCCCCCCAAAAAAAAAAAAAAATCTTCCCTGTTCTGCATTGCTTGAACTGTACATTTAATGCATACATGTATATATGTGGTCAATACTTAGGAGTAAAAGAGAAAAACAAAAAACATTTAATTTTAGGCAGAAGGATTTATTCATTATGTGAAAAAATGGTGTTAATTTGCAAAACAAACAATGGGAGAGGGGACATACACTTTGCTTTAGAGAGAGGCTGAATGTCCCTCTCTTTCTTCCTTATAGTCCCCAATGAAAACAAAACTAATTCAAATGTGTATTCACCCTACATACTTGAACCTTATTTTTCTTCTCTTCTTGTTTGAATGCACTGTTGATGGATGGCCCATTGTAATCATCACATCTCTCTCAGCGACGGCAACGTCACGTACAGAGAATGCGCAAGGTTACATAAGGAACACCCTACCCTATCACACCCCACATATATATACACGCCTCCAGACAAAACTGCTACACAAGTAAAGCAAGACAAAATGAAGAGTGCATGACTAACTGTAATTTTAGAGGAAGTTGTTTGATTAAAGGGAAATCCCACCTTGATAGCAAACTTCTCTAGAACAGAGCAGAAAAATCAGAGAATAAGCATACCAGTGGATGTTCAAATGAAATCGGTCAAAAAATGAGAAAGTTAAGGATTTTGAAAGTTGCAAGCACTATAGGTATGGGCTCTTCAAAGTGGCTGAATCGATAATGTCTCTGTGATGTAGTGGAGTATAACTTTCCCATTTGTTCCAACACACAAAAAATCCCTAAAACAAAAAACAAAAAATTATTGCTTGATAACAGTCAACCTGCTTCAGTGACCACATGTATTTTTTTACCCCTTTGAGACAAAGTTTCTAATTGAAATACCTATTCAAAGGGAACCTTTGTGTAAAAAACACTTTTGAGTCTCCTTCGAGTGGTCATTCTATACAGGTTTGACTGTATTCTGTATGCTCACGAATTTGGGACAGGACGAGACTCGGCATTAGGTGAGGCCTACCCTCAATTTGGGTCAAGGCCAAATAGGCTGCCCTTCTGCAGCCACGGGCGGGGTAAATGACGCATTATTGGCAAGAGACTGAAACTTTAGCTGCCTATTACCATGGCAACCGGAGGGTGGTTTTGTTAAACAGAGCGGACGGAGGCAGACGCTGACAACAGGAGGCACTGGCTGGCATGAACTCTCTTACACTTTTCAGTAGGGAATGAGAAAACATGTTTCAGACAGTGTTGAATCATTCTCGTTCAAGAAGGCTCATCGGAAAATCGACAAGTGATGGGGCTATTCAGGTCAAAATTACTTATGGAAGCTATTAAACTGAATGGTCGAAATTTGGTTATTTCTTCAGCTATATGTACGTGGTACAAAGTACATCTGATAAAAGCCTAGATCTTATTGCTAATATATTTCTGAATATAGTAATTAAGAATATGAAATAATCATCCAATAAACACTTTTAATTTTGGCATTAGTATGAAGGTACATGTTGGAGAAAGGAGAGACAGTCTGGTAAGCCTCAACTAGTAAAGTTTGAGCATTTAAAATCACTGATTTCCCAAAATCTAAACTTACAACCTTTTTTTTGTAAACCAGTAATTGCCATATTCAAACAGTAAAGTTTGCTTTCTTGAAGGTTTTGGACAGATATAACAAGGACATATCAGTATAATCAATAGATCTTGTATTACCAGACAACCTAAATGAAATGAGCACCCTTTCCTATGAAATCCTTTTGTGTATTTCATTAGAAGTTGTTGATAAGTTAATTTGGATTATATTGATAAGTATTACTGTAAGTCAAAATATAGGACTTCAACACTTGAGTTTATTTCCATTGAAAAAGAGTCTTTACGCAGATTTATTCTGTGTAAATTCAGATGTGTACGATTTCAAATCATCCAATGAGAGGCAATAAATTGGGAAAAAAAAGTTAGATATCAAAATGAAATGTTTAAAGCATGCTTTATTTGCGAAAGAAAGAACATCAACGGGCAAAACAGGCAAAACAAAAAGCTTGCTAAGCCCTATCAAATCTACAAGCTGCACACTGTAATTGATTAGAGACAATATCCCCCTTACAAAACAACAAAACAAAGGTATCCAAGACCAGGGTTTACTTTGGATGACGACACATAAAAACACCCACATGTACGTCAGCAGTCTGATCCATGCTTACATCATCATTAATTGGTGGCAAAAAGCCAGAAAAGAACGCAAATAAGAAGGCTTCTAACTTCACAAGAAGAAATCATAAAAATGTAATTCAATGTTAAAACCACAAAATTCAGATTTGCACCTTTTGACTCATTTAATGCATTGCATATTCATATCATTAGGGCAAGTTTCTCTCTTTCTCTCTTAAAAAAAAGTTTTCTAGATTATATCCCGCATTACACAACATTAACCTTTATAAGTCTTTCATAAATTCTCAATATCCTTTGCCACAACCCACTTGCCCACTGGGCAACTCAATATGAGATGCATCTTGACAGCACTTGCCAAAGTAGCCATTAAAAAAAAATCATCATAAAAGCGAGATATATTATTTTTTAATTCTTAATAATATTGTAAGATTATGTGTGACCAACTGGCAAGGTAAATTCATTTCAGAATTACTAGTCTTTCGATCCATACCTTTTGGTAGCCCCGGGCAAGCAGGGAAGTTTGTTTACATTATTTTGTAGGTCATAGTCTTCGCCCTGTTACTGAGTGTCTGGATACACTAGCCTACATGTATGGTTTGATCACTGTTACACAGACTCAGCTTTTAAAAAGTGAGTTTTCATGAGTCATCTTTGACACAAAATCTCTCTTTTCCTGTTTTTCTGCATGCATGGTGGTCAAACCCCATCTACCTAAAGGGGGAAGCTGCAATTTGTAAAAGCCCACGACTGGTGATGTTTGTTTATTGTTTTTTCCTGTGATGGTTAAAGATCGCTCTCAATTTGTCAGCAATTTGTCTCAATTTGAATATGCCAGATAAATTCGCGTCCTCACTCTTACACAATATGCCTCTTTATACACTATTTCAGTAAAAAAAACTCATAATTATATCATAACCTTTCAACTTTCTTTTATAAATCATTGATTTAATTATATTAAAGGTACTATGTCCCTTTTGCAGCCAACCTCAAATTCTGTAGAACTTTGCAGGAATTATGAATATGTCATGTATGTCCTATCTGTGAAATGTAAACGTTAGCAGTGTCCTCATATTCAAATTATGCAAGGAAACCCGTTTACTTACTAGACTTCACTGTCAGACACTATTGAGTGACTGACTGGCTTTTTTCTTCTTTGGTAATAACATACATGAAAAGAGTTGTAAAGGGTACATGAGCATTTGTCTACATCAATAACCCACTTCTTGTGATGGCCAAGATTAAACTGATTAAATCTTTGCGCAGCATAAAACGTATGACCATTCGGTACAATTGTCTGAAAATCAAGACTATTACTTTTGGGCTCTATAGCCCTAAAGTCGATTTGACAACTAATAGTTTTTATTTTCCCACTTGAAGACATTTTCAAGCACCACCTTTGTTAGGGAAGTTCTAAATTAGTATTATCTTTCAGATGCAGCTGGAATTTAACTTTTTCATTTTTTTGGCCTGCAAATGGGACATAGTACCTTTAATTTTACTAAATATTTGAACTAATATTTCATTACAGTAGTTTTAATCAATTCCTTTAATAGTTCCTGTTTGCGAAATCCATGAACTTGGCGGATGAGATAAGATGAGCGCAGCAGCATGATAAAGAGTACATTTAATAAATCGCTATTTCATACAAAGATATGTATTTAAAAAATCAGATGTGTGGGGTGGGTCAAAATGAAAAAAAAAGAAAGAAGAACAATTGAGAATACCTGCACTTATATTCCCCATTATGAATAATATTCACTATTCTTTCTGGAACTTTAATGCTTAGTAAGTAAACTTGTGAACATATTCATGCACCACACAACTACAAGAGGTGACTTGCAAAAAGATATTTTGCATGTCATCAATATAATTCAGTTATGAGATTATGAAATGAAAAAAAGAAGGGAAAAAACTTACTTGTTGGCCACTGTGTGTACAGCTGATACCGTTGACGATCCTGCTCTATGTTCAAGCCCAACAGCACACTGCACAAGATAAATCAAATAAAAGTACATTCAATTCTGAAGGCATAAAAAGTTAAAAACTATCTACATGTAGAGTGCTCATTTATAAGGGATGAAAGCAAACAAACAATAAACTTCTCTGTATTGGAGGTTTCATAGATAAAAGTCTCCTTATCTCCCCTTCCCCTGTCTCTAATATTTAAAAAATCTGACTTTTGTTTTACTATACCTCAGTTTACTATAAAAAAAAAAAAAAAAAAAAAAAATTACGTTATTTACATTCACAACATAATATCTGTATTTATAAGAAACAACTGTATTTTGCAGAATGTTCATCTTTTAAAGAATTAAATATCCTTTCCCTATGTTCTTTCTACTTCCTTTAATTTGCTTGATTTACCGAAGAAAATACTTTAAGCAGGGATTAGACTGAGCAAAATCTTCTTTCTCAGAAAATTTGATGACAGAATCATCACCTACCTACAGATCATAGTGAAATATCGAGACTTATCTAGGAATAAAGCTGGGTATGTGTGAGATCAGATTGACGTCTAGAGGAAGTCTTTACTCTGCATTTTTACCATTCAGAGGCCAGAGCTGTTTCCACAGCCTACACTGTACGTCATACACAGAGGGAGTACCCTGGTCTGAGTCATACTACATGTACAGTTCGTAGGCCCCCATGTATCATTATTTAATAAGAAATGCTTGTCTGCAGCAACGTCACATTAACGTTGCTAGGATAGTTCACATGTAGCTGCAGTAGATGTATATGTCCTATGTTTAGTTTAATTATACTTTGTACAAGTTTTTATCATCATACATAATATTTTCCCCCATTTATTCTAGGTTCTGGAGTCATCAAAATAAGAAATTTGACCCAGTCTTGGTAAAGTAACAAGCACTGTACACAGAAAGATGTATATGGGACTACACAAACATGTGGCATAAAAATGGGCCTCATTTTTAAACTGTTACTCGTCCTATTTAGAATATGGAGGCATTTGAAGAGCCATGCTCTGATGTTCTTCCTCACTTGCAACAATGATAACGCTCACAAATTATTTTTCACCTCTCCCCAGAACTCAACCTTCTCTTTAAAGATTGACTAACACATCAGTTAGCCTAGCTGTTGCTTGATGTTTTTTTAAAGTGCAAACATATTTTCTATAGGAAAGATCATACATCATCAGTTGAGAACCAAAAGGGCATTCAAACTGTGTAAAAGTGTATTGAGGTAATACACCCTTCTGGCTCTCAACAATTTGTTCACATTAAGTTCATTAACCCCCTCGATCTCTCCTAGCCCAACCAGACTGCCCATAGGTGAAGGTCATGCCATAGATCGACACCAAAGTGCATGATACAGGTTTCTGTCTGACTGGCATACATACAACACCAAAGCACTGCTCACAACAGTTGCCTAATATGGCGCAGTCTCAAAACACACATGTCCATACACCTGTTATTGATTGGCTGGCATAGTATATGAATTCACACCAACTAGCAAAACGATGCAATAACAAGATAATGACCTAATTCAATATCTTAACAGAATGATGCATGTTCCTAAGTGGGAAAAAAACATACTTGGATGTTCAAGTACATTAAAAGTTCAAAATTTGGATGTGAGTTGTAAAAATTGGCTGACTTGTGCAATAACAGGATAACAGGTACCATGTGCCAAACTATATGAAACTGGGATTGCATGGAGGCGGTGGTGGCAATGGAATTGGGTAATATTACTATACCAATCTTGCAACCTGTAAAAGGAAAATTATCATCGTGTTTTCAGTTTATGCAAACATCAATCAGTGCAACGACAAGAAAGGAAATGGAATTAAAAAATCCTCTGAGAAACACGTCAGCAATGCAAACAAACTCATGAATCTCATGAGACAAAACATGACACATTGGCAACTGCGACAAGACATGAAATGACAATTGTTTTGGGTCTCTATGCTACCCTCCCAGCTTGTTATGACTGCAACAGCCAAGGGCACATCCTAACATTTTACTAATTTGTCATCACTGAGAAACAGTTTGGAAGGAGAAGGGAAAAAGCATGTCATACATGGGTCAGGGTACTTGTGTCACGTGAACTATGTATGAACTTTTACTGTATGTAGGAACCAATGTGCTCTTCTTGCGTGACAAATGTTTGTTTCACAATGTACAGCTTTCACTTACAAATAAATGTGTTATTTATTCAGGGTGTTGTTCAAGCCTGGGCTCATGCAAGCACCCCCCCCCCCCCAATCAGCTTTTGAGCTTTAGACATAATTTTAGATATTGGCATATGATATGAAACAAACACCAAACTCCCTAGTATACGAGTCCTCCCACACTGCACCAAATGTACATAGAGTTTCCGAAAGGCAACAGGTTGCCAAAATCATAATAGTTTGGACTTGAATTTGGAATAATTAAATTTCCTGTTGCTTTCACAGGTTGGAATGTTTTTTGTGGGTGCTTCCCATAGGAATGTCACTCCGAGTTCATGTGTGGCTGAGCCGATCATGGATCAGATAAAGCGGATCAAATGAAAGTTGACGTGGTCAAAAGGGAAACTCCCTCGCATGTCTCTGCAGACATTACACATTTGGCCTCATAAAACTGACCTGGTTAAGGAAACAAACAACCTGTTGCACACAGAGAGCAAAAACTCCAGATTAAATGTCAAATCTGTCAAAAAAAATCTTGTAAGCATTACTATAAACAGTTTTTGGTTGGATTTGATTAGGCTTGAGGTTTTTTTGCAAGGAAAACTGTACATATGTTACAGTATCCATGTTATTAAAAATTATCCTACAAAAGCTAGTAGGGATGAACTGTAAAGCTGTGTATTTTGTTTTGTCTTTTTTTGTAAAACTTGAATGTTGAGTATCAGAAATGGAATAACTAAAATGATTACAGCATTTTTTGGAAAAGGCTTTTTATCATATACCCACACAAATGAAAAACATACATAAATAGTGCAGGGAGAGGTGGAAGTAATAATAAGTAAATGGTCTGGGTTGATAGAGTATCTGTGCAGGGCTCGAAACTAGTGGGTTCAGAACACCAGAACACTTCTATTCTACAGAGTTGCAATTAAGTTCAAGTTGCGATTGATTCGAATCAATCACAACTGTGTACTTAAGATAGGAGTTGCGATTAATTTCAAGTTGCGATTGATTCAAATCAATCAGAACTTTTTTTATAAAACGGGGCCCAGATCCACACAATGTCACAATGATTTAACTCACCCTTGTTTCTACATCCGTCCATTCACCGCTGTACTCGGCAGGATCATCCTCCACCCTTCGCTTGCTCCTACCTAGGGTAGAGGACAGTGGGTCTTCAGACCTCAACTTCTCCACATCGGTGAACTGTACGGCACGTCCACCTCCCCTGGTGGGTATCACCTCAGCCTGAGGGGTTAAACAGAGTGCATAACAACATGAAACATATACTACGTTTCCTCCTGAGGCGACATACACGCCAACCTAGATAAGACTAAATGTCAAGCAAGTGGAGTGCCAAGATAAAATGCAAAATCTAAAAACATTTAGGGAGATGTGAGTTGGTCTAGCGGCACGTTCACTTGGTCAGCTCTCTGTCTTTGCCTATTAACTGACTCAGGCGACCCCGGTTCAAAACCGAGTCACGTCTTTCAGATGGTGACGTTAAAGGCCGGTCCCCAGACGTAAATAATCATATCTGATTGATACACATCTGTAAAATGTAAAAACACATTTACACACGCACACACACCCATTTCCTCATCTCATTGTGGTCTAGCATCAGAAAGATGGGAATTAAACAAAAGCAATACAGACATGTCCATTTTCAAATAATTCAGGATATGCAAGAAAGGCATACTTTGTGTCATTGTTCACACATGTCATTACCTAGTAATTGCACATAAAACCTGCAGAGACAACGGAAGATATCAAACCACAAATTAACTTGCATTAGGAACACTTATTTATATTTGATGGATATATAAACACTTTATGCATTGAATAGCATTCTGCATTTGACGGACCAACTCTCAGCACACAACACTAATCAGACAATGGCCAGGGTCACATGACCTCATGATGCCTCGTTCATACAAGACGTGGTACACCGCATAAAAGGTACCTGCATGTAATATAGGTCCCAGAGTATACTAATGTGAAGCACTCTATTAGCCAAGTTGCTTTAAAAAAAAAAAAAAAATAATATCTTTTTGCTTTAAAAAAAATTAAAGTTTACCATGTCCTATGTGGAAGAGGCTTTATGTCTTGGATACATGACTGGTAGACATCACTGCTCCTTACCTTGTAAATCTTGGTCTCTAGTTCCCCAGCAGAATCTTCCTCTTGGTGAGTCAACATGTAGTTATCTGTGTTCCTGATATCCTTCATAGACGGATTGGAAACCCGCTTGGCATTCTTGGATTTGTTGGGCTGCAGGATAGTTTCTGACAAATCAAACAAGAAAAAGATACAAATATTAACTTTCTTACATCTCCAGTTCATACTTTAACACTTTTTTTGTTTCTTTTTTTAAATTTGTTAAATCTTATCTTATTTACCGAGCTCAATTTCTTGTACCGGTATGTCTTTTTTTCCCCGCTGAACAACTCATTTTGCAAAATTTGAAACCACAAAGGGATCAGTATTTCAAGTATAGTCGAAACAAAATATATTTGCAACTCTATAGAAAATAGAAAGACACTTTCCCAGTGTTCCATAAGATGAAAAAATCTATAAATAAAGATTTTCTCTTGACAAAAAATAATGCAAAAATGACAATAAAGAGATTAGAGCTGTTGGCCTCATGAAACTGTAACAGCTGCCTGACCTATTTTTAGGGGATTGCACTTCATTATTTACTCTGAAGTGGTTTAATACTTCACCTCTACTGCACTGTCATGTTCGTTTGCTTGTAATCGGTGTCCATCTTCCTAGCAATATATCCTTACATCTAACATCTTTCGGAAATGACATTAAAGGTTGGTTCCCGACGTAAATAATCATATCTGATTAATACACGTTTGTAAAAACCTAATTACACACACACACACTTCCTCAACCTACCTGTGTTTAGAGTCTCCGTCGGTTGGTGATCAATCCAGACGCTGTTGGAGGCCGAGCGTGATCGACGATGTCGGAGTCTGACTGGCGGCGGGTTGTTCTTCATCTGTGCCGGCGGTGACCTGGATCGGTTGAAGCTCTCTACCAGCACCTCCTTGGCTGCTTTCTTAGCGCTCTCCTCCTCCTCGTGGCCCTGGACGATCTGCTTCAGCTGACGAAGCTTCTCCTCTCTCACCCACATCTCCGTGTGCAGCTTGAGCTCTGTCTGACGTACCCTCTTGTTCTGAATAATGAATGTAGCAAAATCAGATGTTCTCATTCTAATTCTGTATCTTTAATTTTGTTAAAGGCATCGTTTAACAATGTTAAATCTGAGATGCACGGCCCTATGTGTTATCAGTGTCTGAGATATGGTGTAACATTGAAGCCCAAAAAAAAAAAAAAAAAGGCTTCAAAATGATCAAGAAGTGCCTCAAAAAAGTAAAACTTTGCGTGACCGTTTTACCATACTCGTTTTCCCCAACAGACTGTAGTGTTATGAAAACCGTTTGGCAAACGCAAGATTTGATTTCGATTTCCAATCATAAATATCTTGATAAACAGACAGGCTATCGGCTTGTAAAAGTCATGGGGTCCTGACTGACCTAAAGGTTTATAATTATCATTGCAGCATGAGCTAAATCCAGGACTTTGTTTCAGAATCTCAGACAAAGTTACCGGATCCCTTTAGACAAGAAAGTACTTCCAGCTGTATCAGAATAGAAGCATCCTTAGCTTAAAAATGGTGGCATTGACGAAATATAGAAAAGACGGATAAGGATGTTATCCAATTGAAGGAGGTGTAGTAAGTCATTGGTTTATTGAGGCTGCAGGTTACCAACCAAAACAAGGTTTTATCTCTGGCAAAATCAGCCATCAGTTCATAAATATATTTACAAATTGGAAGGACTACATCTGTAACATATGTGATTTCACCGTTGGATTCTCGAGGTTTTAGGAGAGCACAACCTTTAATTATTTATATGCTCTTCAAAACATCTGACAAAGATGCAGTCAAACCTGTCTATAGCGACCACCAAAGGGAAACACAACAAGTGGTCTTTGTAGACAGGTGGTCACTTAAGCAGGTTTGACTGTACTATTTAATCCCTGGCCCTACATTAAATCTTGACTTCCAAACAACGTATACTCACACATTCCTTCTCCCACTTGTCCCTCTGGTTGGTGACGGCTCCCTTGAGCGCTTGCTTGAGACGAGCTCTCTCCTGGGTTTCCATCTGAATCATCTTCTCCTTCTCTGAAAGCTGCAATGCACGTACAACAATAGAAAGAGAGTAGATGTATGAGAGGATAATACCAAAGTCAAAGACATGTACAAGCATGTACTAAGGAGCAGAATTCCTTTTCAATTCAAATACACATGTATATATTTTTGTATTATTATTATTATTATCATCAATATCATTAATACAATGTAACTATTTGGCATTTCCTGGCAAACAAACTTCATCACCTAGACCCGAATGGTCGCTCTATGTGGTTCGCCTGATCGGTGACTTGAGAACATTTGTGACATAGTATACATTTTGTTTTAAATGATCACCATTCATTTTATCATAGCATGCTAGTGTAGCAGATATAACTATACTGACATTAGGATGAGTGTCAAATTGTTTAGATTCTATTTTATATTTCCAATTTCCAATACCTATTAACAAATTTTTCAAAACTTTTCTCTCTACATGCAATGAATAGAGTGAAACAATATACTTTCAACATCTCCTATTGCAAGTACAGTCAAACCTGTCTACAGCGACCGCGCAAGGGAAACACAAAAAGTGGTCTTTGTAGACAGGTTCCTTTAGTACATGTTTCAATGAGAAACCATTTTCAAGGGAAACAAAAAATGTGCTTGTTGTAGACAGGTGGTCACTAAAGCAGGTTTGACTGTACTGTGATTGTAACATATTTCACAGCTAGCACATTTTCACACAATTCTCACCTCTGATGCCATGTCACGTTTGTCTTTCTCGTACATGTTGTGAGTGCGTTGCAGCACGACGTTGTCCTGTTCCAGGGACCTGATGCGCTTCTCCATCCGATCACACTCCCGGGTCTTGGAGCTCAGCTTGGCCGTCAGGTCCGTGTTGGCGGTGCGTAGGTGATCCAGCTCGTGGTCTGATTCCACCAGCATGGACCTGAAGGCACCCTCTGTGAATAAGGGAAAAAAATATTAAACAAATTTGGGGGCTACTTTTCAAGCTTGCTTGCATGAAAATAACAATCTTTAATTTGTTTTGCATTGAACTCTAAGCAATTTTTTTTTTTTTTTTTTGGGGGGGGGGGGGGGGGGGGCTCTTCTACGACTTTCGGGGGCTCTTTTTGGCATATCGGGGGCTACTTCGCCCAGAGCCCCTGTGTATTTTTGCCCTGCTGTGAATACAATGTGACGATTTGGGGGATGGGGGAAACAAGTAGACTTAGTTGGCTAGGCATGTCACACTTAAACATTGGGCAGTATCTAAATAGTCAACAGACTTTATCTTACTTGCCACACTCAAATGCCTGGAGAAAGCGCATGAAAATACTTTCTTTTACCTTTGAGAAAAGTTCAGAAGAAAATGGTTATCAAGAGATTCTTATATACGGTAATCATCCGAAAAAGACCAAATACACTGAACGTATATAATTATCTGAATGAAGAGAATTCAATCATTTTGTTTTAGTATTAGTATTAATGGGTCTATAATGACAAATTCTACCTTAGAAGATATATATACTTTGATTAAACTCTAGATTGGTTAATTTTTCAATACTAAACGAAAATTTTCGTTATGTTTTGCAGGATTTGTATGTTTAAAGTTGATATTCATAGGAGATCTCTAAATAGGAAGATATTCATATCTACAGAAAGCTTATAAGCCATACAATGACCTTGAATGAGATTCAAACAAAATAACACTTCCGTAAAAACGAAATTTGGGTGAAAACATCACCCCATTCTCTGGGACAAATTTGCCCTATTGTCATCCGAATCTGCCTTAAGCTGTGACGTCGGAAAAGGGAGGTGGGCTTGTGGGCCACTTCAGGGTATGTAGTAAAGTGCATGTATAACATTATAAGGTTGGAAGACAAGCTTCAACTTATGTGTTATTTGTCCCTTACTAGAATAAATTATAATACAACATCGTTTGTAATTTAATTATCATTAATATTTACATCTTGATATACTAAAATGTATTGTTTGTGAACAAAAAACGTTGAAAAGGATGAAAAAGAAGGTGAAACTACGGCTGTGTCCACAGCTGTGGAGTGCAGTGAGCCTGCATAGGTCTATATGGGGATTTGGGAGCCAGCAATTTTTTTTCTTCTCCACAATTGCACAATGAAGTTTCACTTTGACATATCAGACGGAGACTTTACCTCTTCCACTATGGAAAAAAAAGTTAATGGTGATTAAATCATTACTATGAATAAAATAAAATCGTGTAGACTATGTAGAAAGCTTTGAATTTAGCGCGAGTGACGGAACTACTTTCTCAATATCACTGCACTTCACAAACATTGCTTGCATTTCGCGATAGACGAAACCCTTGCGAAACTAAACCAAACCAAACAAAACGGAGAGAAATACACTATTCTATTAACTATAGTTCTCGACAAATGAAATGGAGAAGAAACATTATTCATTGTTATGTCCAAGGAAATTCCAGCTCAGAACATGATTCTACTAAAGGTAATTTTGTTTTGAAACACAGCTAGGTATACTACTATCTCGTACTTACAGCACAGCTGGCAAGCTAAAGCCGGTGAAAAAAGTTAAGTTGTAAACAGTTATTTTACGGAAATTGTCACCTTTTCAATGCCAATAATGACATGAATATTGACATTAGGATATGTTTCAGGATGGGAGAGGACAACTGTATGTCAGATATTGATCATTCAGGCAATATTAAATCGTTTTGAGAGAGTGGAACTGACATCCACTCTATGAACATTTGCGTGTAGATCGCAGTGAGTCTCTGTAGCTGCGTGAAGCATATCCCGGTTCTGAAAGCCACTTCCCTTTAGCCGATGGCATAGGTCCGGAGAGAGTCAATTTAGTGAAATTTTATTTTTATAACACACTAAATTGCACACTTTCATGGCATGTTAGCTGCATAAATTCCTTTAATAACTCATTCATTTATAAAATAAACTATTTTTAATTGATTTTATTTCCTATAAGTATCAACTTTAAGTTAGTAGATAAATTCAATATCCTCCCCCTGTCTATGAAATAGAAAGGATGTCTTACGTTTTCTGGCAAGTTCATCTTCCATGATTCTTCTTCTCTTTTCTCTCTCTGCCAGGAATGCCATGAGGTGGGGCAAGGTGTCCTCATCACATGGATCGGAAAGCTGCAAAAGGAGAAATAAAATCATGACAGAAAACTAGTTCGTAATCAAATTTTGCAAAAGTTTTATTGATGATTTAAACAAATAAATTTTTAAAGAAACTTTACTGCACATGAACTAATATTTTTTTTTTTCACAACGCCACAAAGCTGCCATCACCGAATGAGGTTATTTAATATGCTCTGCTTAAAGTGGTCGGTATTCCACAAAATTGACACCCAATGCTGGGTCTCAGCTCACTCTTAAAAAAGGAGGTTGGACAAAATTATCCATTATTATATTATGATTTATGATATGTGATTTATACTAAGCGTTGTTTAGGTTTAACCAAATCAGTAGAATGTGGGGAACATGAACTATTGTATATTCTACAGGTTTATATTCTTTCATGTATGGGAATACATATATTGCATTTATGTTTCACCATGATTTACATGTTATTCATTAATGGAAAAATCAAATATTCACAAAAACAAACAAACGCACGAACCTGTAAGAGTGGGAATGGGGGTCCAAGGGTGAGAAGGGGCGGTGGAGGAGGTGGCATGTCATAACCATTCTCTTCAAGGAGCTTCTTGTATTCTTCATTAGCTAAAAGAAAAGGATCAACATTAGACATACATACATACCGAGTGATATTCTCAACAATATCAAAATAGATATATCACTCTTATCATTAAAAAGAGTGTAATATTCTTTTTATACAAACATTTTCTACATCTCAAAACAATAAATCAATATTCATGCTACTTTCAACCTTATTTTCTTGAAAAATGTATTCCTCACCTGCAAACAGATTTAGTCATCCCATAGACTGCTCATACACAATTAGTTGGGAGCTCAGAAGGATAAATGAAAATCTAATACAATCCTTTGGATTTTTATTTAAAAAAAAACTAGCAATAGATCATTCAGAATTGACAATATTTCTGCAGATCTTGGATGGTTGTACTAACTCACCCTTTCTTCTGCCTGGAGTGAGACCAATGTCAAACCTGATCTCTGTGGGTCTGGCGACTTGTACCTCCTGGGTGATCTCAGCAAACCTCATCACATGCTGTCAGTCAGAAGCAAGCAAGAAGGGTGAGAACATGAGAGAAGGATCAAAGCTACTCTACAGATTCTAGTACAGTCAAACCTACTTCAGTGACCACCTGTTTAGAAAGACCACCTGTCGACAAAGACCGCATTCTTTGTTTCCCTTGAAAATGATTTCTCATCAAAACATGTACTAAAGGAACCTGTACTTAAAGACCACTTCTCTTCCGTTGGTGGTCTTTATAGGCAGGTTTCACTGTACCACATTTATTTGGGGATCTCATACAGCATGAGATGAATCAGGTACCCTACAATCTGGTATTCATGCTGGAAAGACTATCATTAATGAACTCCAGCTTGCAACAGGACTCTTCTTAACCTTAGAAAAGGTGGTTCCTTGTCTGGTGAGTGGGACATTCACACATTTGTTATGCCTACTGAATGCAAATAATGGATTGTATAATGTTGTGGTGTGACTATATATGCAGAGATACAAGATTACATACTGACATTTTACTGACATTTTACTATTTAACATATTACCTAAATATTGTAGTACGTATTGCACAGATTGATGGTGGTGATGAATGTTATCTGTTCCTCTGGCTCTTCTTATACCATGACAATCAGACAAATATGTAAGAGCTAGGGTCTAGAAACAGTGATTTGAAATGACACAACTTGAACAAGCCATGTGGAAGACAATTTATTCAACCGATTATAGAATTTTACTACTACCAATACTTACAGTGGTCTCATCGAAGTCCTTGGCACTAGGGTTGACATTCACCACCATACGAACTTTACCCTCACCATCAAAGTAATTCTTGAAGAGATGGGTTAGCTTGGAAGTTCTGTATGGGACCATCTGTAGAGTAAAATAGCAAAAAACAAAGATACAGGTACTCTCAATAATGCAGTTAGTTGTGGGGATATCATGATATTCACGTCATAACATATGTACAGTTCTTCCAGATAACCAATACCAGTGAAGAAAAGACAACCTTAGATAAATCTACTTTGACTGATTATAATAGCACATGATTCAGTTCATAAAAGTAGATATAGTAGATCATCTCCCAATGTAACAATCTTTAACAACACTGGAATTCTCTTTAAAGTGGAAGATTCATATAATCAAGTATTTCCAATTATATCTATACATGTACAGATATGTGGATAACAATAATGTCTTGATCAACATTGACAAGAAGTGACTTATCTTCATAAACAAGAATTATAATGTGCTGCAAATATTTTTTAAAGGCTCTTCAGATCTAATTTGCGGTCAAAAGTCAATATGGAATTTTAACAAGGCAGAATGAATAAATAGAAAGTAATTTTCCTCATCTGAATGATTTGAGCTCTCATGATCTAGAAGGGATAACAGAAACATACAACACTAATTCACAAAGGAGGTTTAAATTTAACCCATGGTCTAAAATTAGCGCAAAATATGCACAGCACAGTCAGAGGTCCAATATTAGACGCGCGCAAGGCAAGGTACGCTTATTTTGCGCTAATTTTTAAACCATGGGTTATGTAAATGAGGGTTTAAACCATGGGCTAAGTTAAACCTCCTTTGAGAATTCGGGCCTGATAGCTTATGAATTACAAACTAGATTGCATCTCACTTTCTAGTACATAAAGCCCTACTGGGATCACACTGGGATTAACGGGGCGTTGTGGCGTGCACCTGTAATCCAGCTAACAATGGAAGTTACAAAATGATTCAGCCGAGGACGCAGGTTCGAAACTGAGTCATGTCTTTGGGACGGTAAAGTTAAAGGTCTGTCCACAGACGCAAATAATCATATCTGATTGATACCATTTATAACTAGATGGAATTCGACTGCGCGCAGTCGAAAATGATGCCTCCGTCATAGAGCAATTTTACAAACCAAAACAGAAGAAATTTTTCGAATTCAAGTTCAATTGTAAACCATCGACAGGTTCTCAGAATATCGTGATTACAAGCAATTTCTCATATACATACATGACCCTTTGATCTTTGACCTCATGACCCTAAAATCTACTCAGTTCATTGGCTC
Source organism: Strongylocentrotus droebachiensis (assembly GCA_035222895.1). NCBI lineage: Eukaryota > Metazoa > Echinodermata > Echinoidea > Camarodonta > Strongylocentrotidae > Strongylocentrotus > Strongylocentrotus droebachiensis. The sequence continues at coordinate 423,069 of JAVYIG010000654.1, read as the reverse complement.
TGCAAGATGTCCTGAGTTAAATAGTAATCCATCTGTCAGTTCTAATGAGAATGCGTTCACAAGCTATTTTTGCATACATAATGAGCCCATGACCTTTGACCTTATGAACCAAGAATCTACTCAGTTCATTGGCTCTGCAAGTAACATACATGACCTAATTTTGGCAGGAATCCATCAATCGGTTCTTGAGATAACGCGTTCACAAGCTGTTTTTGCATACATAATGTGCGCTGTGGCCTTTGACCTCATGACCCCTAAATCTAATCAGTTCATCAGCTCTGCAAGTAACATACATGACCTAAGTTTGGCGGGAATCCATCAATCGGTTCTTGAGATAACGCGTTCACGAGCTGTTTTTGCATACATAATGTACGCTGTGGCCTTTGACCTTTGACCTCGTGACCCCAAAATCTAATCAGTTCATTGGCTCTGCAAGTAACATACATGACCTAAGTTTGGCAGCAATCCATCAATCGGTTCTTGAGATAACGCGATCACGAGCTGTTTTTGCATACATAATGAGCCCTGTGACCTTTGACCTTAAACCTCGTGACCCCAAAATCTAATCAGTTCATTGGCTCTGCCAGATACATACATGACCAAAGTTTGGCAGGAATCCATCAATCGGTTCTTCAGATAACGCGATCACGAGCTGTTTTTGTATACCTAATGAGCCCTGTGACCTTTGACCTTTGACCTCGTGACCCCAAAATCTAATCAGTTCATCGGCTCTGCAAGATACATACATGACCAAAGTTTGGCAGGAATCCATCAATCGGTTCTTCAGATAACGCGATCACAAGAACGGGACGTACGTACGTACAGACGTACGTACGTACGTACGTACAGACGTACGGACGGACAACCCGAAAACATAATGCCTCCGGCTACTTCGTAACGGAGGCATAAAAACCCAATTACACACACACACAGATCCTGACTGTTTTGTTTTGTCTGAGAAGTTTTGAACTGACTGACCTTGTTGGATCCTTCTGTCTGGTTCTCTCTCAGTGTCTCAATACACGTCCTGAGTGTCATGAGAGAGGCATTGATGCTTCCAGCTTCTTTCAGTCTGTCTCCTGTGTTGTTGGTTCGGTTCGTCCTTTCACTTCCAGCTAGATCGACCAGGGACAGCTGACTGATAGCAATCTGGTCCTTGTCCTATGGTACAAAATAAGACATGAAAAGAATGAATTAATTGATGAGCTTTACTATCTATCTATAAAAGATGTGATTTAACAAAATTTGGGACTATGATACAAAAAATCATCAAAGCATTTGAAGAAAAAAAATATACAAAAATTAACCAAACTACCATACTGAAAAGAAAGCAAGATAACCACAAAAAATGAACATTGAAAGAGACATTTATTTAAATGTGAACATTGTGGAGTTTTTTTGTTGTGTGTGAATGTGTATATGACAAAGGTTCATAGAAACATAAAGCACCTTTTCAGTATTCATACAAATGTATGCATAATTCGACAATCACATTTTAAAATGTTAAACAATACCTTTCAAAAGACCCTTCTTAAACCACACACCTTGTAAGGAATGAAATTCTTCAAGGTTAAATTCCAATGCAATCATTTTCTACAGCCTCCAAAGGCATAACATCAAGTTGAAATGTCAAAATTCAATGGCCTACCTGTATAACCTCCTGTCCAAGCGAGTCTAGTGGTGCCTGGACCAGTCTGATGTTGAAGACACTGTGACTACGACTCGACTCTGTGTTGAGCTGAGTGTGAGCCACCTTACGTCTGGTCTGACCTGTAAACAGACACCAAGTTCAAAGGTCATGATGAATGAATAATAACAAAGGGCTAAATTAGCTATTCAAAGATTGATTCAATTGATCAACTGTCTGAAGAAATATCACATGGTCAAAGCCAGACGAGCCTTAGCTCTGTGTTGAAGTATGAGTTAATGCCCTTCTGGCTTATGCGATACTTTCATTACTATCAAAGATTCAAACACCTAGAGATTTTTTTTTTCTTCAATTTCTTCAAAACATAGTTTGAAAATAAGATAAAAATGGAGAGATAATAGACATCACCAGCACAGAATCTTTTTCTTTTAATTGATTGTTACCTCTGAGGAAGACTTTGTATGCATCTTCTGTCGTTTTGACCTCTACTTCAGTGCACATAGCCACATACATGTTATGGATATGATCTTCCCTTAGATTCCTTGGTGTCAAACCCCTAAAAATAAAAGAAAGAAAGGAAGATAAGGTTAAGGTGTTATTGGATATCATGAAGCACACTAGCATGACAAAATAGAAAACTTTTTTTTTTAGAACAGCTTAAAGCAGTATAAAACAAACATACATGTATATGTATCAACTATGCATATATTTTTTACTACAACGTCACTTTCTAATTGATTGATTGGTAAGCATGCACTGATATTCATATAATTTGAGGTGAATGCAGGTTGAGGAAGAGTGCATTTTTGGAGGGGGTAGGTAATTGTGATGAATCAATTTTCGCAATCATAACCCGTGCCTTTAAAGCACTAAAGTTGAGCAGCAATTTACTTGAACCTTCTCACTTCTATACTAAACGTGTGCAAAGTGCACTTTAAATGCTGCACAACTACAATGTATCAAGAACTGTAAATCAACACTCTAAAGTGAATAGGCTTTGACTAAAGATATATTATAAAACGAAAAGGAGCTGTATATTTCCACATCAGTCAAAGAAAGATTAGGACACAGCATCAAATGAAAAAAAAAAGAAAATGAAAATACCATAAGAGAAATGTAGAGTAAAATGTAAGTATGCAGATTAGAATAATTTGAAGTCTAGAGCTTTTTAGAGGATGGTCTGGATATTCAGTACTTCAATTTTGTGCTGTAGTCAAACGTTTAACCATCCGGTATCCGACTGCCCATGGCGGATTCCGTTTTCAATTGGACGGTTTCGTTTTATGCCCCTCCACCTGGCACTATGCCTGGCAATGTCTCCCAGCTCAGTAATCTGTGTGTTGACTCACCACTCCACAACTAGAACAACATTCCAATTTGTCTGTCATCTTGGTTTGAAAGTAATTTTTGTAATAGATCTCAATATGTAGTTTATAATAATAATTCATCCAACTTTTACACACGGCGTACCACAAGGTTCTATCCTAGTCCTCTACTGTCTTTAATTTACATTAATGATCTTACACATTCTTCTAAAAACGACATTGTTACTATTATTTGTGACAAGTTCACAAGCACAAATCGGCGCCTTCAAATGCACCTCGCAGGTAAATGAAAGTCGTTTAACCGAAAACCGTCCGGTTTTGACTGGCGGTTAAACGGAATTGGAGATATCCCTGATGTTACAGCACTACTTCAATTACAGAACTTGGTTATTTCTTTAAAAACTGTATTCTCATAACACACATCTCTAGGTGATTCATTCATTCAAAGTGGGTCAATAAAGGTATGACCATTGGATAAAATCAATGTGCAGTTAGTCCAGTCTTTCATACTGTGTCACTCATCAACAAAACAGGAAATAAATGCAAAGCAAGAACCATAAAAGCAAAAAGGAAAGCAAAAGTAAACAAACTGTATATAAATCAAAAACCAAAACCACAATGACATACATTTCGTCTCTGTTCCAACGATTCCTGCTATAAACAAGGAATTGAATAAAGAAAGAGGATAAAAACTTATAAATATTTTTTTTATAAAGTCTCAATGATCTATTCTATATTTATTTTTCTTTATATGGTGAAAAGTAAAATTACGTGAAAGTTATAATTGAGATGACAAAATGAAAAGTTAAAATGATACAAGTTAAAAGACACCAACAACAAAAAATCATGAGTTTTACAGTTTCTATCAACACATAATACAAAAATGTCATCTTAGATTATAGCAGTGACTGTCAATTTACTCAATATGCTACCTGAAATTTAAAAAAAGCAACTATCAAATGATTTGTGAAATATAATGGAGATTCACTTCTGCCTCTGGGCTAATAGTATACACAGAGGGTACAATGGGTACTTCACTCTTCATATTAGTGAAATGTGTGTAGACGAACATACTGTGACATGTAAATAACGATATTAAATAGTACATGATATACAATGTTGATAAATAGCTGGGCAAAATGGAGAGTGAAATGGAATAGTGGCACTGAATAGAGACAAACTGAAGCTTTTCATCTTGCACTCATCAGAGTAAACTGCAAGAATGAACAGAAAACAGATGTGGATGGGAAAGTCACAAGAATGAACGCATCAAGGAAAAGCTTCAGTGCATCTATTCAATGCTATTCTTTGATTTTGTAGTATGGCATAGCTGATTAATAGCTGATCAGATACTCACTTTGAATGGAGTGAGTAAGGTAGCTCCTCTAGCAGATCAAAGATTTGATTGTTGTAGATCTCGACGTAGGAAACAAAGATGGCGTAGTTGTTGTCCTCATCAATGGTGCTCAGGCAAGTCGAGTCTGGAACCCTTACAAAGTTGTCCAGGTCAGGGAAAGTTTTCCTGTTGTTTTAAAAAGGAATGGTTCATGAACAATTAAGACTTGAAATGATTAAACATCTTTCAACATCAAAATCAGATTGACTAGTACAAGAGTATTATCAAAGTTATGGGAAATCAGTAGAGCACACACTTCACTGCTTTATGTCTGGCTTTTAAAGCCTGCTTGCATATTTGAAGTGATTCAACATTTTCTGTAGCAACAAATGCTACAAGCTTTATTTCATCCAAGAAGTAGTATTAGGGTTAGGGTTGCAATTGGGCTCTATGGCGCAGTGTTGGGTCCATGGTTGAAGTAAGGAATTCAGTTAGGACGGGTAATTGTCCACAAAACAATTGTTGTTGTGTTTCATACCCCTATACAGTACTTCCACAAAAAACATCAACACATAGATCTGTGACTACATAATTTGAACAGGGATCATTGTTGTGCATACAGTAACATGTTCACTCACCACACAACATTGCCTCTTGCATTTCATTTAAATATAAAATGGTTTTATATTGCTGCAGCAGTTATACCATTTTATCATAACACGTTTGGATAGGCCCTTTCTGGTTTCGTACCAACAAAGAGCTGTCTTACCAAAAGAGCAGATGAAATATGATATCGGTAAAAATATGAAGAAATACTAACTTTGGTCTCCTGGGTGTGCTGGGTGTACGGGGAGCTACGGGTGTCCTAGGCGTGCGTGGGGTACGTGGGGCTACCGGTGGGGGCATCAACTCTTTCTTCTGTCTCTCTAACATAGCATCTGCTTCTGTCTGTACATCCATGCCATTCACCCTGTCTGGTTTGAAAACCTACACACCAAGAGATATCCCAAGTTCCACAAAGTGTTAAAATCACGAGCGAGAAAATAACAAATAAAAAACGAAGCGTAAATTCTCAGTTTTGTATCCTGCAATACAACTTAAACATCCACAATATGATTTCAAAATAGCCAGTGTATATAGAGGAGTTTGCTAGGTGACAATCCTCATAATATATAATTGAACAAATTGGTGTACAGTACTTTTTCTTCATACAAAGCCTTTCCCTAGGGACACAAATGGATAATACTGGTCTCGAGGATTTGTTGTTCTCTGCAAGAAGAATAGCTGTTAAACAAATTTGAGACTGATCTATTTAACTAAAAGCATCTACAATCTCTGCTGTTGTCGTAGCATTGTTTCAATTGTATTGAAACACATCAAACCAAATTTCACTGTCTACTCAGAGTTACAAAAAGTTTGATAGCATGAGAGTAATGATACATAAATGAAGAGACATTATGAGATGATATCTTACATATTTCCTGGCCTGTAGATCACCAAGGCTGTTGAATAGTACATCAAGACACCTCGGCAGGACTCCTCCGTCTGTGGGTGTGCCCTGCATGGTATAGGTCTTACCTGACCCAGTGACGCCATACATGAAGAGCAGTGCTGAAATTAAAGAGGTAATATCATAATCACACATTACCACTCATCTAGCTCTTTGTATTGTGGCATGATTTTTCTGAACTTCTGAAGCTCTAGCCTAATTCCAAGTGGAGTTGGCTTTTCCTGCCTGCTTTCAATAAAAAAAGGGCTGTTCTGAGACTCAATTTATATAGACTAATGTACATCCATTTTTGTGATTCATACTTTCCAGGAAATGTTCAACCATAATTACCCCAGACTCTGAACAATTATATTAAATTATGACAAGCTTCAAAGCATGAGGGATGCTGGTTGTACAAGCAAAATTTCTCATAAAATATACCATGTTGTATATTGGATGCACAAATCTGTTGAGAGCCAAAGGCTAATGCTTGTACACTTTTAGAAAATTGAAGTCCTTCTGGTTCTCAACAGAAAATATGGACATCATAAAATATCTAACTTACATACACTACGCAAGTAAAGGTGGGTAGCCTAGCTACCTTACATAGGACTACACAACATCATTTAAACTTTATCTGATAAGATGGAAAGCCAAGAAGATAATTATCTTACAATTCTTGCCATGAAGAAGATCCTCTACCAGCGGCAATGCTATACTGTCATATATAGCTTTCTGTGAGTATTCTTCACTGAAGACAAACTTGAAGAAATGCTGTGTCTGTAATTGAAGGAAAACAAGATGATAAAGAAATCGAATTATATCACTTTAGAGCCTCCAACTGCTTCGATTTGCTTTTGATGAGAAAAAGATTGATGAGGAGAAACACTCTTGAAAATGTATAATCATGATTCTGCCACTCTGACAGACATCTAACAACAATTCTGCATACATTACACAAGCAAAGCAAATATTTATTACATGCACAAATTATTTAACATAACAATATTTCTATTGATACAAGGACTTATAAAAGTATTTTTGGATTAAAACGTTGCTATACCAAAGAGATATCACAGTGAGCTCGCTGTGATGTGTTGATGCTTATACATGAACTAATGTAATAGCTGTTTGTTTTTATTCATGGTTTTATATTTTACAAATGTATTACTTACCTCTTTGTAATTGCCTGTTCTGAATGCATGTGAACCCTGAGATGAATAAGGAAATGAAAAGATGTTAGCCATGCCAATTTGAATATTGTTAAATTTGTAATTAATAATTATGGATAAATAATGATCAGCAAAATAATACATGCCTGAACATTTGAGCAGATTTCATTGTGATATTGCTCCCGTTGAACTCCAATGTTCTAACATAAAAACATATGTACTTTGAAATTTATTTTATCAAAATTGTTAAGAAAATCTGATCTGATCTAATCTCAGTTGTGTCACTATGGACTTTCTGTCAGACTAATTCTACAGATCAGAGTCGAATTAAAGCAATGTTGCATCAACAAGTTAAATGTCACACCATACTTAGATGGGATTTATTTCAGATTTGCAATTAATCATTTATGCATAAAAGTATAAATGCAAAAACAAATACAGAAGACCAATGATTCATGAACAAACCTCAGGAGGTTTGAGTTGTATTGTGTTGGTATTGATGACCTCTATACACAGTTCATCATCCTCCTGCACTGGTCTCAACCTGCAGTACACCTACAGATACAAAACAATACAAAGTCATAAATCACCAAATGAAGAATGCATGTTGCGTTTTTATCAATGTCCATAAAAGGATTGCAATTAAAATGTGAACTTCCGTAATTTTGAAAACTGAATGAGAAAACTATATTTCATCAATCTAAAAAGAAAAAAGCACTAAGATATATATATATATATGAACTATAGCATAATCTGGAAATTGTTATTGTGGGCAGTTGACAAATTTTTGTCAAAACCTAAAATAAGCCAATGTCCTAATACGCAATAGAGGTACTTTGGTAGAATGTCATAAAAGAAAAAAAGAAAAACATGATCAAATATGACTCATAGTCAGTGCATACTCAAGCCTTTTATTAACCGGGCGCCGGGCGATTTTTACCCTACGGTCCCTGACTTTTGGCGCCCGGTAAGACGGGGAAAATGAGTACCGGGCGCCGGTCATTTTTTATTTCTGGCGCCCGGTCTGGGAGAATTAACATTTTCTGTTTCATAAACTTCCACATGTCTAGCACTAAATGTTCACAAATGTGACAAAAACTTACTTGATACAAGTTAAACGTGGACTGAATGAACCCTAACAAATCATTATAATGAGAATCCTAATTAAAATCGCCCAGAAACAATTGCAGCACGAATACGAGCGGCCGCTATTTCCTACTCCTAGCGGAGAACGGAGCACACAATACAGGGGATGTACACCACTCAAAGACGAGCGCATTTCCCCCAGCCCAGGCCATGCATACACACACAAATGACATCAGTGCTGTACTGCAGTACACACACAGTGTCAGTACAAGAAAGTCTCGATGTAACTTCCAAAAATCCATCCCAAAAGCCAAATTTTGCTGTCAAAAATGCGGAATCGGAGCCATATTTCTAAAGCTCACGGGGGTTAAGCCCAGTTTTAAGAAACAGTTTCATCAAAATAGCGCTAAAAGTCAAGAAATCAGCGATTTTGTTACCAGTTTTTTTGCCTATCGCATGCCCTTCGAATGTAATGGTATCTTCAAAAAGGCAAATGAAAATCAAAACACCGGATCTGCTGATGCATTGACTTTATGTACAAAGTTGATTGCAACTCCAGACTTGCCTTGATTCAGCGGCCCTCGGCCTCGTACTCATTGACTAAAATTCTGTGATGTTTTGAATAATGGACTTTTCTGATAAAATAGGTAAATATATTTAACAAATCTTTTTTTTTTTAATTTTCTAATTATTATTATTATTATTATTTTTTTTTTTTTTAAGTGACAGGTCGGCCGTTCTCAATGATTGAATGCGTTTGTATTCAAAGAAACATGAATGCAATAGCATTTTATAGGGAAAATAACAAAAACGTAAAACAGGCATAATCTTTTTTTTTCACCTAAAATATGTTTTTTCAAGCTGAATAATATGTTTTTTTGAAAGCGACAGGTTGGAAGCTCTGCATTGTCATTATAGATCTGGTTTTTCTTAAACATTTTTTTATAGAAATAATTTAATTCCCCCCTTCCCAACATTTTTAAATTTTTGACATTTAACGGCATGAAAATAGTATTAAACATGAACTACAACAACTACAAATGACAGATTTATCTAAGGTATGAGTGATTTAATATTAGAGTGCTCAAAATTTAAACTAGAAATTAAACTACCGTATGTATAAATAAAAGGTAACGTTTAACAAATAATTTAAAAGAATACGGTAAATATTTTCATCAATTTTGGAAACGGCTCCTGGTCCTGGAAAACGGCTCCCGGTTCACTAAAAAAAATAAGGACCGGGAGCCGCTTTTTCAGATATTTGGCTCCCGGTCTGCTTTGACTTAATAAAAGGCTTGTGCATACTCCTTCATCTTTATAAGGTAATTCCTTTTTCTACTTGGTTTGAGCTAAACATCCATGTCTCTTCCAATAATGGTGGCTGAAGTTGTTCCCTTTTCTTTTGTAGCTTTGCCAACCTCCCCCCCCCCCCCCCCCTCCCCTCACATTCAACCTTTCTGACCTCAACTCATCTTACCTCAACGGGGTCCCTAGCACAGCTAGGAGGCTTCCGAGGGGTTTTCTTGGGAGTCTTGCCTCTTCTGAAATAAAATTGCAAATATTATCAAAAGTTAGGAATAAACATCCATTATCCACATCAGGGACATTATGTTAGACCTACATTTGTACATGTATATGTACTCTCACACCTAATGAGAGGTTGCATAGCCTTTTACACATTATTTTACAAGGAGAAAATAAGAAAACGTGATGTTTGTGCAATGTCGAATTAACTCAGTGATATTTTCTAGCAAATGACAACATTTGTACTTGCTCAAATGTGATGTTCAAATGATTTTATTTCTCATGCAAAACATAATACAATGAATATTTATATTACAGAAAAATAGGCAATGAAACGACAAATATAATAGAAATAGCACGAGAAAAGAGGGACTAACTAGAAGCAGAGCTTGTTGAAGTGTTATAGTTCCTCAGATGCTGTTTTACAATATCACAGGATTAGGCCGCCCACAGGCTATAAGAGTTGACCAATCATCATAGGAATACAAATTTCATGTCAAATTTTTAATTTTTAATTTAGGGTTACAAACGGTGCTCCCTTTTAGTTCACTTCCCTACAAAATACAAATCAAACCAAGATGTGCAAAACATAGGAACTGTAAGTTACGTAAACAAACGGTAGTTTATACCAGTTAACCAAAACAATCTGACATTTTGGAGTTGGGACATAGATCTATACTAAATCTAGTCTACATGTACATATTCAAAATCAAAAGATGATTATTATGGATGTAGATTACTAGCTTTAGATCTAGTATTAAAACAAGAATGGTAGAAGCCATTTTCACAGGCAGGCAGCATGAAACTTTCTCAAATTTGGTCCACTCACGAAATGTGCAACTACCAGTAGGGGCGCTGGTCCGAGAATGAGGATCGTTCGCATAAATGAGGATATCCTCGTAAACGCGTCAAATCGCGTTCTAAACAATAAGGATCGTCCGCGAAAATTTCTTTTTTTTTTCTTTGGCGCTCTGTGAGTGTCGGGTTCCCGATACGCGCACTAGCAATGCAAACAAAAAAGTCCACGTAATAAAATACCCCCAGTTCACCGTCTACTTTTATGGTACTGTATGTCCGTCTTCCTAAGGATTTATCGTTCATAACTTGAAAGTCTCTGTGCAAAGTGAAATGCATCAAGGACTAACTGGTCTCAAGTCAAGGAGCATCATCGCGGAATCCGTTTTTCGCATTGCTTACGTACGCCTGGATCAGAAATAAGAATCATCCGATCCTTATTTATTAGGACGTGTCCGCCTGCGTTTACGAAGGCGATCATCATTTTTTTGCGGATGGTCCTTATTCTCGCCAATCTCGGATCGGCGCCCTACAGTCTAGGGTCTAATTTTTCATTTTCTTTATGCGAACACAGATTTTGGCGCTAGTATGGTAAGGTATCCAAAGTATAGCCTACTAAAACAGACCCCAAATTTCGGTAAATATATAATCAAATGTCCAAATAAAGATAATGATTTAAAAGGCGTTATGTTTCTTGCCTGTTTCGTGTCAATTTTGTTGTATTTGGGGGAGTATTTTTTGGAAAAACATTGATTTTAATATGCACTTTTTCAAAGGTGGGGGGGGGGGGAGGCAAGAGCCCTTCGCCCCCGTTTACCTCTTTTCTTCTTCTTCCTCTTCGTTCTTTCCTTATACATTCTCTTCCCATTTCCCTTTTTTCCTTCTCTCTGTCTCCCCCATTAACATAGTAATAACGAATAAGACCACTCTGTAATCAAGACCATTCAATTTATTTAATACATTTTCGATATACTTAAATTGGCAACTATTATCTTTTGTCCCAGATCCTCATTACGGTAGATAACTTCACACAGGCGCGCGCCCCCGCACGCAATCCACGATCAGTATGCATTTGTATTGTGCAGCGGTTTGGCGTGAAACCTTTGAAAAAATGCATATTAAAATCAATGTTTTTCCGAAAAATACTCCCCCAAATACAACAAAATTGACACGAAACAGGTAAGAAACATAACGCCTTTTAAATCATTATCTTTATTTGGACATTTGATTAGAGTAAAGTACCCGGTTTTCGGCCACTTAAGACAAAATCCTATTTATTGGACTCTTTACTTCCTATTTATTATCATTTCTTGTTCAAATCATGAAGCAAATATTATTATTATTTAAACAAAAAAAAAAAAACCCCAAAAATCACGAATTGCCATGACAATATTCATTTCAATTTTCACTGTTTTGGAGCCGGTTATCGGCCGAGCGTTTCAGTTTACGGCCGCATGTACAAAGTCAATAGGAAGCGCTCGCGCGCGCCGTGCGTTTCTGCGCTGATGTATAGCACAAGCGGGCGGAGCAGGTATCCCACGCCGGAGCTCCCGGGTGCTCGCCTGGCCGAATACAGGCACAGCGGTGATCGGAAGTTGGAATCTGAATTAGACGGACATATCGTGTGTGCGTCGCGGTGTGCGGCTGCATTGATTTAATACATGCGATGAGATACTTTTGAGCTTGTGACCAGCACAAAATCGGGCTCTATATCTGAAAAATACTTGAAATAAAGCTCATTTTATGGTACCCATATTTCTTACATACACGCGTAAGAAACTCAATTTTTCAGATTTGGGTAGCGGGACCGCCGATTACATCGCTAAAATGTGATATTTTAGGATATATTTTTCATTGCAAATGTGGTTCTTCAGTGACACTGGCATGGCATGGTATGTGTGGGATATGTGTTATGCTATTATGCGATGTATTTTAAAGTGATTTTACCATGTATCCAACCAATTGGCCGAAAACCGGAGCTGACCGATTACCGGGTACTTTACTCTATATATTTACCGAAATTTGGGGTCTGTTTTAGTAGGCTATATTTTGGATACCTTACCATACTAGCGCCCAGATTTTTTATGACAATAAATAATATTGTTAACTAACACAAAAACTAACAAGCAACATCATTTGCAGAACATCACCCCATGTTTTGCACTTGCATTTCTCGGCTCACTGCACTGCACTGCACTGGCACATGCACAGCAACTCATCTCACTCACAGTCACATTCACAATCTCAGCTGACTCGGTCTCAGTTCCTGTTTCATGCACACAAAACACGCCGCTAGATTACCTATAGCATGATTAATATCCTATTTCATATGATTTATGTTAACTTGATATGTGATTTTTTAGTTACTTACGTTGGCTTCATGTTGAAATCCCTCTATCTAGTCAGAAACACAGGGTTTTTTGCGGATATTTTCACAGAAAGTCAGCCACAGTGCAGCAGTACGTGCAGGTTGTGCGTATATTATGCATGCATTCAAAAGAGAGCGCGGACAAAAGCAAAGAGCCAATCATAATCGTCCGAACTTGAGAAAGGTCGCAATGTTTAAACGTAGAGGGAGACAATTCAAAACAAGGATAAATTTCGCGACCTTTCATCATTCAGCCATATCCTTCTTGCGTAGGCATGGTGCAAGACCAAACAGCCTCGCCCGAACTCCTGGCCTGGGGATCATCAGCGCAAGCTATAGTGTGGAGGTGCTCATTTTCTGTAACAGAAGCCACTCTGCCTGCTAGCTGCTCTGCGGTTCCGGGAAGAAACATGATGGCTCTTTGAAACCTCACAACAGACTATTAGTATTACTTAGATCTACATGGATATTGAGAAGCCTGACGCACTGTTCTGTTAGGATTTTGGTAAGAACCAATTTGTCGGATATATTTTTGGAAATTATAAAATGGGCGTAAAAGACAGAATCAATCAATCAAGTCTGTGTGAATGTGATCTGTGATCAGGATTCAGGGTGATGATTTTCATGTGAATGATTACATGAAATTAAACTTTAAAGTCATAAAAGTTACAGTAGATCTAGATCTAGTCTAGACTATATTGAAATTTCATTGTGCCATGAATTCTGTAATTTATAATATATAGACCTAGGGGTCTAGATAGTAAAGACCTAGATCTATAGATAATAATATCTCTCTTATATTTAACTCTCTAACAATTTAACAATGACATGTCCAATAATTTTTTATTTTTTTAATATAAATTAACATGTTTAATAATATCAATATGGCTGAGACTCCACATACTACATGGCTAAGTCTGAAGTACTGTTAATCGTACTCGTAGATAGACTATAAAGTGTTACACAAAATCCTCTTTTCCAAGACAAATGACAATTTACTTCTCCAACTTGTTGGGACTTCAAACTGTCGAGACTTCAAACTGTCATATCTTTTTAGAATGCCATCACAAGTCATACTCATAGTCAGCCAGAGACGCCAAGTTCAAAGATCAACAATGCGTGACATTTTCATGATTCGGCGCGCGAGCGCGTGTGCGAGGGTATAACACACGTAAAAGGTATAGCGTTTTTTCAAAATCTAGCGCGCGCGTCGTGCTTAAGAGCATTTTCAGACCCTCGAAATGCGTGATGTCACGCCTAATGCGTGATACTTGGTAGCTCTGGTCAGCTGACTGGGCAAGAAGATCATTGAGATTTTTCGAAAATATATATTTTCTTAATTTATTGTCATTATTAATATTTACTAGGTCTAATTATAATTAGAAACGATGCCCAGTCTGTCTAAAAAGACCTAACACTGCATGTGTGTTGCTGGAGGAATAATTTGGTTGAACAGAAATGAAATTGAAATGAAATTGAAATTGAAATTGAAATTGAAATGAAATTGTCTTGATCTAAATTATTAGATTATATTGTGTAATTTGTAATTTTGTTAACATGTGTTTATACTACAAAGCCGGGGTTTAAATTTGTCTTTACTGAGGTATGACCACGAGCAATATAAGTGACTAGTGATAGGGATGTTAGACTAAAAATTGAAGTCCATTAAATCATGACAATTTTGCACTGTATTTGGAGAACACAATTTATCATTCAATATGGAAAAAAAATGGAGTCAAAATATAAATCGATTCTCGAGATATTAATTTTGTAATGTTTTTATTTAGGGGTATTTCCTGAAGTTTTTGCATAGGAAATTACAATGTAAGCATGGCACCGAGTGTAATTTAAGTACATAGTAAAGAGTACATACATGTACCTCAACATTGCAAGCATTGTTTGATGTGCCATATCTCAAAAAATATATCTTGTTTCTCATTGAAATTTCAACAGAACTTTTCTTCATTATATTCTTTTTATCAACATTTTTAAGAGAAACCTTGAAATTAAATATATTGTTGCCATGGAAACAAAACAAAGAAAATAAGAAAATATTTAAAAATTAATATACCGGTATTTACTTTCCAGATCAAATTGCTACTCAAAACACTTTGCATTCCAAGATAATGGCAGGGACATCTTTCCACAACATTTTTAAAATTAAAATATAAGGTTGCCATGGCAACAAACAAAGAAAAACAAAGAAAAATAAAGAAAAACAAAGATTTAAAAAAAAAAAAAATATCACAGGAAAAATGTTTCCTGATAAAATTTGAGGATCGATTTGAGGATCTGGAGGATCAATTTGAGGATCTGGAGGATCGCTGATTTTCAAGTAAAGATTTTCAAATAATCAGCGATACAAATATAAGATGATATTTCAATGTAAACTTGGATTAAAATTCTGGCAGTCATGGTGGAAAAATATATCAATTCCAAGTACATGTAAAATTGCTTTTTGATAAAGGAAAACAAATATGGTAAATGTCCAGAAAACCTCTTGTAATGTTACAAATGTATTAGGAGAATAACACCTGTATATTTACAATTACAGCTGAGTCACTAGAATTGCTCATTTCTACGTAATTTCCCTCGAAACAGTGTTTAGTTTCCCTTGAAACATTGTTTTAATAATTTCTTGCATTTTATCTTTTTTTAAAGAGGGAGTTTGTACACTTAGGAGAAGAGCCACATGCCGGCGCTTACAATGGAAATTTCCACGTGCGCGCACGTGGCCATTGCGGCTTGATGATAACATCACGCTTTTCTTTCATTTTTACTTCCTCCCGGCATTTCACTCGTACACACATTCAACATTTCAACTTCTTTTTCTATAATAAATACTGAGTTATTGCTTTAATAATGGAGTCTTTAATTATGAAAAACTTATATTCAACGTTTGTAGTCAATCAAAATTCTCAATTTATCCATGGAAAGTAGTTTCTAGCTGCAAATATTTTGTTCGGTCCGTACGTGTTCAGCACAGAATCACCAGGGGTTGAGGGCGAGTGTCAAGACTTACGGTTGTTCAGTCTTGGGTAGTATACATCGGAAGTTTGTGATTATCTGGAGATGATCCTGAATGAATTTCCCTTAGATTTTTGGCTCAAAGATAGCTTGAATATCACTTATAAATATACTAACATTGACTTTTGCAAAAAGTTCATTTTTATAAGAAAAAGATCGCTATAAATTGGAACTTTTTTTTACTGCTCAAATATATTAAAAGTATGGGGTAGGCAAAAAAGTCAATGCGCATGGATTATTTTCTCAAGTTTCATGAATGGCATGTCCAAATTTGGGCATTGTGTGACCCCAGGATCACCTCCAGATTTTGATGTAAACATGCGCAGTTTTTCAGAGAGTCACAGAAAAGCAGTGCCATGGTTGCCACAATGCCTTTCAAACGCTTGCAAAGGGCCAATGGGCGAATTAGAGCTCATCTTTACTGCCATATTTTGAGTGATTCTACGATTCTACTTGTGAAGAAAATGCTTCCAATATTGGAATACAACTTTAATCTACGGTAATTCTTAATCAATTAGTTCTTTCCTGCTTATTGTGATTTTTAATGAATTTTTAAAGATTGCATGTTTTTATTTCGACTACAATCACCGTTGGCTCGTACGCACATTGATGGCTCGATTTCAGGATTGCAGCGCGAGCGTCTGACATCCCTACTAGTGAGGCTGAGATGTAACTTCAGCAACTCATTTGTTTTCAATAAGACTACGAGTATTACAAATCTTACAGGCTTACTCATTAGATGAACACCACAGACAGATTCATCATATTCAATCAAATGTAATGAAAATTGAGATACTAGAACAGATGTCAAATAAACAATTCTATAATTTGTTATTTTATAAATTTGTTTTCAGAGATGCAGAGCAATCTGAGTTCATGAGTGAGGATAGGCAAAGTTTATAGTGTGGTGAGAAATTTCAACTCTCTGTCAAAATGAGTTTCCTGTCCAATCCACTGTTGGCTGGTTCAACATCGGCCAAGTCTAAGACATCGGGGCTAACAGGGCTAACAGCTACCAAGCGAAAGGCAAGCAACGGCAATCAAGCCCAGGGATCTGCTCCAAGCAAGCAGCCAACCGGTGGGATGTCCCTCCAAAGTAGTAGCCTCCTCCTAGGTAGTTCCCTTCTTGGCGGGAACTCTAAATTTGGACTGGGCCTGCAGTCATCTAGTCTGGGCCTGAAGTCACCACTAATGGCCAGTACTGGTTTTAACAGCAAGCCCCAAGGCAGCTCTGGCTCTGGAAGATCCCCATTGACTAGTGGAAGCCTACTATCCTCAAGCAGCTATCTATCATCATCATCTTCTCTATCGTCCTCAACGTATGGAAGTGCCCCTACCTACGGAAGTTCTGTGTTGCCTAGTAACAAGCAGAAGACACGTAGCTTGAGCCGTAGCAACAGTAACCAGGTGGATGATTCCAAAACCAAGAAGGTCAAATCTCAGCATCATCCAGAGCAGACCAAGGTCAAGGAGGACAGCGTCATTGACCCAACTCTGACCACGTGTGAGCTGCCCGACTATGACTTCTCACGTCAGCTTCCAGTAGCAAGGACGGCTGTGCAGGAATACGTCCCTTCTTTTGAGAATCTGGACATGGTGAACACCCTGTCGACTAAGCCAGGGGAAAATCACTTGACATATTTGAAGGTAGAGTATACTTGTCCATGATTTATCTTGATGTTTCAAATTATTTTTTATAAGTCCAAACAAAAGACATGAATGTGTGACTTTTGATCATTGACTCATCTTAAAGGAAGGTGCATCAATCATGACTCGGGACAGAATATTTCTTTACAGTTCAGTTCCAGGAGAGTTGATGAATTAAGCAAAATATCAGGATTAAGTACATCTAAACAATCTAACTGCTACATGTATGTACAGTGAGATGTATGAGGATACATATCACATGACAAAATTGTTATTCTCTTTGTCTACAATTTTCACTAACCAGCGTAAATTTGTTGCAGGAGTGATGTTGTGGTTTACATGTAGTAAAGTAGAAAACAAATTATTTTAAACTAAGACAAGCATTTCAAGTCAATATGTATTTGAGCTAGATCATGTAAATCTATGATATATTGAAATCGACATTTATATAATCATAATAAGAATTATGATAATAACATGTTATATTTCTCGAAACCCACAGCAACAATTCATCAATGCTGTGAGTGCATCTCTGATCGGTGGCCCCAACTTTCATGAGCGTGCAGACGGTACTAGAAAGAATATTAACAGTCAGGCTACCTCAATCGTTGATGAAGATCCAGAATTCATCCTAAAGGTGAGAATAGAGACATATAAGGTGCAGTCAGAATAGTTCCAAATGTAGTCATTTCTTTTTCCTGGACAAATACTTTCAAACTTCATTTTCCTTGACACATAATTAACATACATTTACATGAGAGTTTTTCATAATGAGCTAAAGCTGCTATTTTAGATGATTTCGACCACCATACTTTGGCCATGAAAAGTTTGACATTGGAAGTATAAAACTATTGTCAAATGTCAAATTAATACTGATTAGATGCTATATTTGGGGGTTACATTTAAGTATTTTCCAGTATGTGTACATGTGTTTCATCCATTTTTCTAGTACATCTACATGTACATGACATGTAGATTCCTGTTGAATTTTGTGGCTGATGCAAGGCTTTGAAATGTTGTACACATCCTCATAATGGATGACCATTTTTCTTGCAGCCATGAGGTCAAAAGTTGTGCAAGACTTGAAAGGAAGAAAAAAAGTCAGTTCACTTTTTAATCATGATGGTTGAGAAGAGGTTTTTGGGGGAAGAGGGGGGGGGGGGGGGAGGGGGGGTGAGAGTGGGAGGCGGTTTATAACACATAAGCCTGAATTATACTTGCTCTGCATACTTGACAGCCCAACAGAATTAGTACATGTATCATATTTAACAATTATTTGCATTACAAACCATTACAAACATAATTTTTGTACTTTTCTTGGTGGTTTGTTTAAAGTTTCAATGACTAAAATAGCTTCAACACAATGTATGTAACTGTCTCCAAGACTGAGATATATTCCTAAATAATGGGTCAAAGCCCTATTATACCTTTTGTTTTGAAGATTAATTTCTTTTATATGACCAAACGACAACAAAATAATGTAAGTAAATTGATGGTTTCCCAGTTGTACATCATGTGTCATGTGTTTTCCATCAGGTTGCACTGTATACAAGAAAGGAGTTGAACATTCGTACCACTGCCAATTTCCTGTTAGCTCTCGCAGCCATGACCCCTGATTGCCGACCTTTTCTCAGGAAGTACTTCAGCACCAGCGTTGCCCTGCCATCTGATTGGATAGATGTTGCTGAACTTTACCAGGTACTAATGACACAGGAAGTAATCAGTTGATTCTTGCTTACATCATCTTCTAAAAAGGAATGTTTTAATAGATAATCATCATGAAAGGCATTACCCAACTGCCTAATAGTTTGAGATCTATGAGTTACTCTCACTTAATAATTCTGTTACCCCCTGCATTAATTACGAAAGAATTTCCTTTAAGGGGCGTGTGATGATTCAGATCTAGTTGATTTGTTTGCAAGCTGTTTGAAAATGAAACCAAACATCATGTTCATGATGTCTTTATCCTTTTTGATACCCCTCCACTTTCTAGTCAATGTAATACCATTAAATTGTTCATGATTCTTAGTTAACGATTGGTTATCTGAGTTCACATACTTCCTTTTATCACACCAATTAAGCACATCCTGTTCTTTATTTTAACAAGTTATAAATGCAATAACATACTTTATTTCAAAATTATACAGACCTGATAAAAATCTGATTTAAATCGGTTTTCCAAATTTTTTTAATTTTTCCTGATTTATTTTTCTTCCCGATTTAAAAAAAAATAAAAAAATCCAGATTTTTTTTTTTTTTTTTTCCAGATTTTTTTCTTCCCTATTTTATCCTGATTTTCCTGATTCCCCCCTTATTTTTCTCTATTCTTCTCTATTCTTCCCTATTTTGCCCTATTTTTCCCCCAATTTTCTTACTCAAAAGGGGGGAATGTTGTTAGATGCCATTTTTTCCCCGCGAATCCTCTTCTTTTTTGTTACTCAAGGGGGGCGTGGTTGACGGGAAAACAAAAAACCTATTTTTTTTTAGTGCTCACTATCACCCCTGATTATAGAAGGAGATCAATATTTGACCAGTAGCCAGGGATGCAAAGAACAGAAAATCACTACTACAGTCTCAAAAGCAGACAATCATAGAGATCTATGAATCAGCATGAGAATATCACTTTTAAATTGATTGGTGATGTTAAACTACAAAATTACATACCGGTAGAATAAAGTAAACACTTTCAGGAAATACTAAAAACTATAATTTGTCCTTCCTGAATAAATGTATTTTTATTGAGCTCTAACTGTAAATCACATCATGCAATTTTGGGTAGTTTTATAGTGCCTGGTCATTTAAATAGAAACTGCAAGTGTAATTCATGATCACCATTGATTTCTCTCCTTACAGACATTTCATGATAAGAACATCAACTATGGATCTTTGCCCTCGGCCCTTCGCAAGGCCATGATTGATCGCTTCCCTCGGTTTGACCAGTACCAGCTGGGTGAGTGCTTCAATAGTTATCCTGAAAGAAATAGAAAAGACTCAAAGATTTGTCTTTCACCATGGTGAAGGGGAATACATTAGAAATTCAAATTTTAACAATAGGTGAATTTGAACAAGTTTGAGTGTTGTGCTAAGGTATTTAGTCATGAAATATTGATTGAACAAAATATGGCATCGAGTAGAAACTGGAATGTCTACTTACACATCAAACAAGTGAAGCATGAAAACATTGTCAAGTACTGCAACACTTTGAGGTAGTTCAGAGAGGGACTGTTGCCTAGTCTGCATTTTGTTGTTGTTTTTTTTGGTTCAAAATAACTTCCTATTTGGAAAGGAACAGAGAAGCAGTAAAAAAAAAACACCAAATGTTAAAAAGTAGTATATTTAATTAGAGTTGTTATTGTGGTAGATTTAGAAAAGACCTTTAGGGTTCTTTGAATGAAAGAATGAATGTCTTGACTTTACTTGCTAGTACATTATTTACATCAACATCAAGAGCGGCTCATGTAGTCAGAGAATGTTCAATCATACATTTGAAACCATCTCTATTTACAGCAAAATACAACAAGGAGAAGAAGAAGAAGAAGAAACCTGTCACCACAACTGATAAGCCAGCAGAGGAGAAAGAGGAGAAACCCCCAAGTGATAGTGATAGTGATGATGATGACGAGGAGGACAGTGATGTGGACGAGGAGGAGATGGAAAGACTGAGCTTTACCCTCAAGCAACTGATCAGGAAGCTTCACATCAAGGAACCTGTGGACAGTGTCATGTGCCTTCTAGGGAAGAGGTATGGTTGGATGTTGATCATATTATGTGAACATTTTATTTTATGATTTTAAATCATATCATAAGTTTTTGTAAAGGTGAACCATTAAAAAAAAAAAACTTTCTTTTATTCCTCTGTTGAAGAATATCATAGCATAGCAATGTCACCTGATAAAGAGTCCTCTTGATACCAAAAAACGACTATATGGAGTTTAACTATTTGCCACATGTGTGTAGTCCAATGTGTATACATTTCTGTACATTTGAAAACAAAAATATATACATATATATATATATATATATATTTTTTTTTTTTGCAGCTCTTTTTCATTAAGATTGGGTCAATTTCAATTCTATTATGATTATCCTGAAACATAGCAATTATCGCATTCATACTCTCAATAAGCCGAATGGTTTCTAGACAGTTTATTTCACAATGCAGTTACAGGACTGGAAGACAACATTACCTCTGATGTGTTCAAATGAATTGTATAATAGACATAACTACGAGTTGTGAGAGTACCAGTTATAGATTTCAAAAGGAATAAAGAGCTGCATGTCCCTGTCAATAAGAGTCTCCATTGGAATCTCTGTGGTAAGCAGTAGCAGTACACACAAACAGACGATGTTCGTACAAATCAATGTCAAGACCTAAAAACTCAAATGGTGAAATTATGAAATCCTGCAGGTACCCAGAGGATATGGAGACCTTCTACGCGAGTCGTCTGTCCGGTACCTGGGACACTGAGAGAGCAGGCAAGAGGATGAAGCTACCTACCCCAGAGACCTGGGAGACACAGGTCTCACTCAAAGGCAACAAAGCAGCAGTCTGGGAACAGCTCATCGGTAAGTGACAACAATTTTGGGTATAGCAGTCTGTGACAGTTATGTCAATGAATTCCGGCTTAATGGCGGAATGGATTTAAGGCTTGCAATGAGAAAGTTGACTAATTTCTAAGACAAAGTTATTTATTAGTGTGTGTATTCAGGGAAATGATACAATTACAAAATGTTTCTATGTTCATTAGTGACCCAGGTGTACATCTATTTGTATACATCTATCACACTCCCTTCATATACATGTGTCTGCCAGTTACTTTCCATATCTTTCTGCATTTTTCCTTCTGTCTGTGTGTCTGTATATCTGTACATTTAGTTGTCTGTTTATCTGTAAACATGTCTTATTCCCTATTCAATGCCCTCTCTATGTCTTTTTATATTTTATCTGTCCACCTGTTCATCTCAATCCCTCTTTCTATATTTCTCTCTCTCTCTCTCTCTCTCTCCCTCCCTCCCTCCCTCCCTCTCCCCCTCCCTCCCCCTCTGTCTCCCTCTCTCCCTCCCTTCCCCCTCCCTCCCTCTCTCAGTGTCTCATTGCATATAAGGTGAAAACAATTTCAGCCATTTCATGTTCTTGTATTTGCCCTTCCACAGACAACAAAAAGTTGCCGTTCATGGCCATGCTGCGTAACCTGCGCAACATGATCGCTGCAGGGATCAGTGAGAAACATCACAAGTGGGTCCTGTACAAGCTGACTGACAGAGGCTCAGTGGTCTACAGCAAGCAGTTCCCGTTCAGGTTCTTCTCGGCCTACGAAGTGCTCACGAGCATGGAGTATGACTTGAAGAAAGCAGGTGAGAATGTCTTCAGTCTTCCGTCTACCAAAATGGACAGACAAATAGAAACCAAATTGTTACTATAGTTACTGTTATTTCAGAAAAGTGGATATGGTAGAATTTTGAATTACTTATATACTCAAATTGTGCTTTGTTTACACATGATTGAATATAAGACACACAAATTGATGTATACTAATAATTAACTACACTCCTTGTATAAAGATTGATATGTTCAGCCATTTGTCTTTCAATTTAGTTGCATGATGTGTATATCCCTATGTTGTTTAAACTTTGATTCCATTGATTTAATGTATCCTACCTGCATTTTTGTTTGCAATTATTTTGTATTTAAAGGAGCTTGATCATCAGTAGAGATGGTTATGTGCACGTTATAGACATTGTCATTTTTGATATTATGAGGGGAGAGTGTCTTGAAGATGGGAAGATAGGAAGATGTGGTAAGCCGTTGTGAAACAAAAGCCATCATACATCCCAGTGATGGTGTGGATGGCTTAAGTCAGTAAGTCAGTCAGTGTCTTGAGGTCAGCGATTGACATAATACAATTGTTTGACCTGTTTGTAGATAAACTGAAAGAGCAGTTGGCCAGCGGTACTAGGCCCCCTCCAAGGAGCCAGCGGGGTAAGAAAGAGGACACGGTACCCAAGTGGAAACGGGCAAAGATGGACAAGAAACTCAGGTTGGTATTTGAGAATTGAACCTTATTCATGATGTACATATTAAGACCCTGCATTCATTACAGTTTCTTATTTTATTGTTTATTGCATATGTTTCATGTTCTAAGCATTTTCCTTGTACATGTATTTTGATGATTGCAAGCATTGTACATACAGTGTACATGTACCTGATAGTATTTATAGAAGCATTTTTATGCCTCCGCTACAAGTACAAAGTAGCCGGAGGCATTATGTTTTCGGGTTGTACGTCCCGTTCTCGTGATCGCGTTATCTCAAGAACCCATTGATGAATTCCTGCCAAACTTGGATCATGTATGTATCTTGCAGAGCCAATGAACTGATTAGATTTTGGGGTCACGAGATCCAAGTTCAAAGGTCACAGGGCTCATTATGTATGCAAAATTAGCTCATGATCGCGTTATCTAAAGAACCCATTGACGGATTCCTGCTAAACTTGGGTCATGTATGTATCTTGCAGAGCCAATGAAACGATTAGATTTTGGGGTCACGAGATCCAAGGTCAAAGGTCACAGGGCTCATTATGTGTTCAAAAACAGCTCGTGATCGCGTTATCTTAAGAACCTGTGGATGAATTCCCACCAAACTTGGGACATATTTGTATCTTGCAGAGCCAATGAATTGATTAGATTTTGGGGTCATGAGGTCAAAGATCAAAGGGTCAAACATGTATATGAAACATAGCTTTTAATCATGATATTCTGAGAATCTTTTAGTGGATTGAAATCAAACTTGAATTTTAAAAATTGCTTCTGTTTTGGTTTGTAAAATTGCTCCATGGCGGAGGCATCAATTTCGACTGCGCGCAGTTGAAGGTCCATCTAGTTAAGGCAAACTTTACTACAGTTCTTTCAGCCTCTGTAATTTGTCAAAGTGTGTAAACATGAGAGGGAAAAAAAGGTGTCTTTCAAAGCATGAAGTGACCCAAGCTCAGTCAAAAAGCGGTCCATAGTGATAATCATTAGTTACTTAACTGTTCTGTACTTATCATGAATATGAATACCTTTTTTTTTCCAGTGAGCTGCCATATGACATCAGCGTCTTGAACCGCTACCGCAAGGCCCTGGACTCTGCCGTCAAGATCGCCACCAGTTACAACGTGAAGCCAATCCCAGGCAAGACCCTTCTACTGTGCCATGTAGGCAAGTCTATGGAGAGACCTTGTACCTCGGCTAAGGGACTTGGAAAGAAGAGGACTGTGAGTGTGTTACATATGCTACAAAACAAACTTATGGATTTAAGTTGAATTATCTGTATTATGACTACTATGTTAATTAAAAAAAAGCTATTTTCAATAATTTGTATCTTTTTACGTCACTTGCACTGCATGGACCATTAATCAGGTCAAGTCAGGGCTCATCTTATTATGTATTCCTTTTCTTTGTATGACTTTGTCAATGACTCTGTTCCTTTATTGCTGAAGTATCAATTAAGTGATCTACCAACAGAATTATTTTATTCAGTTTCTGTTCAGAAAGAAATATAGAGAGATTACAGTGTTTTATGCTATTGATGTTGTAAGGGAAAGGCAAAAAGGCTAAGTTTTCAAATAGTGCACCCTTATGTCTAAGAGGAATATTATAATATATATATATATATATTTATATTAGAGATATTCAACCTTTGACTGTGATTTGTTTTCCAGGTTTTGGAGGTGGGTATCCTTTTGGGTCTGATGTGCAAGTATTCCTGCGAGAACTGTGACATGATCATCTTTGGTGGCAACTCTCACCGCACCGTAGAGCTGGAGTCTGGAACAATTCTAGATAACATGGCCAGTGTGTTGGGCCAAGCTCAGGTAGGTCACTATACAGGAGTACATGACAGTAAGATAGATATTATCTATCACATGCAGTGTGATAGATTATCTTGAAGGAGTGTATACTGTGGTGATATAAAATTAGAATTTACACATTTGCTTCGTGCGATTTCATATAACAATTCCCATTTCCTCTCTATTTTCTTCTTTTGCTATCTCTCTTTTAAATTTTTTACCTTTTCCCCTGTCACAATAATCTTTTCTTCATTTCCTGTTATTCCCAAATGCCTGCTTCTTTTATGGTCAATTGTTGTTTTTGTTGCATTTCTCACTTTTCTTTCTTTTTTGTACATTTTTAGTCCTCTCTGAATCTTTATCATTGGTGAAATGAAACTTGGAACTTGTTACATTGTGAAAGAAAACTTCTTTTGATCAAATATTGTTGGGATATAGTAATAAAATTATTGGTGCATGACATCAATTTTAGTATTAGAAATGCACAACACATGATATCATGATCCTCTTGGTATGTTGTAGGACTTATGCTCCAAGACAATTGCTTCAGGGTCAATATCCTACACTAACCAAAACTAATTTTGAACTTTAACCCTGGACCTAACCCTATCCCTATCCCTAACCCCCAACCCTAGACCTAATATAGAATCAAATTGCAACTGAAACTCTAATACTAAAGCTTTTGATGGGATAAAGCCCAGAGGAATTCTTGCGAGAGGATATGTTGGAGCACCTCTTGATCACCTTCTCCTCTTTTACTTTTCTCTCTTTCCTGCAGGTCATGATGACCCAAGAGAAAGAAGGCCAAGGACTAGATCCTACAATTCTGGGTGAAATACTGAGGGATAGAGATGAGGTAAGTCAGCAATCGAACGCCGTTACTGGTCTCTCTTTCCTGCAAGAAGAAGTGGAAGAAGGCCACGGACTAGATCCTACCATTCTGGGTGAAATGCTGAGGGATAGAGTTCAAGTAAGTCAGCAATGGAATGCCGTTACTGACCTCTTTAATTCTGGCAATTTCCTCTTGGCCCTAAGGAAAAGAAGCCCTAGTGAATGGTGTTTTAATGGCTTGTTCATATCAGCAGCATATAATATTGTGGGTAGTCACATCATTGAACATGATCCAGAAGCATCAAAATGTTACTCTACAATCCTTCATTAAAACAAAGTGTGTTTTTGCATGCAGGAATGTTTCAGTATACAAATTGGCAATGGTTTTGAGAGGTTTTTGCTGCAAAATGATTAAGTCTCATTGTTAAATTTTTTGTTGTTCAAAATTCCTTGATGCAAAATTGGCTTTCATTTATCAATTGAAATTTTTTAGGTTTTAGAGTATACAGATATTAAAGATTATGGCCTGTATTCTGAAGTCGTGTCTAACTTAGTCATGTCTAAAGTTAAACAACTGTTTAGTTAGACACGACTTAAACAGGAAGCCGTGTCTAAGTCTCTTCAAACTAAACAACTGTTTAAGTCCTGTCTAAGTCGTGTTTCACTAAACAACTTTTTAAGTTCTGCGCAAGTCGTGTTTAACTTTTAGTCACGACTTCTGCGCATGCCCAGTAGGCGTTAATTCTGACGATAGACCCAATGCGCATGTGTGCGCGCACCGGATAAATAAATTAACGCGCACAGTGCTGGTACCATGGTGATGTGATCTTGACGTAATGACTAGACTGCATGTACTGTGTACGTACTTCGTACGTACAACACTGGATTGATAAACACACTAATATCACTTATCAGTGCCTCAGTGCTCGGAAGAACCAGAAAAGAAACTTCTCCAACAGAATGGTTAGCTTATTATAGATTATGAAATTTCCAAGATGTCACCGTTAATTCTGACGATAGACCCAATGCGCATGTGTGCGCGCACCGGATAAATAAATTAACGCGCACAGTGCTGGTACCATGGTGATGTGATCTTGACGTAATGACTAGACTGCATGTACTGTGTACGTACTTCGTACGTACAACACTGGATTGATAAACACACTAATATCACTTATCAGTGCCTCAGTGCTCGGAAGAACCAGAAAAGAAACTTCTCCAACAGAATGGTTAGCTTATTATAGATTATGAAATTTCCAAGATGTCACCAGTAGATAAGAATAGTTAATATTATCGAGAAAAAAATTAGGCTACACAAGAAAAATCCTGCAAAATGTATTTGAAATTTTAGAGGATGCCCGTACTATCGTTCTCCCCGCAAGTTCGGGGTCAGCAGTGAAAGAGTCCCGTACACGTTGAAAAGCAGCAGAATCGTGCCCTTAAAGGTACTATGTTCCTTTTGCAGGCCCAAAAATGGAAAGGTTAAATTCCAATGGCATTTGAAAGATATTACTCATTTAGAACTCCCCTTAAAAAATGGGGCTTGAAAATGTCTTTAAGTAGGAAAATAACTCCTATTAGTTGTCAAATCGACTTAGGAGCTATAGAGCCAATAAGTAATAGTCTTGATTTTCAGACCATTGTACCGCATGGTTGTACATTTTATGCTGCGCAAAGATTCAATCACTTTAATTTTGGCCATTACAAGAAGTGGGTTCTTGATGTAGACAAATCCTTTACAGCTCATTTTATGTATGTTATTACCAAAGAAGAAGAAAAATGCAGTCAGTCACTCAATATTGACAATAGTGTCTGACAGTGAAGTCTAGCAAGTAAATGTGTTTCCTTGCATAATTCAAATATTAGGACACTGCTAACGTTTAAATTTCACAGATAGGACATACATGACATATTCATAATTCCTGCAAAGTTCTACAGAATTTGAGGTTGGCTGCAAAAGGGACATAGTATCTTTAACAGGACTTAAACAACCCCTCGCAGTTGTCTAAAGTTAAACAGGACTTAGACAGGAGTTCGTGTTAAACTTTATTTAAACACGACTTCAGAATAGGAAAAAAGTTAGACACGACTTCGTGACTAAAATTAGACGGAAGTTAGACAGGACTTAGACAACTGTTTAGATAAACAGGAGTTAGACACGACTTCAGAATACGGGCCTATGTATTTAGGTCAAGCCTCCACAATACTTAGTTTGCTGAAAACATCTATGAATTTAACAAAAATGGTTAGGCTCATACATCTATTCATTTAGTCTGTTGGGAGCAAGTATGATGTTAAGTCTGTGTAAAAGTATAGGAGTCGATACCTTTCTGACTCTCATCTCACAATACATTATAATTCATGAAACATTTAATTGCTCTATTGTGTATACATTATTCTTGCAAACATTCATTGAGCTGCTTGCTGATGTATTTCATACAGCTGGATAATCTTGTTATTCTGAGCAACTCGGCCATGCAAGAAGGGAAGGAGGCAGAAATGATAACAGGTTTCCTCACCAAGTATCGTCGGGTTGTCAATGAGAATCTACTCTATGTCAGTGTCGACCTGAGTGGGGGAAGATGCAGGTAGGTACCCACAATAAGCTCCTTCTTGAAAATACAAAATACTTTAGAGTAAAGAGGATGTTAGCCCTAAAGCAATGGATTCCACCCCCTGTAGTTTTGCAGAATTTTTGTTTCTAAACCTGTGCTCTCTCATGGCTCTTGAAGCCCCAAGTCTAGTGCATCTTTTAACATCAAATTCATAAAATTCAGATTACCAAAATTCAGTAACTTTTGTACTTTGTACTTCAATGTACTTTTGACCGATAATCTGCACTAGTTTGGCCAAGGGGGATTAGACCTCCCTGCAAGGTCACTGACAGGTGGTTATCTCATCAAATCAGCTCTTAGTTAACATAAGAAAAAGAGGATCATTGGGGACCAACAGGCACCGATGAGGCATTGTTTGCTATATAGAAGGCGCAAGTAGCTATAAGTAGTGCAGTGGGGATTTAAGTGAAGTTAATAGTAATAATGATAATACATAACATTTATTAGGTGCTTAATACGGTTGTTTCTAAGCGCACCATTGTCTGACTTAAAATTAACAATCAAAACTTATAATAAACACACAAAATATAATTTTGATTAATCTATGGAGTAATTTCATGAAAATTCAAAATGTAATTTGAAATTCATCATTTAAATTCTGAATAAATCTGGATCAAAATTATAGATTTTGTGTTTACAGTAATCCTCAGCATTTGGATAGACTCTTCCTTCAAATTGGATTTATGTATTCCAAGTGTCTAAATCTAAATTTATAATTTGCAAAAGGATTTGATTTCATCCTTCGAATTTGCCTGAATATAATTTGACTGATCAATGTATATATTTTTTTTTTTGTTCACCAGCTTGTCAGCCACTCCTTCCCATCCCAATGATATCTTCATTGCTGGATACAGTGACCAGATCCTAAGATTCATTGCTGAGAGAGGGGACACTGGACAGGTCACTCATGTCCAGAACATTGACAAGGCTTACCATCTAGATGATATCAAGGTGAGAGCTGGGTTCTTACTAGAAAGGAGGGGGGGGGGGGGAGGGGTGGAGGTAGAAATGGGGAAAGGGTAGGGGAAACTATGTTAGATGAGATATGTGTTGATTCAGTGAGGAGAGAGGAGACATTGGACAGGTCACTCATGTCCAGAACATTGACAAGGCTTACAATCTAGATGATGTCAAGGTGAGGGATGAATTTTTATTGAGAAGAGGGTGGAGGTGGGGAGGGGAAGTAGAAGGGAATGGGGAGGGATTGGAGGAGGCAGTAATGTTAGGTAAGACATGTGAATACTGCAGAATATAAAGGCACTGGGCTGGTCTCTCACACCCGGAATATTGGTTTGCCCAGAACAACAGTGTAGTGGCTTGACATGCTGGACTGTTCCTTTCTCTTTAGATATGTTTTACACACATGTATAGTTTGTATAATATGGGTTCTTTTTGTTGATGTCCTACAGATCCAAACTGGAAAGAAGAAGGATCTGGTGACACCTGAGATTCCACTAGCACTACCAGCTCCTCTGCAGACTAGAAGGTAATCCACCAACCTCAAACTCTTTTAGACCCACTGAACTGTGCAGGCAATACCCACACATTTGGTGAAAAGAGTCTTCCATGCTTTCTTCTCTTATATTTTCATTGTTACTTCACCTAAATGAGACGATTCATTTTAAAACTGTATCCTAAATATGTTATGAAATCAAATGAGCAATTTTGACGATTAGATACCAAATACTTTGTTTTCATTCATTTAATAAATGAGTCGCAAAGATTAGACCATTCCTTTTCACATTGACCAATGGACTAAGTCTTCAACTACATTGGGAAGTACTTTATGTTAAAATTATGTGTTAAAGATAAAGACCAGTTATGGTCATGCGATTGCATTGTGAAAGAAACGTTGTGGAAAGGATCAGAAAAGGTTGATCATCTAGCATATAAGTATTGGTGTGTACTGCAAGATTTTGGAATCATCAAAATGATAAGAAATTTGGCTCAGTCTTTGTAAAGTTACATGCACTTTACACAGAAAGATGTATATGGGACTACGCACACGTGCGTGACACGTGCATTTATCTCTCACACACCAATAGATAAACTAATTTACCAAATATATCAATTAGTAGGCGGTTTCCGGAAAATTGTTATCAGCATGTATTAGTCAAAACATATTCTTTCACATGATTGGTAATAAGAGCTTCCATTTCATTTTTTGAAATTGGGCGTTTCCAATACTTGTCTTTACCTTTAAGTATTATTCGACGTATTGATTGCTTGTGATGTGTAATTTTCTTAATCTGAGTGTAGATGCATGCATTGATCTCCGTCATTTTGATAATCTACAGACATCATACAGTGCGTGTCTTCATCTCCTCCACGTTCCGTGACATGCATGGCGAGCGTGACCTCCTGACCCGGTTCGTGTTCCCAGAGCTACGAGCCAAGGCACGCACCCGCTTTGTGAACCTGTATGAAGTAGATCTGAGATGGGGAGTCAGCGAGGAGCAGACTAAACACAGCAGGTAATATTCTTATTTCATTTATGATGATATTGTTGATGATGATGATATAGAACTCTGTGGACATCTTTTTATGCCTCCGTTACGAAGTAGCCGGAGGCATTATGTTTTCGGGTTGTCCGTCCGTCGGTCCGTACGTCTGTACGTCCCGTTCCCGTGATCGCGTTATCTGAAGAACCGATTGATGGATTCCTGCCAAACTTTGGTCATGTATTTATCTTGCAGAGCCGATGAACTGATTAGATTGTGGGGGTCACAAGGTCAAAGGTCAAAGGTCACAAGGCTCATTATGTATGCAAAAACAGCTCGTGATCACGTTATCTGAAGAACCGATTTATGGATTCCTGCCAAACTTTGGTCATGTATGTATCTTGCAGAGCCGATGACCTGATTAGATTTTGGGGTCATGAGGTCAAAGGTCAAAGGTCATTATGTATGCAAAAACAGCTTGTGATCGAGTTATCTCAAGAACCGATTGATGGATTCCTGCCAAACTTAGGTCATGTATGTTACTTGCAAAGCCGATGAACTGATTAGATTTTGGGGTCATGAGGTTAAGGTCAAAGGTCATGCGACTCATTATGTATGCAAAAATAGCTTGTGATCGCATTATCATTAGAACAGATTGATGGATTCCTGCCAAACTTAGATCATGTATGTATCTTGCAGAGCCAATGAACTGAGTAGATTCTTGGGTCATGAAGTCAAAGGTCAAAGGTCTTGGGCTCATTATGTATGCAAAAATAGCTTGTGAACGCATTCTCATTAGAACTGACAGATGGATTACTATTTCACTTGGGACATCTTGCAGAGCCAATGAACTGAGTAGATGTTAGGGGTCAAAGATCAAAGGGTCATATATGTGTATGAGAAATTGCTTGTAATCACGATATTCTGAGAACCTGTTAATGGATTACAATTGAACTTGAATTTGAAAAATTTCTTCTGTTTTGGTTTGTAAAATTGCTCTAGACCGAGGCATCATTTCAACTGCGCGCAGTCGAAGTTCCATCTAGTTTTTTTTAATCGAAGAAGTTGGTATATGTGATATTGTTTTTGTTAAATGATTATGTCACTATTTAGACAGATATTATTATTAGACAGATATTGAAAAAAAGGTTTCTTTTTAATGTAAAATCACCACTGTGTGACATCTATTAAGGATGGTGGAGTGGTAGGTTATAGAAGAAGAAAGAAAGCAAAAAATGTGCTTTCATTGCGTCCCAGGGTACAAGATGTCACTTCATGTGCATAAGGCTACATAAAGAGAATTAGAGAAAGCTGAATCAAGAAGGGGATGGGGGTGAGAGGGGAAGAAGAAGAAGAAAATTTAAAGGAGAAGAAGGGGAAGAAATGCAGTGTGTACAAGCAACTTGGGGCTGCAGTAATTTGAGGCTTGGGGCTGAGTAATTAGCAAAGTATGCTTGTTTAAAAAAAAAAAAAAAATGAATGCACAGTTGGACAGGAGAGTGGAATAAACTATTCTTGTGATATGATAAACCATGTATGTCTGATTCTACCTTTTCAGCTCTGTTGAGGTGTGTCTACAGGAAGCCAATCGCTGTGACCTCTTCATCGGCATCCTGGGAGATCGCTATGGTTACGTCCCTAATGACTACCCTGACCTGAGCGATAATGAAGACTTCAACTGGCTGTCGTCTCATCCCAAGTCACGTTCTATCACTGAGCTAGAGATGTATCACAAGGCTCTGAGACACTCCGAGGGTAGTAACAAGGCTTTCTTCTACATCAGAAGCTCTGAATTTGTGAAGTAAGTTCAAGTTTAGACGAAATATTAATTCATCTCCTTCTTGAAGAGTCTTGTATGAAGTATTTTGCTTTCACATATTTCCTAATGCATCATAAATGCATCATTGAAGGAAATTCTATTTGATTGTGAGAAAATGCTGAGAGTAGAAATATAATGATGGTTTTCTGTAGGTTCCATTTCAATTCGAATCTCTCAGTTGAAACATTTCTTTAATATTTTTTGTTTTTTTAAGGGGTCAGTGGGGGAATAATCACATACTTATTAAAGAAGCTCCAAATTTGTAATATGATATATATTTTACATGTATGTAAAGACAATTTCGATGAATTCAGGTTAAAACTAGGTTAAACAGGTTAAAATTGTCATGTTTTGCTTTTTTATTCCACACTTACCTTATACATTATTACGATGTATGCTCTCTACATTCCATAGGCATGTACCAAACAAGTTGAGAAGCCAGTTTGAGGATGAGAGTAGCCAGAGCAAGGAGAGACTAGCAAGCTTGAAGGAAATCATTCGTACCAGTGGATGTGAGGTCTATGATGGGTAAGCACACAACTTGTTTCTGTTATAGATGAATAGGTTTCAGTTTATGTAATTCTCTACAAACCACAGTATATTATCTGTCCAGATACATTAATGTACCATCTAGCATTACTATTTAAGGATACCGGTATATAATGCACATCCTTTGAATTTAAAGCCCCACTGTCCTTCTTGTAGCTACTTGCTCCCTCTATATAGAAAACTTCCCCAATCGGTGCCTGTTGGTCCCCCATGATCCTCTTTTTCTTATGTTAGTTGAGAGCTGAGTTAATGAGATAGCCACCTGTCAGTGACCTCGCTGTGTGGTCTAATCCCTTCTGGCCCAGTAGTATTGACGGTCTTTATACATCCCAGACCCTTTAATGGGGCTAGTCAGACCCTTTAATGGGGCTAGTCAAATGAAGTGTACCATTTGCATGTGAAACAAAAAGGAACAAACATGTAATTTTAGTATTTTCTCCAGGATATACAACCATGTGCGCACAAAACACATTATTTAAAGAGTCTTCTTACCATAATTATTGTCAGTTAATAATCTCGATTTGATTTTTACTTTGTTTTCTTCCAATTGCTTTCAGTTACCCATGCCATTTTGGAGGAGTCGTGGAGGGTAAGCCTGTTGTTGTGAACCTTGGGGAGTTTGGTAGCCGTGTCATCAACAATGTCTGGAACCACATCAAGCAAGCGTATCCAGAAGATGTAAGTCCCCGCTGATTTCCTGATACTTTCCAAACTGTTGATCAAGGTCATGGATATGAACAGATTTTATGTCTCGTCTGCGTAGCTGAACGAGATGCAGGCACTTTAAATTGGCAATTTAAAAAAAAATTCTCTCTTTTCTAAAGCATAATATGCTTTAGACATATTATGTCAAAATTTCATTCATTTTGTTGTTGTTTTTATTTGTTTGTTGCTGCATCTTTATTGTCTTTTGTCACATTAAAATTTTACAGAAAAGTTCAGTCAAGTTTTTTGTATGATGATATTCCTTTTGGTCATAAAGCTATGCTTGTTTGTCGTTGGTTTTTGCCTTTTTTTCCCTCTTTGTAAAACACCTTAATCAATGTCTTCTGAGATTTGAGAGTGCAGATGTAAACTAACAAGTATATCGTAAGCTCAGAAGCTCAGAAACAAGTTTATTACTAAGAAAAAGGTATCTATGATGAAGCAGATCAGTTTAATATGAATTAAGGTTTTGTATTAGGTCATCTATATGTAGTTCATATCATATTTTAGTTCATTTGACTAGATACAAATGCCATACAAATAATTTATAACATTCCACCTTGTGATTATGTGGTTCTAGGGTGAGATACTTGATGAAGTGGCCCACGAGAGGGCACAGCATGACATGTTCCTGCAGTCTCAGCTGGCCACGTTCACTGGCAGGAAGAACCAGGTCAAGCAGTGTCTGGATGCTGTCAAGAAGGCAGAGACAGGAATCATTATGGTTACAGGCAAGCAGGGATGTGGCAAGACTGCTCTAATGGTAAGATATGATGAGATAGATCGGAGGGATGAGACTCAGAGGGGGAGAAAAATATAGACAGGTGGGGATTTTGAGAGAAACTTCTGTTTATCTCTGAAAAAGCTGTCCTGTAGTCAGAGGCACTGATTGTTATGATCACTAGCAAACAGAGATGAGGTGAAAACATTTCTGCTAGTAAATGGATTCATTAGGGTAAGAGTGGAGTGAGGGAGGAAGTGGGGGTGAAATGATTGAAACAGAGACAAAAGTAAACAGAATGAGATGTCATGTTGTTAGGCAGGTTTCCTATGAGAGACTTTCAAATTGAAAAGGACATGTATATAAAATGGACAGATAGGGTGTAGGAATATACAAATAATGCTCACGTGGAGAAATATATTGATCTGTACTTCATGATTTATATGTAGGTGTAGAAAGGGGGAAGTGCATCTTCAAATAAATGGTCATTGGAAATTTAAAAAAAGTTATCAGTAATGGTGTCTTTCTTTATTCCTTGCTAAAATATTGTATATCTTGATGCAGATATATATCATGGTCTTTCATTTTCACATTACTGTATCTAGGCCTCTGTTGTAGACACTCTGCAGAGCAAGTCGAGTCAGCCCATCATTGTTCACTTTGTTGG
The DNA here is from genome assembly GCA_035222895.1 of Strongylocentrotus droebachiensis. NCBI lineage: Eukaryota > Metazoa > Echinodermata > Echinoidea > Camarodonta > Strongylocentrotidae > Strongylocentrotus > Strongylocentrotus droebachiensis. The sequence goes on along the minus strand of JAVYIG010000654.1, from coordinate 387,476 downwards.
TGCTGTACCAGGATCCAGTCATGTATCTCCGCTTCTCAAGAGACTATGCAATGAGCTCGTACGTCGCTTTGGTCTGCAGAGCCAAGTCCCTCAGGAATACAAGTAAGGCTTAAATATTTCATGTTCATCCTTAATAATAATACATGAGATTTATATAGCGCCATTATCCATTCTATTTAAATGCTCAAGGCGCTTTAAAATATTAAGGAACACATTACATCATGACAAAGGAATTGTATACATTTACATAACGAAGAAAAAATGAAAAATGAAAGAAGTTTTGCCTTGGTATTATAGTCCTAACACAGCAAGTTTAAACAGAACAATCCTATCAGAATCATTAAAAAAATTACTTGGAGGATTCAATTCCTAAGTTAATCCAATTGTAGTGATTGCCATTTTTCCATCTTCTACTCTAATGCGTTGATGTATGCTCACCTTTCTCTTGTAAGTAGAGAATGTAAGAATTGAATCTTTAATATATCAGTCAAACAACCAAACCAACTCCAGACTTGCTGCTTATTGTCGAATGTTAGCCAAGCAGGGTTACATAATATTCTGTTGGGTCTTTTGTCCCTTTGGTGCTGGTCTCGGGTTTGAGTTCTGTATGAACTGTGAATCTGTAAAGCATGTTCCGCTTTAGTGGTTTCCAACACTCAGATTCATTCAAATTTCATACATGTTTTTGAACTTTGTCACATTACCCATCGCATCACAATTTCTTCTGTAGGAACCTTGTATCTGAATTCCCTCGTTTCCTGGAGGAAGCATCAGCGCATGTAGACTCCACTAACAAACTAGTCATTGTCATCGATGGCATCAGCGGCATGGACGCGGCTCACCAGGCCCACAACCTGGACTGGCTGCCACAGAACATTCCCCAGGTACTAAATGAAGTCGTCTTTGAGCTTTGCAGGAGAAGTTGTTATAAATTGCTTTGTAATGACAGTGAATGATAGCATTGAAGTTAATTTTATAGCTTTCCTCAGAAATTTTACATCTAGAATTTGTGTAGCTTATTATCAAATTCAAAAGCCATTTGCATTTTTTTGTCTCTGTATGTTGTGAGAAAAAAAATGTAACTGGAAAGAAAGTTTGGATGTTGTATGGAGTATAAAAAGAAGAATACAGGAGATTTATCAGTTGTACCACATCAACTTCCATATATGTTGTGTTTACTATTCTTCAAGAATTTACAATATCTTGATCTTGCAACAAGATCTCTCAGTTTAATTGACATGTTTGTTATACTCATTTATTACACTGTCAATTTCAAAAACTCGATACCTACAATATTCATATTTCAATAAATTTGAAATCCATACAGAGTATAACCACTGTAATTATTGTAAGTCTACCTGGAGATTGTTCTCAGGTCCGAGTTTCTGAAAGAGACGAAAGATAATTAAACATATCAATTTTTTTGTCTATGTCACAGAATGTCCTGTTCATCGTGAGTGCAGTCATGTCATCTCCAGCCCACGCTGCTGCGGTCAGACGCCAGGCCACCATGGTAGAGCTAGGACCTCTAGATCTGATGGACAAAGCTGAGGTAGTCAGAAGAACACTGGCTGCTCATCACAAGAAACTGGATGAATCACCATTCAATAACCAGGTAAAATTCTGGTGTCAGTAGCATCCAATGCCTGTGGCATCCACTCAGAGCATGATATGGATTTTAAAAAACATCTTATATCTGCCCTCATCATAGGCCAGATAAAAGATGATTACATAGATGATGTAATAATTAAGGTTTAGCGCTGTTAGATAAACGTAAGGGTTCGCCTTTTACTAGTGTCTAGTTTAATTTAGAATAAAGCCATTCAAAATTGGTGTTGATGTGTGCAATTTTTTGATTTACTTCAGTGAGAGTTAAAAAATAACCTTGATATATACAGGTTTCTTTTTCCAGTCATTTTTAAAAGAGCATGATTAATTAAGTGATGGTTAAAATCCTTATAAAACTCAAAGTTTGACAATCTTGAATGACCAACAAAGCAATATACATTCTAGGACAATATTGTGAAACCTACTCCACACTAACTTTTATATAATTCTAAGTGTCAGGAAAATAGAATTAAAAGCCAGCAATACTTTCACTTTGTATTTTCTTTTAGATGAAGCTACTGGTGTCTAAGAGAGAAGCCAACCTACCTCTCTTCTTGAAGCTAGCCTGTGAAGAGCTGCGTGTGTTTGGAGTCTTTGAAGAGGTAAGTATCTTCTTCTTCTTTTTTTATTGGGGCAGGTGATGGTTTAGAAGTTTGTTCATGTCTCCACTTGATTACATGAATTTGGTTATTGAGGAAATTTTCATGTTGACATAATAGCCTCAAGGCAGATTAATGAGTATTAGGTGATAGCGTGCAGCACAGAATATTTACAGAAATTTGAGTCCCCATCTTCATCAGAATGCTGATCTTCTTTTTTTCTGCTCTGTTAATAATTTTGTTATGCCAGATATTATATTTCCCAATCCTCCTCCTTCTCTCACACATGGTGCAACCGTAAACCTACTGTAGATATTATAGTATTATTATTTCTGTGTAGATGGTCCAGAATGCCATTACACTCTATTTTTGTTCTTGAGAATTACAAGGTTCTCTATGAACTAATTGCATCTCTAACCCCCATCAGACATTCTAAATAATCCTACTGCACTTTAATAATAATAATAATGATAGTAATATTTCGTTTTTATATAGCGCTTAATACAAACGTCTCTAAGCGCTTTATATATATATACTATTCATTTTAATGAATAATATTTGATTTACTGTTATGTTTTCGTCCTAGGTTTCCACTCGTCTCAAGGCAATGTCACATACCATAGGCACACTACTCCAGGAGGTATTGAAGAGACTGGAAGATGATCATGGTCTGGATATGATCAACATGGCCCTTGCACTGCTTGTCTCCACAAGAGATGGTTAGCTACCAGTCTCATTTATCCAGTTTATTAATCAAGACTTGCTTTAGCTTAATTCCTTGAATCAACATCTATTTACACCTTAAAATACAGTTCTGTATGTTGAATGCGAAACTAAGGAAAACGTAATATACGAATGGAAGCTAAAAACAAACAATTATGAGTTTTTGTGATTTGATAGATAGTGAAAATTGTAAAGTCTGGTCATCAACATTTACTAGTCATTATGAGTTAAATCTGTGATAAAGAATTTCATAGTGGTGTTATTTATATAGTTGCATTAATAGAATAAAATGTGATTTCATCCCAACCTTGATTATCATCAGTTTAATGTAGACACACTAATATTTTGATACACATAATTTGAATAGGGAAGAGCTTTCAAATAACACTGAACTGTTAATTTCATAGTCACTTCTACATATTAAACTTACATGTAACTATTAACTGCATCTTATACATTCATTTTAGGATTATACGAGGAGGATCTCCATTACTTGCTAAGCCTTCACCAGCAGATGAAAGATAGCAAGTACACCTACAAACAAGTGATAGGTACTGCTCTAGGCCCAGAGGTTATGCTCCCTCAGGCTGTCATGTCAAGACTGGTACGGGGGATCAGATCCCTGCTCGCACCTACCGGGGAACACAGGTAAGAAACACAAACAGAACATGTTTTGTGAAGTTGGTGATTTCATTTAAAATTAGAAGTTAAGTGCCTTTTTATGCTTGTTATATTGATTGCTTGTGTTTTCCTTCATAATGTTTTAAAGATTTAAATTGGTGATTTTATCTAAATTAAATGAAGTAAAGGAAATTGATTCAGATTAGTACTAATTTGTTCAAATATTCATAAATTGAATCAATGCTGTAAATCAATATTAATTTGTGTTAACTGACCCTGCTTAATTAATTTCATTTTTTTCACATGATCCTTTCATTGTCATTTTCCAAAGGATATTTTTAGGACACATTAAATGTGTTATTATTGTATGAAGGGTCTGTCAGTTAATCAGGCTTCAATCAAAAGTTATCAAAGGATTGTTCACTCATTTAAATGGCATGTATTTCAAAGCCACTAAAATTTATTTTGTTCATCTCTGTAAAATATAGGTTATCATCTGTAGATCAATACTTGTACATGTACATGTATATTTAAAAAAATTGAAAACTGAAGTACCTTCCAAGCCTTTTAGCAAGCTAATCAGTTTATTGTAAATTACACATTCCTCCTTGTTTACAAAATTCTTGCCAAGAAATTACTCACTTGTTGCTTTCATGTAGATTTCTTCATCATGTAATTTACAAGCTGTCAAGCTTTTGTTTCTTAAATTCCTCATATGTAATTGCACACTTGAGTGTGTAAGTTTCACACCAAGTATTTCCTGTGTTGTAATATACAACCTGTCAATCAAAGCAGCATGAAAAGTTTATTGACCTACTTCTCCCTGAAGTAGGTGGTGTTCATAATGGATTTACAGATACAGGCCTCCGCAAATGCTTCTGTAGGTAAAATATGACTGCCCTTTTCCCTGTAACTTTTGTCAAAGTTACTGCAAGATCTGACTTATATGCATGCAATAAAGTGAAGAAGAAGAATAGGCTTCATGAATCAATAATAATAGTGAATAGCTATTCTTTTGTGTGAAGTAGATATATATGTTACACATGCTTTGAGGATATTTTATTCATCTTCTGACTCTTGCAATGTGAATAAAACTTCTGCAATACATGTATATCGATTTTATTTGTAGCTTATAAGGACTTTTTAGAATCAATGAATGAATGTGACTTGAATAATCCAAATCACATTTGCTTATATATTTGTTGATGAAACCACACAAATAAGTGAAGGTTATATTGATTTAAATATGAAAATGAAATATTTCATCTTTTTCCTTCACTTCTCTGTTGCAGTGATCATAGACTAAGGGTCAGTCATGGTCAGATTAGCCTGGCCATTATCCAGCGCTATATGAAGGGAGCTGCTAGTGAACTCCAGATCAGAACTCATGCCCTGCTTGCAGGTAAAACAAACTAAAATGTTAGCATGAATGAATCATATTGTATAGTGCTTTGGGTATATTCATTTTTATTTCTATACGCATGTTTTGGTTGCAATCTGTGGAAAAAAGCTTCACATTGCATTTCTTTCATTTTTAAACATATACGTATGTGTCAGTTTCTGTTGCATTTAGCAATCATCATGGCTGTTAAGAAGGCATCATTAATTTATGAGTACCTTTGATAAATCTATAAAAACATACTTGATTCCCTGGTGTTTGTGATATGTGCATTTTATAGCATCTTACGGGGAAATGATGAATGTATGCTAATGATCTTTCTGTGCAGGTTTAATCATGTGTTCATGAAGCTGTTTGTAGTAAGAATGACTTAAAGGTTGCCTGTGTATTAGATGTGGCTATAATACCCGACCTGACTGTGTGATTACAACTTAGAGCACCTCTTTATCCTTCTTTTTTTTCGCAGGTTACTTCACTCACCTATCCAGGACCAAGAACCCAGTGTCCTCTCTGTGGTCCCCACACTACCCTCATGCTCTCTCTGAGATGCCTTATCATCTGGTACAGGCCGGATTGTTTGGAGAGCTCAAGAATGTCTTGTCCGATCCATTCTACATCCAGGCCAAGTGTGTCTCAGGGCTCACAGCCAGTCTGCTGGAAGACTTCCAGGTGAGATGTTATGAAGTTATGATGATGATGATAATAGTTATGGCAGAAATAATGATTATGATGGCAGAGACAAAGATTATGATGATGATGATGATGATGATGATGATGATGATGATGATGATGATGATGACAATGATGATGATGATGATGATGATGACAATGATGATGATGATTGTAATGATGATGACGATGGTATTGGTGGTCCTGGGGGTGTTTCACAAAGATTCCAAGTCAAACTTAACTCTAAGTTGGACTTATATGGAGAACCATTCGTAGCCTTTAAAAAAATACATTCAAAAGCAAAAATTTAAGTATTTTAGACTTTTTATTAATTCCACATCAAGAACATGAAATCTCCTTGACAATAGAAATATAAATGATTTGAATCAGCATTTTATGCCTTTTAAAATAACTTTTCAAAATATTTTCATAGATGCTAACAACTTTCCATAATTTTTAAGTCCAACTTAGAGATAGGTTCAACTTAAGATCTTTGTGAAACACTCCCCCCCCCCCCCCCCCAAAAAAAAAAAAAAATGGTGTTAGAATTAGAATGTAATGAGAGGAACAAAAATTGTGTTTGTATTGTATAAGATAGTATCCTTTCTTAATTTCCACCTTTCCACCATTCAACTTTTATTGTGTCTAACCTCTGAAACAGGCGAACACCTCCACCACTTCCAAGGCCATCCTACGCGAACGTGAGAAGTTCCTGACCAACCCTCTCATCACCAGCCTACGCTCCTTCGTCTCTCGACACCTCCACATCCTGACCCTCTGCCCCGGGTTGCTATGGCAACAGGCCATGAATGAACCAGACAGCTCGCTTGTACGTCATACCGTGCTGGAGTCTAGTGGATGCAGAGAGAAGGGTATTGTTGCGTGGAGGAACAAGAGAGAAACAGCTGACGAGTGCTCCATGACCCTGACCGGATTCACTGATGTATGTCTTTCATTTATTTTTGTTAATTCAACTAACATTTTGATTTCCTCTTTTGTATTTGAATGCAAAAGTAAATTTCATTTATGTTTAAGATTAGTCAAATCTCATTTCTAAAATTCCTTTAAACGACATGTATATTTCCATGTCAATGTTATAATTATAATCTGCTTTCTTTTGCTGAACATTTCAAGGGAAGATAATACACTCTTTTTCCCGCCCTTATTTCATGGGAAAAACTAAGCCTCTATAAAAAGGATATCTCTGTCATTGACAGAACAAAAGGAATGTTTTATTGCTACATTACCTAACTAGGATTTTTATAGTGTAAGTTATGTACGCCTACATCACCATTCCCTGGGAAAAGATTAAGTCTTGTATTAATGCTGATGACTTTTAATGATATTTTCTTTTGTATTTCATGATGAAGTTATACACACTTCCACCTTTATTTCATCCCTTTTCCTCTGTTATCCTTCAGGCTGTTCTGTGTGTTGCTATAGCTCCAGGTGATCAGGTCTTTGCAGTTGGAACCAAGAATTGCCAGCTCAAACTCTTTGAGATGGATACTGGAAAGGTATGTAGTACTTCTACCAGACCTGGCTCAGGGAAGAATAAACAAGAAAAACTCATGAAAGAATAAAAGCAACAACTCATTATCAATTAAATATGTGGATTTTGATGCATGTAGTCAGTTAAAAATACTCTTGGCCATAATCCTTATCCAGACTTACTATCAGTTTTCATAACTAAAAAACCGTTCATAATATTATTGTAGTTCAAAATGAGTAAAACACCCCCCCCCCCCCCCCCCAAGAAAGAGAAAAGATCAGTATACTCCAATGTCAGTCCACTATGCTCTTCAGGTAACTTAGTTATTTTACTTTAATGAAGCCATTTATTTTCAAAGCAAATATCTGCAAATGCCCAATGTCAGCTGTTGTAATTTTTGTATTTTTTTTTTTTAATTAGGAGTTGAAGAGTTATATTGGACATTCTGATGCTGTGACATCGTGTTGCTTTGTTGGCCAAACCCGTCTCGTCTCTGCCTCACGTGACAAAACACTGAGTCTGTGGGATGTTGATCAAGGCTTCAGGTAAGTGGCTGCACAATATGACGTACATTTTTGGCCATTGCATGATAAACATGGTAAAATAATAAATATCTCTTAAATGTCCTAAATGTAATGTTGGAAAATAAAGTTACAACACTGTACAGTATTTTGGAGAGTACTCTGCTTTTACACAACCATACTTTCATTCATTACTTCATGCTTTAACCAATTTTTCCAGTTATATTCTATTTTTCTCCATTTTCCTGCTGTTATTAATGCAAATCTTCTGCCTAACCAGTCATGATCAGTGTATTTTGTGTTTTGTCACTCTCACATTCTCTCTCACTCTCTCCCTCTCTCTCTCTCTCTCTCTCTCTCTCTTCCCCCTCTCTTCCCCTCCCCCTCTCTCTCTCTCTCTCTCTTATACCTTTTTTTGTGTGTATTCATTTTTCTTTCTCTTTTTTCCCCTCTCAAATAATTAAACTTCTCTCTCACTCACTCTCTCTTCCTTTTTCTTTCTGTGTCACTTTCTATTTTACTCTATTCATAATTCCTTTCTCGCCTCTATATCCCTGTCATCACCATGTAGGGTCAACATTCTGAAGGGTCACAGGGGACTGGTCAGCGGGTGCATCTCTGACCCCAAAGGTGTCAACCTGGCCTCCTGCGGCTGGGATTGCCGTGTCCTCATCTGGGATGGACGCAGCGGCAAGCAGACCACGGACATCACCGAGCCACGCCCTATCAGCTGTCTGTCCTACCACCCGGAAGGGAAGCTTCTCGTCACAGGGTCCTGGGACTCCACACTCAAGATATGGGATACCTTCAACAAGAAGAGAGTAGCTGTAAGTAGACCTACTACGCTAGTGTTATCTTGAAAGTACTATGCTCAGTCAGTCCTCAAGATAATTTGTTATTTACAATGAACTCTTTGGAATAGCATGAAATCAAACATAAATTTCTGAAATTCTCAGTTTTGACTGAGCCCATTATGTATGAAACCAATCATGATACAGTGATCCCTTCTAACTCTGTAGGTTGATGGTGCTTACATTACTAATTTCTGTAAAGTTATTTCACTCATACCCCTGCGACTGATAGTCAACAAGTCTTGGCCATTCAGGGGTAATGTAATTATATAAATATATGATCTTTTGTCAGTCTGGTGTCTGTCTCATGGATGTGATCTGGATATAACTCAGTTATTACCACAACCTTGGCTGTAACACTCTGTAATCTCTCCAAACATAGTGTGCATCTATCGGTCAATCATGATTTAAGAAATATACACTAATCCACAATTTGTGGTTGAACACTGCAGATTCTACGTGGTCACCATTCTTCTGTACGTGCCGTAACCTATTCTCCGACTGGTCGTCACATCGCCTCGGCCTCACTAGATGGCGCCGTCAAGCTCTGGTCAGCAGACACTGGAACACAGGTCAGTATCCATCAACAGACATAATATTTAAGAAAAAAGAGGCTGGAATTCAAGAAGGAAGTTTGTTGGAGCAATGGTTTTGAGCTCAATGAATTGAAGAAACACATATGGGATACTCAATTCATGTCCAGTGAATTGGCAATCACGATGTGATTGTTTTTGTCCATGGTGGAGGTTGATACCATTTTTTTAAGCAACCGTGTAAATTGAAACCTCCTTTATGATGTCAGACCTAAATTGTTAAAGTTTCATATCTATCTATTTTCAGTGACCATGAAACACTTGTGTGATTGAAAACGCCAGAGAATATTAGAAAGAAAGCCTTATTTATTCTAGTACCTGTAAGATAAATTACAACTACCTTGTAGTTTTAGTTTGTAGACCCCTATCTAAGCCATCTTCCGTAAAATGTTTATACCATGGAAATATTGCAATGTACTCTTTTGTATAATCATGTAATGGCATCTTTTGTATAATCATGTAATGGCATCTTTAATTGTTGTACTCCATTGCAGGTCGGCAGTTTGTGCGGACATTCGCAACCGATCAATCACATTGCCTTCTCAAAGAACGGAAGGGAGCTGGTCACTGTGAGCAACGACCACAAGACAAAGGTAATACTGGATCAATAATACATAAACAATCAATTTAGTGCAAAGGCATTGATAAGATGGATAAATGAGCATTTTGATAGAATGATGGTGGCGATGGACTTGGTAGTGACAAAGTTTGAGTGATGATGAAGATGAGGGTTATGATGATGATTGTGATAATCTCATTAGGGACATTGAGTTGTGCAAATAAGAAAGTTACATATATTCATTTCCATCAACAAAATACATACATATAAATGAAACTGATAAAACAGAACGAAACAAATCATCAATATTTTAGTATCTCTTTACCACACTTCAGAAATTTCTTAAAATATGAGTATGTTGAATGTGAATCAGTGCAAGTACCACACTCTTGACGCTTCACCTCATACTTCCGTTTCTTACCATTCTCAGATCTGGTCGGGCAACCTGGGCAAGCAGCTGGCTACCTTCAAGGGCAAGGAAGAATCGGCATCAACCCAAGCTACCTTCAGCGCCAACGGTGAGTTTGTTGCCATGGGATACCACTCCGGAGAGGTCAAGGTCATCGAGGTCGCAAGCAAACGCGAGGTGTTCACCTGCCACCGTAGGGAGTCAAGGGTCAAAGGCATAGCTTGGTTATTAGGAATGAACATCCTGGTGGGCTACGAGAGTGGGCATGCTGTGGTAAGCTTTCCTGAAACCTGTATTTCATTCAAACTAGTTTAGCAATTAAAAATTATACGTCTGATAGTCAAGAAAGGAAAGCATGCTTTTGGTTTACTTTAAAAGAAAAAAAAAAAATCAAATTTGAATATTGTACCATTGTCAGAATTAAATTATATTAAAGTATATGCCAAATCATTGATTTAAAAAGAAGTAAAAGAATCATATTTGTATTGAATTGTATGTCTAATTGGTCATTGAAATAATTTGTGCGGTTGTACATACCAATGTCTATAAATGTATTGAAAGAATGTGAAAATTTTCAAATGAGAATCACATATATCCTTCATGTTACATATATCTGGATGATTATGATGATTATATCTTTTAATAATCTTTCCTTGTGTCTTTTTCTTAAACGGTCATCAAATTTTTCTCTGAAATTTTCAATTATAGATTTTCAAGGATATTGACACTACCAAGCCAGCTGTAGTCCCACTCAAAGCAAACCATGCAGCCATCACAAGTCTGGCTTACTGCAACGCCAGCTATGTAGCTGCTATCACCTATGATAACATGTGTGTCGCTCTGTGGCAGAGTCCAATGGATGTCAAAGGCGGAAAGGATGGGTATGTATGCAGGGATATGTCAAGCACTTGCATTTACATAAACTAATGTTGGATCACTGCTTATAGAATTTAAAATGTACAGTGAAGCATTGCATTATAGAAGCATGACCTGTACACAGGCAGTAGTGAGATTGAAACATTTGTATTACAAATAAGCAATAATTGATGTTTGTGATTCATTTCAATAAAAAAAAACTCAAAATCAAAGACACAAAAGTGCATGAATTTTTTTGGGTGGAATTCACCGACAAGCTTACATATAGGGTGCAACTAAATATTTCAGCATGTGATCGTAGAATGTAATTGAAAAAAATATATATATATATGCATATATTATTTTAATGTGGTAACAAGGATTATTGGTTTCAAATACAGGTGCTTAGTTCTGACCATTCTAAAATGATGCAATTTTGTTAATCTTCCTACAAATACAGATCAAGAATGAAGTGGATAAAAGCTGTCTTTTTAAAGTTTTTAAATAAACTTTTTTTTTAATGAACATTTTAACGGCAGATTTCAGATACAAAATTTATGGGATTTATGCATCTTTTGTATCAAAAGATAAGGTGGAGAATTGTTGCATTTCTACTTACCCATTACCGTATCTACAATTTCATTACAATCGTGTCAAGAAAAACACCTGCATATTTGCTTTCTCACAAATTGAATTTGTACTTTTAGTGTATTTGGACACTGTTTGATTAAATGTATAAAATTGGGTGATTTTTTATTCTCCCTTCCAGGATTGAGCCTACATCCTTACTGCATCCTAAGTGCAATGGACTCATTACCTGCTGTACATTCAATCCCTATGGCAACAGATTGGTTCTAGGAACAAGAGATGCGGTGAGTAGTTGATATTTTATTCTCTCTTTATACCTTGGAGGGCTGTGTTTGTGTTTTCTTTTCATCCTATTCTTTCCTTATCTTCATTTTTTTTCATATTTATTCTTGATTTCTTTCACAGATTTGGTTCTGTAATACCAGTTATTGTAGTCAATAAATTGTAATACAGTCAAACCTGCTTTAGTGACCACCTGTCTACAACAAGCACATGTTTTGTTTCCCTTGAAAATGGTACTAAAGGAACCTGTCTACAAGGACCACTTTTTGTGTATCCCTTGGGCGGTCGCTGTAGACAGGTTTGACTGTACCAGTCATTGTAGTCAATAAATTGAGGAGAACACCTTGTACACTTCAGAGATGTTTAACATTTTCTATGGAGCTATTGATTCTAGAGTTTAAGGCTTTATATGATATAACGTAACATACATACATAAACGTTTCTAAACCTCAAAAACATATCTATTTCTCACAGATGTTGTTCATGTACGAGATCAAATACGGAAAGGCCACGTCAAAGCCGATCCTTCACCTTGATAACTGCCACAAGGATTGGATTAATTCTTGTGCTTGGTCTCCAGCTACTGACGTCTTGGTAAGTAAATAATAATAATAATAATAATAATAATAATCTTTTAAAGTACACTCCAATATTAAGTTAAACCGAAAATGTAAATTCTTTTTGCCCAATCAATTGTGAGCCCGGCAGCCACTGAGCAGCACCAGATCGACGTTGCTCTATCTCATCAATTGCAATCCTCTTCTATGTCTGCTAAGGCAAAGTGGATGAATGCTTCACTTTGTTCAATTGCTAATTCTTGCATACAAAATAAGTAGAGTGCTGTGAATGTTATAGGGATGATTATATGTTTGATCATCTTGTATCTCAGTGATTAGCACCAGGATCAAACAGTTTTGTGGGGGGGGGGGGGGAATCTCAATTTGAACATATATCCAAAACCATTAAAATAATTTTCATTTTTATTGCTTTTAATCTCGAAATCATTATAGAATATTGTACTATTTTAAATCAGTATTATGTACAGTATTAACAAATTTCACAAACAAGACATTTTATTACAAAGTATTTCAGATTGAGATTGCTTTTCAATGTGAATAATTTATTTAAAAAAATACTTTCTTTAAATAATTTTTACATAGAAAGACACGTGTGGAAAAATAATTCTCAGCTTTCAATGATTTATTCTGTCTAGGTGTATAAGGCATTCAATTATACATTCCTTTGGTTTAATGTGTTTTATTCAACAAATAAGATCAGGAAAAAAAGCCATTCAAACACTATTTCTAACCAGTCCTATTTGTTAATGTTTCCTCCATCTTTCAGGCCACTGCGTCCAATGACTCTACCATCAAACTATGGGACATGAAGACAGGCAAGGTCAAGTGTCACCTCAAAGGTCACCAAGCAGCTGTGTACTCCGTCGCTTTCTCAGTAAGCCATTCTCTTTTATCCTAGCTCTAAATGTTAACTTAATCAAATATGTACAGCACATTTCTGCATTGTTCAGTTTCGTACATGTACATGACACTGATTCAGATAGGATATTCAATGGTGGTCCCATGTGAGGTGAGTCATCACCAGAATATTAAGAACCTGCTACACTTTTCATATAAGAGTAGGGGGAAACTCTGGTGTAGTGGTTCACCTGCACATCCCCAATCAGTTTTACCGGGAGGAGAGACCCGAGGGTTACAGTGATTCAGTTCGTTTCTCCTGTCCCAGACACAAGTGATGCCAAATACTTAATAATTATAATGATAAGCATCAAAATTTTAGTCAGCAGAGAATTATTCTGCTTGTTGCACACATGTTCATGGTTATTCTAGTACATGACAGTCAGAGTGTGCCCTTGAAACTGTCCCAAGAGTTTAATACATCTGCTTTTGATCTAGCACATCCATTTCAAGTACAATAAGGTTCTTGGAAAAAATGGTATTACGTATATATCTTTGCCAGAAAACCACCCTAATGAATTAAACACCTGAAGGCTATAAACTTTTGAATGAAATAAAAGTTATGTAGAATGTTTCAACCAAGACCCTGTTGCTTATTCTATTCCATGTAACCTTTGGTCATTCCTTTGCAGCATGGTTGCGTTGTATCAGGATGTTTAGATGCGTCGGTCAAGGTCTGGTCTCACCGTGGTGTGGAGATCACCACTCTCTACGGTCACTCTAAGAAGGTCAACAAGGTGGACATCCATATACCCAATTTGGACCTTGATGAACCCATTAAAGGTGAGTAAACTAGTAGACGAAGGAAACACCATTAATCTCAACAACAACAACAATTAGAATGTGGTAGTTTGCTTTGTATCAGGATGTTTAGTTGCATTGATCATGGATTGGTCTCATCCACAGAAGATTAAGAATTTGGACATGTATGAACCTACTAGGGAAAGTGGTGAGTACCTTGAATGAGATAGTGATGATGGTGTTGTTGTAGTGGTGGTAGTGATGATGATGGTTGTGATAGTGGTGACAAGAATGGTAGTGTAAGTTGTCATGATGTTGATGGTGTATGATGTGTATGATGTTGTAGTGGTGGTGTCAAGAGTGGTAGTGTCAGTTGTCATGATGTTGATTTTTATGCCTCCGTTACGAAGTAGCCGGAGGCATTATGTTTTCTGGTTGTCCGTCCGTCCGTACGTCCCGTTCTCGTGATCGCGTTATCTGAAGAACCGATTAATGGATTCCTGCCAAACTTTGGTCATGTATGTATCTTGCAGAGCCGATGAACTGATTAGATTTTGGGGTCACGAGGTCAAAGGTCACAGGGCTCATTATGTATGCAAAAACAGCTCGTGATCGCGTTATTTTAAGAACCGATTGATGGATTCCTGCCAAACTTAGGTCATGTATGTTACTTGCAGAGCCGATGAACTGATTAGATTTTGAGGGTCATGAGGTCAATGTCAAAGGTCATGCGGCTCATTATGTATGCAAAAATAGCTTGTGATCGCATTATCATTAGAACTGACAGATGGATTACTATTTAACTCAGGACATCTTGCAGAGCCAATGAACTGAGTAGATTTTAGGGTCATGAGGTCAAAGGGTCATATATGTATATGAGAAATCGCTTGTAATCACGATATTCTGAGATCCTGTTAATGGATTACAATTGAACTTGAATTTGAAAAATTTCTTCTGGTTTGGTTTGTAAACTTGCTCTATGACGGAGGCATCATTTTCGACTGCGCGCAGTCGAAGTTCCATCTAGTTTTTTATGGAAAGGGATGTCCGTAAACGAAATGTATTGATTGTGATGGTGGTTGTAGTGATGGTAGTGTAGTGATGGTTGAGGTAGTGGTAGGGGTGGTGATGATGATAGTAGAGTTAATGTTGGTGAGAGCAATGGTGGTGGTAGTGGAAGTGGTGATGGTAGTAGTAGTGGTGGGCATTGTAGTGGAAATGAGGATGGTGGTAGCAATGTTAGTGGTAGGGATCGTAGTGGGAATGTAGGCGGTGGTAGTGTTGTTGCTGATTGAAGAAATGGTAGTGATGTTGCTGGTGTCAGTGATTTAGTGATAGTTGTGATGGCAGCACTAGTGTATCGTTACCCACATGATGGTGAGGATAATAATAATGGTGACATTTACAACGATCATATAGATGAAAGTAATATCCTCTTCTTGCCGTAGATGATGTTGATAATGATGATGAAGGCGAGGACGACGCCCCTGGAGCCAAATGGTCAGATGTGATGGATGAAGAAGACTGGAAGAACCGTCACGAGAAGAAGAAATTGGAGAAGGAATCCGACGTCAATCTGGAAGATGTCATTATTGCTTCAGCGAGCGATGATGGCACCACGCAACTATGGAAACCCCTCCAGGTTAGATTTCTTGTGACTGATTTTCTGATGTCTTTAACTTTGCTGTGTCACTACTACTCTTTTTAATTCTCCTCTTTTTAAATCAGATAGTGATGTTTCTCAGTGATAGTAGGAATATTCTACCTCTGGTAACTTTTCCCTTCTTTTCTTCCTGTCTGCTCCTTTTCTTCAATAGTGTTTCTTCATCTGTTGTTCATTCAGGTTTCTTCTTCTCCTCCTTTTTCATATTGTTTTCTTGTTCTACTTCTTCTCATTCTCTCTCTTTTTTCCTCTTCCTTCTTCTCCTTTATCTCCTTCTTTTCCTCCTACTCCTCATTTTCTCCTTGTCCTCCTCCTTCTCATCCTACTCCTCCTCTTCTTCTTCTCCTCCTTCTCCTTTTCCTTATATATTATTAATAAATAATAAATATGAATCCCATGCCATTGAAACTCTTTTCTCAAGGTCTCAAATTGGGCATCTTTAGTTGGATCTAATAAGGAGAATCTCACAAATTCAAGCTATTCTGTGAGTCTTCTACTGGCCATCTCCCTTCAAAAAGGCACATCATATTATATGTGCATGCTCTTGTGCTATTCAATATTTGTGCATAACGTCAGAGCATTTTCATATGACTTGGCAGCTTTTACAATACATAATCTGCTTCTACTCTTTATAGCATTAAGTACTCGGCATGTAACATATCATATTGAAATTAATACCTTTTCTTCCATCTTCTTCCATCTTCCATCTGGGTTTCAAATTTGCAATATATTTTAGCCCATACAATTTTAATTTTAAAGTAATTTGGGAATTCAACTGATGTACAAAAGTTTGTTATGAATATTTTTTTTCTTTTCTTTTTTCTTTTTTGGGGAAGATCAAACAATGATAACAATCAAATTTATGGCACAGTTATCAGAATTATTGTAAATGCCAAGATTTTAGTTTCTGATCTGCAATATTCATTTCTCTTTAATTTTCTTTTTTTTTCTTCTTTCCTTTTTGCATTTGGGCCATGAGGAATGCCGTCAATTTTTTGTTTTTTTGTTGTAAACTTCTAATCTATAAAAGGAAAGAAAGGAATGAGCATACTTTTATGAAGGGCATGGGTTTTAGAAAGAGATATTGGTAATCAAAGAAACATATGTGCAAAAGAGACCAAAGCTTTACAAGAATTGGTTCTATGTATTGTGGACAGGAATAGCTTTCAATTCTCCCTGTTCAAGCTATCAGATGTTGCATTAATCAGTCATGTTCACATCGTCAAGTCAAATGTCTTGAGCTCATAGTAATGTCTTGAATAACATCATGAATGTTGTTAATTCTTCCTTTTAGTATTATGATTTTTAAGTATTTTGTATTTGTAGCATGAATATATCTTGTTGGAAATAGCGAATGTTTAGAGTCTAGTTAAAAGTGGCGTGGAAACGCTACAAGCCCTTCACAAGAGATGCAAGGTCATGGGTTCAGGCCCTGGTATGACACAAATGTCTTTTGGCTGGGTACTCATTTATGGATTCACCTATTGCGGATGTAAAAAATGTGTAATGAAGAAATTCCTCAAATACTCTGATCACTGGAATCGATAGCCAAGCTCAAGCTAGTGAAATATTGGAACAACTTGAACACTGTGCATGCGGATTTGAGCGCTTTACAAGAAATCCTTGATCTTTTATTATTATTAAATGTATTAAATGTAAAACTATAATTGTAATATAATTTGTTTTCCATTTCTTTTTGCGTGCATGCCAGACCATAATTATACCCCAAGCAATGTAGCCTGACTTGTTTTCATGTCTTCCAGTGGTCTTACGTTTTAATCAAATCTTATCCACAATACTGTCAACATCATATCCTAAATGTGATCTTGTTTTAGAGCAATGAACTGACTACTCTGATTGGTCACTCAGACCGGGTATTGAGCGTCGCCATGGCAACCAGCGGTCAGGTGGTCACTGCCTCCATGGATTGTACAGTCAAGATCTGGACTCCTCAGGTATGTATATAGTATTCCCTTTGTAGCACTTATATTCAACTCCTCCATATATTATCATTATGAATAATATGTGAAAAGAAATACTGTTAATTCTCATCTTCCAAAGTCACTTATTGGGGATTTAGGGGTGTCATGCCGAAGTTGCCCGTTGGGACACATATACATTTACACAATGTTATCTTATGGATGTTGCGCTTCAATTTTTTTTTGTTCATGCTCTGTTCCTACTATGTATTATATCTCGATGTAACCCACTGAATGTTATTATCTGTAAACAATTATTTTACATGGTAAATAAATAAAACAAACAAACAAACATCCAACAACGAATTTTGCATTTTAAATCAGTGCATCGTCATAAAAATATTTCACAATAATTAGAAATTATTTGAAGGTTATAACATCTTCTGTATAGAAGCATTTCTGATGTGATAGTGGATAAGTAGTACATTTATATTTTAAAAAAGTGGCGTCCTGTGAACTTACTCTTGACATTATTAAGTTAAGTGGTCTTGCATCATGGACAAAAAGGGGTTTGATATTATTCAGTGAATTACCTTTTAATACTGCATTATGTACACTTCTATAAAGTAATGTTACTCTTAACATTTCTTCTCAAAATATGCATTTAATGTTCAATATTCTACTCTATTGTAACATCTCTTTGCTTTTCTTCTCTCCAATCTTTGAACATCCATTCACAGCTCTCTCCGGATCTCGTCCACGTAGGAGCCCATGATGCTGAAGTATCAGCAATCGCTATATCAACAAAGACCAACTTTGCTGTCACTGCAAGCAGGTCAGAACAAATCCCACACAATTATTTGTCATGAGAACCTCTAATGAATAAAATATTCTGTTGAGTTTGTGAGCGGTATACCTTTACACACTTCTGTTTCTTAACAATTGGCATTTTACTGTAAATTAAATTGCAAGCTTGTATAAAAACCAAAATAGTCGCAACATATAAATCTACTATATATAATATGTGTGTTTATTGTTATAACTGAGGTTATTCTTGGGTTCATGTAAATTTGTAATGTTAATCACTGTCCATGTTCAACAGCTTTTAACTTTTTGGGGTCATCTTCTGCACACATTACATGTCGTGTAGGAATTTGATAAGTTTACATGGATTCCACTGCTCTCAAATCACAATATTTTTAATTTTTTTATTTTTTTTTTTTTATATTTACATTGAATCCATTGTATGACAAGTGAGCTTCATAGTCACACACATGTTGCTGTGTATTAAGGTGGAAACATGAAATGTTTTGATTATGTAATCAAAAGCAATAACTTCACCACAGAATCAAATGATTTCAAACACAATAATAGTAGATCTCTCCACCTTGTGTTGTAATTTTGTCTCTCTCATATTTCAATTTGTTTTCACATTCATGTGCCTTTGTCTGTTTGTTTGTTTTTATCAGGAATGGAAGTGCCTGTCTATGGAAGATGACTGGCTCTAACAAGGGAGAAGGCCAAACAATGAAGCTCCTTCACACATGGATTGTAAGTATATCAAATTATTGTTCTATCATACAAGATTGTACTGTACAATGTAGAAGGGGAATAGTGGTTTGACATTTTGAGACTGTGTTTAAGATTTTGCTGCTATTAATTTATATTTTGTTGTACATAATTTGACAGAACTTATTTAAAACTGTTACTTTGATGGTGATACAAAACACAATCTAAAATGACAGTGAGAATTATAACTTGAAAACTACTCTTCAAAAAAACTCTTCGGAAGATTATTTGCTTCACCATTGTACATGTATCATTATTATTATCATTATTTTCATATTTGTTGTTTTTGATGTTTTTATTAGATTTGTATTTTACTACGTAAGTCTCTGATTGAGACTTCATGTCCTATCGGGGTGTAAAATGAGATCCCGATCGGACATGTAGTCTCTTCTCTACGACTTACTTATAAAATCCAGATTAAATTTCAAACAGGTAAGTTCTCATTTAATCTTCCTATTATGTCACCATTTTTAAAGACTTGCATAATTCATGGACCCAACACACATTATGTCCATGCATGATTCTAATACAACATGCGTACATTTTTCCAAACATCCATTCCTGCTTTTGTCCAAACCAGGCTGCAGAATGCTCCATCAATGCGATCTGTTTCATTGGAAAGCACATGACATTTGTCTTGGGCAAGGATGATGGTATCCTTACACTGTGGAAGATACAGGAACTCAAAGACAAACCTGGATCCTACACAGCTGTGTAAGTACTATTCAGAAGAGTGAGCTATCCCAATACATGTATGTTGACGCCTTCATACACAACTGTGTATTACATGCATATTCAGAAGAGTAATTCATCCCAATATGTTTATGCCTTCATACACAACTGTGTATTATATTCAGAAGAGTAATTCATCCCAATATGTTTATGCCTTCATACACAACTGTGTATTATATTCAGAAGAGTAATTCATCCCAATATGTTTATGCCTTCATACACAACTGTGTATTATATTCAGAAGAGTAATTCATCCCAATATGTTTATGCCTTCATACACAACTGTGTATTATATTCAGAAGAGAAATTCATCCCAATATGTTTATGCCTTCATACACAATTACTGTGTATTATATTCAGAAGAGTAATTCATCCCAATATGTGGATGTCTTCCTACACAGCTGTGTATTATATTCAGAAGAGTAATTCATCCCAATATGTTTATGCCTTCCTACACAACTGTGTAAGTACTATTCAGAAGAGTGAGTCACCACAATATGTTGACACTTCCATTGCTCTATTTCAGTTTCAGTTTCAGTTTCAGTTTAATTTTTTATTTCCAACAAAACAGTAATTTTGACAAGAAATCAGATATACAATTCAACATTCGATAATTTAATACATTTTCCATGGTTTAAAGTTAAAGTTATTGATTTCTCCGTGCTCTTTGGATTGATAAGAGCTTGCGATTTTTTCCTGAAATTCAGAAGGTTGTCATAGAATAGAATGGTTGATCCTGTGGAACACAATTTATACCAAGATATGTGGAGAAAAACAAGCGTATTTCTGAATTCTCTTGAAATACCTTTGGTGAAACACCTTTTGTGAAACTTGTTTGTATAATTGTTCGGTACAAGGAGGGTTTGAAAAAAGTTGGAAAAGATGACTAGGAGAAAGTTGTGTCAAGAATGTTGTTTAACCTTTAAATGATTTTCAATATGGTTGAAAAGACCAGCTTACTATTTACATATTCAAATTTATGGATGTTTCTTTCCTGGGGACCTAGTGTTGACTTATTCCATTAACCCGTTATTAATGAATGAACTGCAATACTTGTTGCTTTCTGGGGCAAGCCTTGGACAAGCTTTCAGGTTGTCAAGAACAACCTTTGTTTATTAATAATATGCTTAAATTAGAATATGTTGGTAAACCGGTCTTTTGTGATACTTTTCCACTTTGGGTGAGGCTGAATATTGTCATATACCGGTACTTTCAAATTGTTCCACTTTACGATTAAAGGCCCACTGTACTACTTGTAGCTACTTGCTCCCTCTATATAGAAAACAATGCCTTATCGGTGACCATTGGTCCCCCATGAACCTCTTTTTCTTATGTTAATTGAGAGCTGAGTTGATGAGATAGCCACCTGTCAGTGACCTTCCTGGGTGATCTAATTCCTCCTAGCCAAACTAGTACAGATGGGCTTTAAATCTGCATGTTTACACAAGTGTCTGCTTTGGGCTATATTTTTTAATTTACATTTCCTTACATCCTTCCATCCTTCCATCCCAACCCTGTTCTGTTTGTATCATCAGGAGAGGGAAGAACCGTTTCTTGAATGTGTACACCTTCACCTCCATGTCGAGCCCAGTGACTTGTCTCAAGTACGATGATGCTCAGGACATCCTGCATGTTGGAACTTGGAGCTCTGTCATCACCCTCCGTGGTTTCACCTCCAACAAGATCAAGCAGAATGCCAAGAGGTAAGGGCAAATTAAGTTTTTATAGAAAGTCCCAAAATTGAGGTTTAGGTATGGGAGTAGAGAGAGGAGAGTTAAGGGAGGGGAGGGGAGTTAAAGGCCACTTTGGTTCTGTATGCTTGATCAAACCGTAACATGGCATCTACATTCTTTGATTAATCATTAATAATATTAAATGCAGTTGTTGGATGATACACAAGTTGTAGACAGATTAATGAATATACAATGATATAGTGAAACCTGTTTATAAAGACCACCCAAGGGAGACAAGAAAGGTGGTCTTTGAAGACAGGTGCCTATAGTACATGTTTCTGTGAGAAACCATTTTCAAGGGAAACAACAAATGTGGTCTTTGTAGACAGGTGGTCACTATTAAAAGCAGGTTTGAATGTACCAGCTTTAAATGCACGTAAAATGCAGTACAGTGAATTGAAGTGAATTTAGCTAATACATACATATTATGATCTATTGAAGATTGAAGAAAAGGCAGGAAGAAATGCTGGAGATAAATGACTATATACTATCTACGTTCTTTCCTGACATTAATGGTTTCAGTGCCATATTTTTTACTTTGTACTTTACTGTTTTTTATTTTACTTCAAATGAAATTTTGAAAGAATGCATTAATTGGGCCATAAATGTAGGAATATTTAAATCAAGTAATAAGAATATGAATAGATTTATTGATGCATACATTAATGCACAACTGAACTTTGTTTTACATATAGTGTGTCTGACTGGGTGTTGGACCTGGCTCTCATCAAAGAGAAAGGTGTTGCTGCTTCCCTATGTGACGGCAAAGTGGCATACTGCAAGGAGGTAGGTTCATTCTCAGTGTTACTTGCACCCTGGTGAATAATCTATTTAAAGGTGTTCTCATTTTTAATCGCAGTCTACTTATAAGAAAACGGAATCGTTATGGCATTTTTCTAAGATGTACATCACATAGAGTTTTTCAAGAACTTGAAGGTTCTTCAAGGAATGTATTTCAAGAGAAGATAATAGAAACAATTGAAAACTGTCATCTTCACCCCCTATGCTTTTGTCATAATATCTTATCTTTCTCATCTTGCATGTTATCTTCAATTTACTCATGTTTTTCAGCCCTCTATGGTCTTCCTTGTCCTTGTTTTACTGTTGCATGATCATAATCTTCTTCATTTTTATTCTGCTTTCTCTCCTTCCCAAATTTTTATTTGATGTAATGATGTGTGGCCAGTATTTCAGATGAACCCTTATTGATTCTTAACCACATTTTCACATTCTCTTTAATAACAGAGATCAATCGAGACGCTCGATGTATCTTACCTGTCTCCATTCTTCACGCCCTGGTGCCACTCCCTGATCATCCCTCCTCCTGAAATTGGCAACGCCAAAGGTTTCCTGATCGGAGACTTCTCCGACGGTCTGATGATGCATGTTGAGGAGAACAGGGAAGTCCAGGTTATCAAACAGGTAAGAAGATAAAGCCATGTTTTGGGGGGAAAGAGATACATGTACACTCTTAAGTATTTCAGCTTTGGATTATCACCGATATATTTTAAAGCCTATCTGCACTAGTTTGGCCAGGAGGGATTAGACCTCCCTGAATGGTCACTGGCAGGTGGTTATCTCATCAAATCAGCTCTCAATTAACATAAGAAAAAGGGGATCATGGGGAATCAACGGGTACTGCTTAGGCATTGTTGGCTATATAGAGGGCGCAAGTATTTATTTGTTTGGTGTACCTTTTTTTTCATTTCTTATTCTTCAAACCTCTTGACTAATCTTTTAATCTTAACTTACAAACTTTATAACTTTATAACATTTCAAAATTATTTTTAAAATACATGTTAAAGTTCCACATGAGAGTTGGGGGATGTGCACAGAATTTATCTGTCACAGTATAACTTGTTTTGGGTTTGTATTACATGTATATTGAAATGAGTTCCTGAATATTTTCTCTTCCTTCCTTCCTAATGAACATATGGAGATAATATACAAGACTTATTCCATTTTAATCAGATATAGCAGGGATGCTGTACCATCGTTCAAAAAGTAATTTGCGTGTTAAAGCATTAAGTATTGGGATTGATGGAAAATTGATCAGTTCATCATCTCATTTTAAAGATGGGACTGTTACATTTCTGGACTGGCGCTTGTCAAACTATTAACAAAGTTCCTATATTTTACTGTTTGAGGGTGAGCCATGAGAAATTAATGAATTTATAAAGATAGAGATATCAAATCAAGATTGGTTGATTTACAGGTGTATTCTTTGAGATATAACTGATCAGAAGTGATTGATTTACAGTCCTTGTGATGACCTTTTGATTGAGATATATTCTCTGAATCTCATTGCTGACAAGGCAGTTACATATAAAGAGGAAACAATTTATCTTTATTTTGGATAGCAATTAGAAAGATCAACATTAAAATTTGGAAATCTTTCTTTTAAAAACAAAAAGAAAAAATCATGTGACAAAGAAGTAATTTTTCTTAAATAATCTTGTCTTTTGATTGATATAATTTTCTGAGATAATTTATCTGGAAAGTACATGTATATGTATCAAAGATTGGATAAATCCAAAATAATTTAATTTTTATTAAACTACCTGACATTGGGATGATTTTTGCATGTTATACTGTGTGAGGTACAGTTTAGTTGATGGATGAAAGTGTTTGAAAGTCTACATCAGGCAGCAAAGATTGCATTATCCCTTAATATCATTTTCCATGTGTTCTTGATTTTCCACAAATGTTGAAGTATATGAAATCATCCACACAAAGAGAATGATCCTATTCTGGGCGACATTTTCATGTGATTGACCACAAGTGGTACACCATAACTTAGCATCCATCATCTGCATGTACTATTATTAGCATCCTGTCCAGAAAATGTGTTGATTTGCTTGCTTTGCATGACAATAACATGTTGGAAATTGATTTAATGGCACAAAGGGAATGGAAATTGGGCCCAACCTTCATTGTAACAGATGTGAGAGTCACAAGATCAACCGCACAAGATAATTCCAATCCCCCCGTAGCCCACATGAATCTAACACGGACGGCTCTGTCATCTCGCAAAGATCATGCCGTAATGGAACCAAATTTCCTGGATATTTAACCTATCAGCCGTAGATCTCTAGTACCCCAGTCAAAGAGAGAGGGAATTAGGCTATATTATATGTACTAGTGGGGGGCTTTGGAGATATAGGTGGTGATAATCCACAGGATATATGGTTGGGGGGGGGGGTGCCTGCTCTCCCCCCCCCCCTCCCCCCTTCCCACCCAGATGTGACTGATGGAATGTTCAGTTTAACAGTTGACAAAAAAAGATAATGAAGAACTAGATTGTGAAACTGTATTTAATAAAATAGTTTACAGAATAGTTATAATTGATATAGGTCAGTCTCCCTTAGTTTTAATTCTAAATGGGATGGGAGAAAGCAGTACAAAAGAAAGTTGTACCCTTTTTACCCCATTGGTGCTTTTTCTTGTTATGTCGATGAATGAAGCACACATTTGTCTTCGAGTTGTCTCAAATCTTTAATTTGGAAATACTTCTTTCATTCTTTTTTATGTGCAATATATAGCCATTTTGAAGGTTTCTATCAATTGAAAGTTGTTATCGATTGAAAGTTTTTATGCAGTGTATCTTCCAATGCCTCCATTTTTCTTTTGATTATTGCAAAGGTCAATTTATTTTCATAAACTAAAAAGGATGTTACCGATATAAATGTCTGTAATGTCCTCAAGAAAGAAGTTAATACAATTACTGGCAAAATGAAGAATTTGCAAGAGAACACTCAGGTGCCAAACATAATCATTACAATCACACTGTATGATGCTAAGAACCAGAAGGGTGTTAACTCTCTGTGAAGTGCTATAGTTAACACCCTTCTGGCGCTCAGCAGACGATATCAGATATCAAAATAGGGGAAATTATAATTATTTGAGGACACTGAAGGGGAAACACCATGGTGTCGGAAGCATGTAGAGGCTTCACATGACGGAAACAGGAAAACTCAGGATTAGGTGAAAATCTGTTTGGATGGGTGTCAAATTCTCCATTTAATTCAGAGGAAGTTTTTGTTTTAATGGGTAGGGTGAGAATGTGACCTATATTTTCATATTACTCATTTGTTTTTTCCTCTTGTTGATTTTCGTTTATATTCTTTAATATAATTGTTCATGTTTTTGTAATTTTATTTACAGATTCTTTGCATCTCTTCTCTTTTCACCATATTTAAGTACGGGTAGTATTACATTTTAAATTGTGTAGGTTTTTCTTCATTTTGTTTCCCTTCTCTTTTGTCATATTTATTCTTTCAAATTTCTTTCTTATTTTTATTCAATACCTCCTTTTCTTTCTCCCTGTAATTTGTATAAGAGGATTTTATTAAGGCGAGGATTTAAAACATGAAGTGTGCAAAGGTTTGCGTTTTTTTAGGTTGGATGTGGATGTGTAGTGGACATACATGTACATAGAAGAGCATACCCAGGAGTATGAACTAGGTCATTTTCAAGTTCGATTTACTTCCTACCGTTGATGTCTACTGGTCTCCCCATCATGCCCTCCACCATATCTCATCTATGACAGATGAGAGGAAATCTCTCTATCACTTGACCTTTAGCTACCCTCCTTCAAGTTCATCTCCTTCTTGCCCCCTAGCCCACCCGCCATAAGTGCCCAAGAAGAAAAAGGAGTAATATGCCTTTTCCCCCTCTCCAATTCCATGCCGTCATCGATATTTTGTATCTTGGTTTAAGGGGATGTCGTCAGCCTAATCAGCCAGCAGCCATGGCAGACCCCCACCTGCTCTTCTAGTTTGGTAGATGATGTTAATGAAAGGGTTAGGGGCTGGTCACACCTCACTGTTAATGATAACGATATACTATGTATACCTTCATGTAAAAACCCATCTGTACTGGTTTTCAGGAGGGATTAGACCATCGTGCAAGGTCACTGACAGGTGGTTATCTCATAAATTTAGCTCTCACTTAACATAAGAAAAATAGGATCATGGGGACTAATGGTCACATTAGGCATTGTTTGCTATATTATAGAGGGCGCAAGTAGCTATAGGTAGTACAGTGGGGCTTTAAGATAAAAGTTAATTATAAAGGTGGTCACACCTGGAGGATATATTCACTTGGGTTCTGTTGATTATGCATGATGAACAAGTTGCAAACATGAATTCTAATGACCTGACGTCATATTGAATTAGTTTAATTACAGGCTCTCGGGAATTGTTGAGGTCTGTCCTAAGATAATCAGTGGCTTAACGATCCCAACAAGACAATTAAATCACTGAGAGAGGCTAATTGGTATAACCCATTGAGGTCTGATGGACAACAGTGATCTTCAATGCCTTTTACACATAAACAAGAGAGGAGTGATTTGTGAATGATCTATCATTATATAGTCGAACCTGTCTACAGTGACCGCCCAAGGGAAACACAAAAAGTGGTCTTTGTAGACAGGTTTAAATGAGAAACCATTTTGAAGGGAAACAAAAATTGTGCTTGTTGTAGACAGGTGGTCTTTGTAGACAGGTTGTCACTAAAGCAGGTTTTGACTAGTTCTCGTTCTTGGTGAGGTATGACCGGTCCATTATATAGTTCCAAGGTGGTAGTGTTGTCTCTCCTGTGGGATGTAGATAAGATGTTTGGAGGGGAGGGAGGGAGATGTCAGCTACAGGGATGGATGTCCTAGCCTCCTTCTATGAGACCTGTCATTTAGACCTTGTCAGCACATTTAGAATCGATGGCTAACATTTTTTTTGGTGATGAGATGTACTTTTCTTCAGCTGATTTGATACTTAACCCATTTCTTCTTGAGTTCTACCATGCAGCAAAGTTTCATTTATCTGCTTTTCATGTCTGATCTACCTTTTCTGAAATACGATGGTATTCTGAATATAATACTGAAAATTAATGTTTGTGTATTGATTGCTTGATAGGGAAGCAATCAATTTTAATTCAATCTAGTGAGAACTTTTACATAACCCTTAAAAATGAGGAAGAATAAAAGAAATAATCAACATGCACATCTTTCATGATTTATTCAACACATATACATGTAGCAACCATTTTCTAAGTTTTTAAATTTGCCCTACTATAGGAAATGAATCAGTACTTTTTTAATGTTTCTGATGTAGAATAGTATAAAGATACTAAGGCCCTAGTCGACACTCTTGTCACATTTTCCCTTGTGATTCAATCTCAACCCTTTCTTCACCACAATACCCTGTGTTTCTATTAAACAAAAAAAGAAAGAAAAAAACAAGGTTCACATGAAAAGGAGCAATACAAACTTGTGTCTTAGGGGTTAAGACTAGCAGCCATATTCTTTCAAGATCGCTGACAGTGGATGTGGAAAAGGAGCCATATAAATTTGTGTCACGAGGTTAAGACTAGCAGCCATGTTCTTTCAAGATCGTCGACAGTGGATGTAGAAAATTGCTACTTTGCGTGCCGCACACAGCTGAGCTGAGTGACAAAAGGAAACATGTTGCTCTGTATGCTTTGCATGCATTCTGAGTGATGATTGGTCCAAGGCCTAGGATCGCCCGATGGTTACCTCAAGATAAGATGTGATCCAGCGACATGCTGTGATAGATTCCCTGCCTCATACAAATCTGCCAATTTGAGGACTTGATGTTGTCAGTGAAGTCTTTTGGGTGTTTATTCTCATGTTATAGCCTTTGAACGCCAATCATAATATTGAAAATAATCTGTGTAATGTAGGAAAATTGAAAGAAGTTTTAAAAATATTGTTACAATATTAAATTTATTGTTACAATATTAAATTTATTGTTGAGATTAAAAATTTGTAGATGTTATGGAAAGTGTTTTGTTTTGATTCTGCAACGTTTGGGATACCCATAGGCTCATTACCCTCAAAGAACCAACAAAAATGAAATACCAGTTTGAAAGTGACTAATTACCAACAGATTGAATTAGGACTTCATTAGTCATGACATTAATGTTATGATACATTTCAATTTCAATGATGTTGTAATCCACTTTAATTCTGTATGATCAGGCTATACAATTTTTTTTATTATCAATGTCAAAATTGCAAGGACTCAAGTTAACATTTTAAGGGTCATACACTATGTACAAATAAACCACTATTGTTAACATATTAATACTTGAGATATATAACCTCGCTGTTGATAGAGTTTCTTTTTGTTCTATTACGACATGGATGGTATTTATAATATCCATGATATCCAAAAGGAGCTTCTTTATTTAAAGCTTCCGTTATGTGATACAGGTGTCGCTATGCTTAAGAGAAGGATGACTGTGCATGATATCATTGCAAAAACAAGGAGGAATTAAACAAAACAACGGTGGATCAATGTCTTTGTATTAAGAGAAAAATAAAGAGAACGCCACATAATCCCGGAGCCCTTGGAATAGGAATTCTATCGTGCGTTGACACAAGGATGCGTAATCTTATGGATGAAAGCTGCGAAATTGATAAGCTAGAAAGCGATCAGGGGATACTGAATGAAATTATATGTGGTGAAAGAACCCGTCACCAGAGTTTTAATCCTCATGTTAATGAGGGATGTGATGATTAATAGCATATGATTACTAATTATATACACTAACAACAGTACAAGAATATTGCGTGGGAAGAAAATGGATAGGGCATTGTCCTTTTCATAAATCTCAGTTAGTTTACTCACTTTGGCTGCTACTGTTGTTGTTTAGTATGGTTTTTATTGTATTCATGTTAATGAACTGGAAAGTATCTCCCTATGCACTTTTTCTTCTTCATAACAAAATAATGTGATACTATGAGTCAGCTTCTCTGAAAAAAGATATTCGTTTTGTTCCAAACATATTACCCCACAAAAAAAAAAATATTACCCCCACAAAGAAATGTAAGTTTTGAGCCCTACACAAACACAACAATGCACTTCTTTAACTTAATATAGACCAATATAAACCAAGTGTAGGGTAAAACTATAGCTAGAACAGGTGAAGATAGAAAGTTGGAGTTGAAGAACTGCGTGTCAAGATTTGAGGCCAAATGGCCTCAAACTTTGGAAGGTAGATACATGTACCGGTAGATAGATAAATAGATAGAAAGAAAAAAAATCGTGGTGCCCCACTGTTTAGTCAAGTTAAATTTTGTTTGTCATACTTTTTGAAAATAATACTTTATTTAAGTTTTAAAATTGCCTAAGGATTGTGTCTCTAAAGAACAAGTAGTACAATAGTTTTTTCACATCTTGAGATATTGAATACAAGATATACAATATCGTCTGCTGAGAGACAGAAGGACGTTACCTCATACAACCCCACACAGAGTTAACACCCTTCTGCCTTTCAACAGTGATATATTCCTTTGTCTCCACAACTCTCCAGTGGCTTAAACCTGTATTGATGTCCCTCCTTATGATCATATTCCTGGCTGCTCACTGGAGTTTCATTTCTGGAGTCAAATCACCGTATTATATTTTCAAGAGTTATTAATAGCTGTAACCCATCTAATCCAGAACGTACAAGCAGGATTGTGTTCCTCAGAGTGACGTAAGACTGTGTTAAGCCCCTGGGATGAAATATGAGACTCTTGCTTAATCCCACTAAGATTTCCTTTGATCTAAACAATGAGAATATGCTTTCTGAAGGATCCCTACCCAAAACTCTGACTCTACCAAATTTGGAGATTTGAGTACTTGAAAGATTTTAATTCTTGAAAGGATGTCATGGTAACTAAAATTAGACCGGCCCAACTCGTAATTCTCTTAATACAGACACCGGAGCTTTTAATTGTGCATCAATCTGTTATGGATAATTTGATAAATCTTTGGTTTACTGTTTACAACGTAACATTTTACTTCTATGATTTGCCTTAAAGGTAATACGTTTTGGTATGGGGTCATGAATTCGGTTCAAATGAACATATTGGAAGTATATGCGATCCTACAATATTCAGTGATTGTTGTCGCGGTTGAATTCGAGTCTAAAGTTATGAAATTGTAAATAATAAACTCTTTATGTTGTATAGCTCCCTCTCAAGGTCAAGATATTAATTAAGCTATAAAACAATGTTTCTTGACCGAAATCGACCGATTAGCTATTCCTGATGGAAATTATATATCACAACTAAATATTCTGAGATTTTCATGGTCGCAGCTACCATTGTACGGCCGTAGGCGCTATTTGAAATTTATCAAAATTTACCTGGAGTACTGGTAATTTTTTTAATTCAATTTTTCTCGAAAGCAGAGGTGTTTTAGGGGCTAAATTTTCTAGTGCTTATAATACATCCACAGGGGCATCAAAATATATCAAAATTGTAAAGAATCACTATCCACCCAATTTTCAAAATTTCCTAAAACTTTGTATTACCTTTAAGGAGACATTTCTTTCCATCTATGGATCAAAGATGTAAACATCATGTCTCTGTTATTAATCAGACTCCCATTCTAAACTATTTAATATCCACCCATATTTCCATAGTTCATGTTTAGGTATTCAGTCTTGAAATGAGTGCCAACATTATGCTTCAAAGTCCATACTTTTTCATTGTGTGTACACATTCGATCATAATTGTTATTCAGGTTTAAAGAGCTGGTGAGCAGTAGGGGTGTACATGAATACTGTAAGACCATGCATACTTTTATTTAAACAAGAAAACAATTACATAATCAATTAAAATGATTGCATGAATCATCAATTTTAATCCTGAAGGTTGTCCCCATATTCTATCCTGCTCGTGAAGGAGTAATAAGCAATATTATTAATGCCTACACCTGTTCTTAATAACAATACTCAACAATTTGTGCAAAGACTTAATTCATTTGGAAATGTCCCTGGAGTTCTATTCTGCAGGGACAAATCACACCTTGGTTTCTTTTCTGAAAAAAAAGAAAACACCAACAGGGGGCTTGAGGTGAAATAATGGGGTTAGGGGGATGGAGAAGGAATGATAGTATGTACACCTTGAAATGAGAGAAGAAGGATTATCCACAAAGGCAGGAAGCATGGAATCTTTGATGTGAATGATGTCTTCATGTAGCACATGTGTATCTCAACACTTAAGTACCTCAACAGGATGCTTACATAATAAAGAGAATGCATGACAATCACAAAGCTGAGGTGTTACATGTATACTGCAAGATCATATTTCCATCATGAAGATAATTATAATCATATCTTTGAAATATTCTTCTGCTTCAAGACTGTCCGAGTGTCGTTGGTTTAACTCTTAAATATACATTTATCTGTAAGAACAACAATGCCCTGCCCAAAAGGCATCTAGGCCCACAGGATGGAGGAATCAGAACATGTGCATGCTGAAAACTGCCATTGATTGAGTGATGTATATGAAGCTCTGTGTTACTAATTGCCCTTTATATTGTCGGTTACGCATTTAAAAACGGTCTTCTCATTTTTATGAGGAATACAAGTATACAACCTCGACCTTTTGTTTTTCCTTCGGCTGGCAAGCCTTCCAATACTGATCCTCAGGATACGATTTGATCCACTATCTTTTACTGTAGATCTATGATGCGCACTTAGTCAGTCCCCCGATAACTTCCCCATTACAAATTGCTTAAGACGGTAGGAATTATTTCATTTGTTGATGTCCAGACATTGAATTTAGCTATCCAATTTGGACGTTGTAAACTTGTTTCCCCTTCTCGTGGTTTGGGTTCTGGACTCATTCCGGAGATTGGAGTAATTGAAACCGGACCAATCTTGATGCGGTTCGTTGACAATTGTGAATATTTCCGGTATTAATTCCTTTGTTGATGTTGTAGGGCAGTAGACATGGAAAGAAATGAAGAAACCTGCAAATGGGAAGGAAACAAACATATTAACACATCCGGCAGAATCTAGTGAAGTTGTATTGAAGTAAAAATACCATTTTGACTCATGATGATGATTAGAAATGAATTTTTGATCATTTTGAATGTTTAATTGAAGATATTTATGACCTAGATTGTGTTATTAAGTGAGAGCTGTCCCATTTTATGTTCCAATCATTGTTGATCTGTCAGATATTAATTGAAACATATGAGAAAAGGAAGTGAACCTAATTAACATCATTAGTGAATATTCAATTCAATTCAATTCAATTCAATTCAATTCATTTATTGTTCAACCATCACAATATATATACAATCAAAATAAGTTACATCAAGAATTTTAGAATACGCAATGATGGTTTGGTGACCCCGGAGAAAGCAGAGCTTATAAAAAGGGGCCACCAATACATAAAAGATCAATATTAATTATACCAAAAATATCAACATCGAACATTAATATAAACAAGGAAAAAAAAGAGAAGTACACTTCTGCAGCAGCAGCAAAAAACTGTATCTACATGTATAATAAGAGGGCAGTGCAAATGAAAGCGAACAAGAATATCAAGAATATATTATAAAGAAGGTAAGATTGAATATGAAGATATTACTCAAGAAACAGTTAATATACACTGTTTAAATAATTTGCATCGAGTTGATAGGGATTCTGCAAAAAATATGATTTTCAAATGTTTGGTATTAAAGTAAACAGTCAGTGTATGTTGCTTGATATACCATGATCAAAGATGAATAATATCTACTCTATAGGAATACACTGTACTAGATACATCCATTTAGGGTAACATTATTCCATTGTCCATTTTGTTAAAGGAAATCAATTAGAAGGAGGTGATCAAAACATCCGTGATTGTAAAACTTTGTAGGAACTTAATGATGTAATTGAATTTCTCCCCAATTAGCTGCAGTAATATATTCTGTCGCAATCAATTATATAGTTAATTGGCTGTGATGTGGTAATTACAGAAGGTGGAATCTTTCAATATTTGTTCTGCCTTGCTATCTGCCTTTTTGCATGCTTCATAGGGCGCGTTCATGCTTGATTTTGAGGGCCAGAATCAGGCATCTGTTACGTGTTTAGTTTAAAACACGCTTGCGTTCATGCTCACTTTTGTAGAATCACCGAAAAACGGCGATCACGAACGCCGATCGTAAACTCACAAAAAGATGCGTTTACAATTGTAAACGCGTTTAAATGGGGTCAACGCACTGACCTCTAGTGGGTCTACGTAGCATGCACAGTGAAGGTCACACAAGGCCACACAAGAAGAATTGCCTGGATGAGCCAGAAAAGTAAGCATGAACAGCTACACCGTGGAACTGCGATCACGATGAGCGTTTACGATGAGCGTTTCAGATCGCTCATTCTACCTTCAAAATCAAGCATGAACGCGCCCATAGTCTATCTAAACTTCTCTCACTTGCTCCTTTCAGCATCTCCTACTCTCTCTCTGTCTCTCTCTCTCTCTCTCCAATCTCTTTTTTTTTAAATAATTTGAATTTTTTTTCTTCTCATTTTCTCTCTTCAGACCCTAGTCTTGTTAATTCAATTTTTTCCTTACCTTCCTCTCTGTCAATAACTTCTCTCCTTCTCTATTTCTGTCTTACTTTATTCTTCTTTCTTTCTTTCTATACCTCTTCCTATCTCTTTTTCCCTTCTTTTTATATTTATGTTTTTAAAATATCATCCTGGATATTCCCAGTCCAGTGTTATGTACCATTTCATGCTGTTTTACACGTGCTATTAAAGAGCCCCCGGCCCCTCTTCTGTCTCTCCTTATAATTGGCAGGATATGAGATCACGTGTTTGATCCAGAGCCCTTATTGCCCGCCCCCAAACAGTTGCTGGCTACTGTCAGTAACACCCAGTGATTCAGTTGAAAAAGTCACAATTATTTATACTGCAGTAGAAACAGAACTTCACCTCAGAGGGAATATGTCTTATTCTCAGATAGATATATAATAAAGACTTCTCATCATGCATGTTGGCTCATTTCTTCTTTTCTTGCTCTCGCAATTGTTTTTATTTCTGTCTGCCTCACACACTCTTCCCCTCTTCTCTCTCTCTCTGCAACCCCTTCCCCTATCTCTCATTTTTCATCCCTCCCTCCCTCCTTTTCCATTTCTTTCTCTTTCTTACTCATACTCTACAGTGTCCATTATAGAGATCACATCATTGACTCCAAACTTTAATGAAAATGTGTACATGTAAACCATTAGAGTTATCATCACCTCTTCCTCCTCTTGCCAGCATTCTGTTTTTCTTTTTACATATTTTTTCATTTTCATGAATATGCTTTTAAATAATTAAAATGATCATTTCCCTTCTTGATCATTACTAATTAATTGGAATAGGTCGTGTGTCAACAATCTTTAGAGTACAATATGTGTCCTTGCCCTTTAATCTTCCCAGGTACACTATTATTACTACTTGGAAATGATGAATTTCCTTCCTTCCTTCTGTCTCTGTCTTTGACTCTCTTTCTCCCTCTCTCTCTCTCTCTCTCTCTCTCTCTCTCTCTCTCTCTCTCTCTCTCACTCTCTCTCCCTCTCTCTTCCTCTCTCTCTCTCTCTCTCTCTCTCTCTCTCTGCCTTGTGCATGCCCTGTCATATGTTTTATTTCATTATGTGTCACACACTGTCTTCTTTTTCATCTTCTCTAACATGTCACTCTGTTCTGTGTTTTTTTTTGCGGGGAGGGGGGGGGGGGGGTCACTACTTTTCTCCTTGTCTCTGTATCTGTCTCTGGCTTTCTCTCATTTTTCCCCCCTTTATTTGCCCGTTTAATTTCAGCACTTTGCTTTTATACTTTCATTTCACTGATGGTCAAAATATTTCTTTAAAAGAGCCTAGAAAGATCTGCTTATTGTGATCTTCTGATATATTACTTAAAGGTACTATGTCCCATTTGCAGGCTAAAAAAATGAAAAAGTTAAATTCCAACTGCATTTGAAAGATAATACTCATTTAGAACTTCCTTAAAAAAGATGGGGCTAGAAAATGTCTTCAAGTGGGAAAATAACGACTATTAGTTGTCAAATCGACTTTAGGGCTATAGAGCCCAAAAGTAATAGTCTTGATTTTCAGACAATTGTACTGAATGGTCATACGTTATATGCTGCGCAAAGATTCAATCAGTTTAATCTTGGCCATCACAAGAAGTGGGTTATTGATGTAGACAAATGCTCATGTACCCTTTACAACTCTTTTCATGTATGTTATTACCAAAGAA
Organism: Strongylocentrotus droebachiensis; assembly: GCA_035222895.1. NCBI lineage: Eukaryota > Metazoa > Echinodermata > Echinoidea > Camarodonta > Strongylocentrotidae > Strongylocentrotus > Strongylocentrotus droebachiensis. The sequence goes on along the minus strand of JAVYIG010000654.1, from coordinate 351,844 downwards.
GAAAAAAAGCCAGTCAGTCACTCAAATAGTGTCTGACAGTGAAGTCTAGCAAGTAAACGGGTTTCCTTGCATAATGTGAATATGAGGACACTGCTAACATTTAAATTTCACAGATATGACATACATGACATATTCATAATTCCTGCAAAGTTCTACAGCATTTGAGGTTGGCTGCAAAAGGGACATAGTAACTTTAAGGGAGGTATATTACGTAACTGGTTAGGAGATAATTAGAAAACATTATCTCATTCAATCCTGTATCTGCATGTGCATTTAATGATTCTAATTCTAATTTCATGTTGTGACAAAATGAGTTCTATATAATTTTTGGTCCATAACATGTTCATAAAAAATATACACTTCAAAGCCATCATCCTTCTGGCAGTCTCAATTTTTCCTATTTGTTCTTGGGGTATTTCCTCAATATTTCTTGTCAGTTTGTTTTTCTGTACCGACTTTCCTTTTCCTGGCGTCGTTGAAGTAGGTCGGATATCGCGCTTGGTGTCGAAAACTTCAAAAGCTGTGAAATATGATCGGAGGACCTGATGCGAGCAAATCAGTAATTCTTCTGCCAAGATCTTAATTGCCATCATGGTTGCAGCACTTGTAAGCTTGCAGGTCGAAAAACTGATTATCAGTGGTTCTCATTTATGATGGACTAATTCCTTTTAACTTGATTTGTTCTTTCTTTGAGCGCACCTTCCAGCTGCACTTGCTGTGTGAAGACAGATGCTTGATTAAATCCTTTTCTTATCTTTAGAATTTGTCAACAGTTTTGCAAATATGAGCATGTTCTATACACAAACATATCCTATATAACACTCTTTTAACGTACGTTTTATTGTAAAATTTGTTTTTAACTTGTGAGACAAAAAGTGGTAGTTTTAAATTGGGTCAGGGAAATTTTCCAATTCATCTTTGCATCTCAAGATTGAAGCCTACATCTGAATTCACAGCTGAATGAATTGAATTGATTTTGTTTGTTTGTTTGTTTGTTTGTTTGCTTTTATTTCTGCATTCAAAATAATACAATACATAATATAAAATGTCTTTACAAAGATAATATACAAAACAATTCATAAGATAAACAATATAGTCATGGTACATAATGAATACAAAATAAGGAAGTGAGCTTAAACTTTTTTTATAGATATATATCCATACATACGCACATATACATACATATACACATATATATACATATGCATAGCACATGCATACATACATACACATACACATATACACCTATACATACTCTCACATATAATATAATATATAATCCAAACAATGAACGCAGGAGACCGCCATCGTGAGCGGTAAGGCTTGAAATTGATGGCGGCCTCGTAAAAAGATTCGTGACTGAAATTGATATTTACTGATCAAGTGGGTGCATTGCAGGTGCAGGTGCTGGTGCTGTATGTAGCAGTTGAGTAAAATGAGGATATTGAATGACGAATGTGAATATTTATGTGAATATATTAATTTGGAGTATAGGATTCGTAAGATTGAATGATAGTTTTTTTTAGAGTGGCTTTGAAGGAGTATATGGTCGAACAAGATTTAATATTGTCTGAAAGATTATTCCAGATGTCTGGACCATGATGACGAATTGATTTAGAGGCAATTAACAGTCTTGGGTTTGTGAGATGAAAGTTTCCGGATATGCGAGTTGGGTAGGTATGGACAGAGCTATTGAACTTAAACATGTCATCAAAAGACGAAGGGAGCAGATTATTAATATACTTAAACATAATGATAGCTATTTGAATAGTATATAAGTCGGCAATTTTTAGTGCTTTTTGTTTAAAAAATAAAGGATCGGTGTGGGCCAAGTAATGCGATACTGTACAAATGCGAATTGCTCTCTTTTGTAGTTTAAAAATAGGAGTCAGCTTTCTAGAACCACAACTAGCCCAAACAACGTTACAGTAGGTTATATATGGGAGTACTAACGAATTATACAATAAAAATAAAGTTTTATGAGGTAAAATAAATCTTAACTTGGAAATTATTCCAATACTTTTTGAGATAGTTATTATGATATGGTGCAGATGTTCATTCCAAAATAAAGTTTGATCTATGATAACACCTAAAGATCTAGAGTGAGTTTTCTGCTCTAATGGCATGCCGTCAATCTGTAAGTGAATTGGAGTATCAGTAATATGAGAATGGTGTTTAAAATAGATGAAGTGGGTCTTTTTTGTGTTCAAAGATAGTTTGTTAGCTTTAAACCATTGTGATACTTTGTTTATTTCATGATTTAATATGTTGTTTAAGGAAGTGAGATTTTTATGAGAAAATAAAGATATTTGTGTCGTCAGCGAATAATACAAAAGATAAAATGGAGGATGTATTAATAATGTCATTGACATATAGCAGAAATAACAGTGGGCCTAGAATGGAGCCTTGAGGGACACCACATTGAACTAAAAGTGAATCAGAGTCATAACCATTAAATGTGACATATTGTCTTCGATTTCTTAAATAATCTTTAAACCAAAGGAGTGATTGACGTCGTATACCATAATAATTAAGTTTTGAGAGTAAAATATCGTGATTGTGTATCGAATGCCTTACTGAGGTCACAAAATATACCAATGACATGTTCTTTGTTAGCTATGGCATTTGTAATTTTATCATAAATTTGGATTAAAGCCAGGTTTGTTTTTTTCTGAAGCCATATTGATTAGAAGTTAGCAAATTGTGTTTGTTGATAAATTCATAGAGTCTATTATATACTATTTTTTCAAAAATTTTGGATATACTTGGGAGTAGAGATATGGGACGATAATTCCTAATTTCATGAGGATTGTCTTTTTTGAAAATTGGATTGATTTTGGCGATTTTGAATAAGTCTGGATAAACACCTTGTGATAATGATTTATTGAAAATGTGACTAAGAGGGTTAGCAAGTGGGTGGATTATTTCTTTTAAAAAAGACACACTAATTCTATCATGCCCGTGAGATTTGGAGTTGTTAAGAGAACGTGTAATATTGATAATTTCGGTGGGGTTCGTGGGGCTCAAGAACAGAGAAGGTGGATTAGGTTGGGGGAGATAATCCGTGAAATGCGCATTTCGGCTATTAATCTTGCTTGCAAGTTCGGGTCCGATGTTTGTAAAAAATGAATTAAATGAGTTTGCATGAAGGGAAGAGTCAACTTTAGAACCGTTTAAAGTCATATCATCAGTAGGTGGGGGATTTGCCTTAGTTCCCATTACCTTTGACAAGGAAGGGATTTTTTGTTTGATAAGCAGACATCAAATATCAAAAAGAATGCATTTATACGATGTCTTGGGAATAACTAATAACACTTTCAATATCATTGCATTAGTCTTGAGACATGATATGCTTTAAATTTATGATTTGAATTTAAAAGAAAAATGGTTTGGCAAAGTTGAGCATGATGCTCAGTGGCCAAGGTTTGTTTTCTTGGAGACACTGACATCATTTAAAGTAATTTGCTTTCTCCCACCTCCATCCTTATTAGATCATGATGCAATTCACACCAACCTATCATACCCAGTCACTCAATAATTACACATTTGATTATATGGGACAGGGTACTAATAAAATCTGTTACTACTTGTCCAGTAGGGGGGAAAGGCATATTGTTACTCTTCCGAACATCAAATTTACTTGCTCCAACTTATCAGAAGAAACATTTTCTTGGAAGCTATTCAATTTTTAACAAAATAAAAATAATTTGTGTAGAAAAGTAATAAATCTGCTCAGAAATTATACATTATGATTGAATGAAAGTATGAAACCTAAAAAATGAAAAATAAATCTTATGGCTTCAGCAAATAGAACAGTATAGTTGACATTCTGTAAGACAGTCAACTGTCAACTCTACCCACTCACAAAATCAGTCACACAATCAGTCTCGTAATCAATTACACAATCAGTCACACAATTAGTCACACAATCAATTACAGAATCAGTCACACAATCAATTACACAATCAGTTACACAATCGGTCACGCAATCCTTATTAATCATAAGTTGTGTCAATATTGGCTTTACTATTCATCCAAACGAACAGTGATTAATCATCCAGTAAGAGAGATATTTCAGACCTCTGCCCCTGCCATCTTTTAATGCCTCCCTCTCGGGCCCTTAAACACCCAATAAACATGAATTAGATTACTTAACCATGAGGAAAGGAGATAATGTTGTTGTGATTGGTAGACGATACATCCGATTGAAGGATTAGCTGCATTTACACTGCTTGCAAAAACTGTCCATTTTCCTCACATTCTAGGCCCCATTTCACAAAACTTGTCATCAGTGACAAGTGACAGTTTTTATTATAAGCTACTGAAATCCTTGCTTCTGATTGGTTATCAGCAGATTTGTCACTGACTTTTGTCATTTGTCATTGAAAAAAAAGCTTTGTGAAACGGGTCCCTGGTGTTTCGAAGAAGAAGGAAAAAAAAAAAAAGCCCACCTCTGGAATGTGGTTGTTTTAAACGACTGCTGAAATTTCGCAGATTTTTGCATTGAAATCTAAAGTTTGGTTCGATTCCGTTTTTTCTTCACATGACTCTTCTCGCTTCTATGCGATCGCATGCAGAGTAGCGACAGGTCCCGCATGCACACTACTCACTGAAAATGGGTATGAGCAAACACCAACATTTCAATGATTTTTCAAAATGGTGTTTGGGATGTGTAAATGGGCTTGATATAAACTCATTGGCCCTGATATAAACTCATTGGCCCGAATTTACAAAGGAGGTTTACATTTAACCCATGGTTTAAACCTTCATTTACATAACCCAAGGTTTAAAATTAGCGCAAATTACGTGCAGGCTTGCCTTGCGCGCGTCTAATATTGGACCTCTGGCTGTGTTGCGCTTACTATGCACTAAATTTAGAACATGGGTTATGTAAATGAAGGTTTAAACCATGGGTTAAATGTAAACCTCCTTTGTGAATTCGGGCCAATATCTTCTCCTCCCACCGGACCCTTCCCTCCTTCCTCTTTGCACATGTGCTCTCATTATACCTCATCAGCTAATTAATACACAATGAAATTCATAATTGTCAATCCAATTATGCAATATGAACAAACACCTGACAGAAGCTGCGTCAAAATTGGCGAGGAGCGCGTAGGGCCGCTTCCTTCTAGCTGCTTGGAGTAAACACTCGTGAATGCCAAGATTTTATTGGTCTGGCTGCCCTCGATGACCAGTACTCATCAAAGGGAATTCATCTAGAATTTTATTGCTTGTAAAATTGATAGCTCAGGTGCTGTTCAAAACTTGGAAGAAACAACTGCGATCTCATGAGTCATAGGCATTGCACTTTAAAGGTATTTGGGGCATTGCTTTAAAATCTGAAGAAAAAAACAAGCATCTTTTTTCATACATTTACCTGCCAGTTTCATAGACAGAGAGACGAACAAGTGCAATATTTCTCTAGAAAGCTATATAAATTAATTCCCTTAGGAGAAATCTGGATAACATCTACATACGGTAATGATAACATTGCCCAACTCTTTTATCCAGGCTGACACAAAGTCTTATCTGTAAATAATACTGATATGATTTTTTTTTTTTTTAATTCAAAACCAATTAATACCTTTGTTGCCTATCAACATATATGTCAAGAAGTGGAAATGATAGATCTACACTTCAAGAGATTATACTAAATGGGAATTTTTCAATGCAGATGGATAATCTATACAGGTCAATGCTAATACCTTTAAGAGAATACAACTAAGGAGATACCTCCTTGATACAATTAGGTTTTTATTTTTTATTAGCTGATTGAGGGTCAAACCGTGGACCTACCATGGTCAAATTGATCACCGGAGGCCACTCTGTCAGGTGTAGTGATATCCAGCAACACTGACAGGATGTTTTATCTTTTATAGTGGCATTCAACTGTTGTATTTCGTAGGAATTGACAAAAATGTAGGTCAGGTTGGATTTCAATCACAAATAAAAAATACAAACAGACAGCTAACCATGGCAGAAACAGTGCAAACCAAGTAAAAAAAACTGTTTTGTCTGTCTGATACACACATATATGAATAAGAATGTGAGTATGTGACACAGTCAAAACATTTACACATTATAAAATGAATTAATTAAATCAAAGTAGGCTCATGAGTACAGCATTTTATAATGAATATTTCTAGGTAATTAGAACAAACCCAGCCTTCATAGAAAGATCATCAATCTACCAACAAAATACTGTGTATTAATGGCTTGCCTGATGATCAAATTCTTACATGAAACGGTCACACCTCTCTAAAAACAGCATTTTGAGGGGGAAAGATTTTTGACATAAATGTGGAGTCATTTTGCCAGTTTCATTTAAAAAAAGATATCAACAAAATGTAAACAGGTTGGCAAAGTCAATCTAACATAATGACAATGATGAAAATGTGTGTGCCATAGTCTTCAATTTTCTCATGATGGAGAATGCAATAAATCAAGTTCTTAACAAATAGACTTTCTCTCTACCAATATTTGATAATCATAAATCTTCCAATGTTCAATCGGACCAATCCATTAACCTTTCAACATCTATTCTCCCTCAGTATAAAAAAGACCTCTCTAGGCCTGTATTCATCAGCTCGAGGTTGCCAAATATCCTGTTATATTTCCTATATCCTGATCGCAAATTATCCAGTTAATTTGCGTCTTCATCAGCCCGAAGTTGCAATTAGCGGGATATTTGGTCGAGATAATCATTCCAATATATCTTGGGCTAGTTTTCAAAATATCCCGCTATTTGTCCGGTGCGTCTTCACCAGCCCGAAGACTCGCACTATGCGCAAACGCTGAGCAAAATATCTCAAGCTAATTTCCCGAGCTCGAGTCTCAAGCTGATGAAGACGCGATTTGTAACGTCAGGATTATTCCCCAAATCAGAATAGCAGGCTATTTGGCAATCTCGAGCTGATGAAAACATACCTACTGTTTTGTATGAGGAAGGAAAGCCTTACCAATTATAACTCCAACAAGCGGTGCTAGGTGGTTGTTTGGCACGTATGTGGGCTTTTCTTCAATGCTGCATCCTAATTAAGAGTGAATGAACCCAGCAAACACAGTATTTATTTTTAGAAATTGTGTGGTATTTTCCAAGTCATGGGTTTCCTTACTGATATTAAACCCTGAATTACAAGATTACAGAGCACCTTTTCCCCTTCTCATTCATAAACATAGCATATGCAGTGATTCCTTGAACTAGGTAATATCATTTTTATGAGACCACAGGTATATATTTAGTTTTCTGAAAGTGCATTGCATTAGTAGCTAATGTCAGATTTATTTCTGGTTACGCATGCAGTGTCAAGGGAGTATTTAACTTTGGGGAATTCAATGATAGTGTCTCATGTAATTAGTTCTCTTGTTAATTTCCTTCATAATTATTCCAGGTAAACACTACTACTTTTCCAAATGTAAAAAATTGCCTCTATTCATCCACTGCTTATATAGTACATAGATTTTTCATATTGATATCATCCCTAATTCAAATGACATAGCATTTTGAAAGTCAAAATGAACATTTTGTTTACAACTTTTTATGAACACCAATTTGATAAACGATTTTTGCCTGTATTTTTATCTAGCTACCTTTATGATATCCTATTTGTTATGGCTCAGTATTTTCATAGTAAATAGTAAATTTACCAAATTAATAAACAGAATAACAATGATTTACATGGAAAATGTTCTTTTGGTAATTATTGGAACATACATGTAGTATATAATATGCCTTATCATACCTTTCTTCTCTACATATATTTGAATCTATTCAAATGACCCTAATTCAAACCCTTTTGGATGGATTTGTAGAATCCATACCTGTAAAGAAAATATATGTTATTTAATATTCTTTTTAATAGATGATTTCTATTACTTTAATGTTGAATTGATGGATGGTGTATAATTGTGTATGTCGATAGTTCAGTTATATCCTTTCCTATCTCTGTCTCTTATTCTCTATACAGATACAAGGAGGAATGACTAGTCTAGCTCTCAGCCAGCAGCACATCATTTCAGCTTCCAATGATGGCACAGTCAAGTTCTGGAACAAAGACCTATCCAAACAGGTAATTTATAAGACAAAATAATCATAAACTGTTGTCATCTGCACATATCTAGTGTCTTATGACAGGAATCCATATTTTGATTCATTTTTCATTGATTTATTTCTCTTCATGGTCTTTGTCCAAAGAAAAAACTAATGACAACATAAACATAATATTAAACTAATCATATACTTAATAATACATCATCGAAGTAAAATACTTACATTGTAATATTAATATAAATAATTATGAAGAAGGATTGCCACATAAGCTAATTTTGAAGATCTTACTATCCTTTTATATAAAACTTAAAATAATATGTCAAGGAATGACAGATAACTCTGTATTAGAATGGGGCAAGGAGTATCAGGGCCGATACATTCTGAACCTTTGACATGAATTTAACGCTTGAGATTTCTAACCTTAGTCCTATATATTTGGCTATTCACCTTTTAGGTTAGGCCCCTATTAAAGTCCTGGCTTAAGTCTGATCTGGAATAAGGTCTTAGAGAATTGTGATGAGCTCATTCAACCTTGCTAACATATATAAAATATATATGATGATAGCACCATGGTTTGTTTGTGCTTACTTTCAGAAGCCAATATCCTAATCTCAATACATCACCATCTTTGTTATCACTATAAAACATTTTTTGTGTAGGCCTATCCTTCATGAACTTTTTAAAGATGTTAGCCCACGTAAGTAGATATTGACTGTAAAAGTGAACTAGACCTAGCTTTAATTCTTTAATAAGCTGGATTGTAAATTGGTTGATAAAGGACACATGCAAATTAGTCATTGATTTTACAAAAGCTTAATAATGAAAAAAAAGAGAAAGAACAAAGTATGATAAGATTAGAATTTGAGAGAGAGAGAGAGAGAGAGAGAGTGTGAGGAATAGAGAGGGAGAGAGAGAGAGAGGAGGGGAAGGGAGAGAGAAAGAGAGAGAGAGGGGGGCGGGGGGGGGGGGGTAGGAGTGAGATGTGAAGAAGCTGAGAGAATAGGATTATAAATTAGATTTGAAGTTAAAAATTGAAGAAGACAGAAACTAAATATATAATATAATGAAAAGAAAACAGGGATGTTAGACTTTAGATAAAGATAGATAAGATAGATAGAGAGAGGGAGTAAGTGAAAGGAAGAGAAGAGGGGGTTGTAATGTGGGATCATTGCCAAGCCAAGTCATCAACCTCGGTAACTACTCCAGAGTGTTCTCATATACTGCTTGACCTTTGGGGAATATTACAAGAAAACAAGGACCCATGTCCTCTCTCTCATCATTAGGGACTTTTCGATTTGCACGTTCACTAGTGGACTGCGACGTATGCGGTCACTTTTGAAGCAGTGCGCATGCGCATCGACGAGCTCATCGTTCGTAGCAGAATTTTCGAACGCGTTCGCCCTTGTTTTGCCGTCGTTCGCAAACTGTGACGATACATGTTCGTAAGCAATCTTTTGTAGGCACGAAACATCAAATTGAAGTCACAAAATGGACCCAATTGACCTAATTCTAGAACCGGAGAGTGGTGGAAGCGTGAATTCTCTTAAATTAACACATTTTCATGTCTGTAATTTCTCTTAAATCAAAATTGTTGCAGAATAATTCATGAAATGAACACATTTTGTTTGCGCATCGCCAATCTGTTGCAGCATAATTTTCGAGATCAGTCCCATGCACCGAATTTGGTGTGATAAATCTTTAGCTTTTCGATCGAATTTCGCGCTCACCAAGCAGAATAATTCATAAAATGAACACATTTTATTCATGCAACGTTAATCTGCTGCAGCATAATTTTTTAGAACAGTGCCATGCACCGAATTTGGTGTTATATCTTTAGCTATTTGATCGCGTTTCGCGCTCACTAAGCGAGCGTCGTAGTTGTGTAACATCGAAACGGTAACGAACAACAGTCAGCGTGCCTCGTCAACCCTGCTTAAAAATGACCGCTGCCGTCGCAGTCCACTTATGAAAGTGCAAATCGAAAAGTCCCTAATGTCTGAGAAGATAAGGCCCTCTATTCCTTAGGGTGTGATGTAAGTTCCTCAAAACAAGACTCTTCTCTAGGACTCTGCACCCCTGTATCTCAGCACTCTACCTCTCCCTCCCCCTCCCTCTTGCCCCTTGCCCAACTGTTTTATCACCCTCCCCCTTTCCCTTTCCCTCTCCCAAATCCCCCTCTCCTTCTCCCTCTCGTGTCTTCTCAAAATTTTCTTTATTCTCTATTTTGGCTTTGTTTTTGAACATCAATAAAACAGATTTTTGGTGGAAGCCAAATTATGAGATTGTGCTGTCTATCAAGAAGAAATGCAGTCCTCTCTTTTTGTATTCTGTTGTTCTTCATTGTTGAAACGAGAAACATTACACATTTCATATTCTGTATGTTCTCATGATATAGCTTTCCTTTTTGTTCATGCTGCAAAATTTTGACCCAAAGAATGTCAGTTCCAATATATGGTATTCATTTAATCAGCCTCACCATGTATTACATCTCAGTGTTACCTCTTTAAGTGAAGGAAATATCCTTTTCCAATTAAAAGTGTAAATTATAGAAGAAATTTAGCTGTTTTACTGAAATTCCCCAAAAAGTATGAACATCTCCTTATTGTCAGAAAAGTGATATAGTTTTATAGTAGATCTGAGGCCGCGTTCATGCTTGATTTTGACGGCCAGAATCAGGCATCTGTTACGTGTTTAGTTTAAAACACGCTTGCGTTCATGCTCACTTTTGTAGAATCACTGAAAAACGGCGATCACGAACGCCGATCGTAAACTCACAAAAAGATGCGTTTACAATTGTAAACGCGTTTAAATGGGGTCAACGCACTGACCTCTAGTGGGTCTACGTAGCATGCACAGTGAAGGTCACACAATGCCACACAAGGAGAATTGCCTGGATGAGCCAGAGAAGTAAGCATGAACAGCTACACCGTGGAACTGCGATCACGATGAGCGTTTACGATGAGCGTTTCAGATCGCTCATTCTGCCTTCAAAATCAAGCATGAACGCGCCCTAAGATGTGTCTGTTCTCAGCATTGAGGGATGTTATCTGTACATGATCTGACATCTTATAATTGTTAGAAGAGTTGCAAACCGACAGTTAGGGTATGTTTTCCCTTGGCAATGAAACCTAGTTTTGCGATTGATCTCGATAGTAGTAGTTCCTTGGTGAGTGCTCATGCCCAGATGTAACCGATGGGATACACCAGAATAAAGATCACCCTTCCTGGGGAAGGATGAAAGACATCCAAATGAATCTCATCTTCCAGCCCACCACATCCCCCAAAGTGAAGCCACTGCTCTATTTCATTACAGATCTTATAAAAACTGCCAATTTATTCAGTCAATGTGGAATCAAGCAAACAGATAGGAAGATTTAGCGTTTTGTATTATTCATTATACTCTCATGTTATCTGTTTGTTAATACCAGGAGGTTAACTATACATAATGATAGAACGTACATGTAATGCCATGCTGGCTCTTACCATACTATTTGTTTATTTTTATGCTTTTCATGGTTTCTTCTCCTGTTTTGCCATTGATAAGCTTGTTTTCCTTCATCTTGTCATGTCATGATCTGTTCATGTTATTTTCTTTTTCTTCACTTCTGCTTTCCTCCTTCTTACCCTCTAAAGACATACTTTTTGTTAATTCTCTATTTGAATACCGGTATCTAGTTTTCTGTATATATCCTAGTCTGCGATGCATGTGTAAATCATATTTTTGTTATTCCTGTATATTCCCCATCCTGTTTTTTTTCATGAAGGGAAGTATCCATCTCAATGCAGATGTGGTATCCATACATTTCTAATTAAAGACCAACTCAAGGTCAAAAACTTGTTTTTACTTTTGCCTCCCCTGTGGATCCATACAAGGATGTCTGAATCCGGTCTTTCAATTTTCTTGTTGATTGAATAAAATCCTTTCTGTTCAGATGCAATTTTGACAAGGAAAATGGACTTATTTGAAAAATGTCCCTTGAGTATTTGGCCAACGCAACCATTGCACCATCTCACTGCATTTGTTTCATGAATACATTCTTTGTGATTGCTGTATGTTGTACTGATTGATTTTGAATTTTGGAAAACGACACCATGCAATACCTGGATGTTCTACCATACCTGTATTATTCTTTGAGTTCTTCACACAAACAGCCTTCAAGTTCAAGCCCATGAAGTGTGTCCACACGTTGCACATCCCAAGTACCAGTAGAAATTACATCCCTCTTCCTGGTAACCTTGTGGTTGCATTTCCCTTTTCCTGAGAAACAGTCTCATCTTCAGACGGAGCATTGAGACACAAACTTCCTGAAGACCATGTCTTGACCTTCAAGGCTCTTCCCTGCTCTCTGCGCTTGACCTGTCCGACAAGTGAAAAGATCCTCCCCGTTCCCCTTCAGAAGCCATTATTTATGAGATGCTTTCCATATTTAGATACCGTCTTTCATATTCTATAAAGATCACTGACTTTGAGTAGGAGCATGTTTTCATTAAACCAACTAAGGGAGTTGTGATCAATCGTAGTTGAAAACACTGTTTCCACTTTTTCAAAAACGGAATACTGCGAAGGTGCTATACTCGGCATGAATGCACTGTAATTCAGAACGTAAATTTAAACAGCAAGTGTAAGCTGTGCTGTGCTGAGCTGATAACTTATGATCAATATGATACTATGAAACGCACTAGTTATCACTCTACCCATTTTTCAGATAATGGAAACACTCCTTGTGTGGGATGGGGTATTATTGGATAGTGGACATATAGAAGGGTAATACAATGATTTCTTGCAGACATTAGGAAGTCGTTTATAGACTCGATGCATCCGTTTTAGAATCAAGGAAAGTGGTTGGTTCATTGGTAATTATCAAAGACAGATTCAGGAATCTCTTTTTTTATACCTAAATTGCACTTGACATTTATTGTATTGAGAAGAAGTCTTTCTTTTGGTCAGTTTTAAAATATAGTTATGACTTTAATAATGCCGATCTGGCTCCAAATGGAACCGATGGAACTAGTTAAAAATACTAGAATGAAGTTCCCACCATTTTTAACACTTTGACAGTGAATGCAGGGATATCTCAATTTGGAGTTTACAAAAAATATCAATGATAACTACAGTAAAGAAATTTGCCTTTACCTCAACATATGCAATATGCAAACCTTGCATCTCAGGCTTGCCTCAATTTTAAGGGATACTTGCACTTTCCTTGAAGGTTTAATTGAGTTCACCCCTTTATACTGACTTGCAATATTCACATTTTGATAAAAAGTTTTTGTATCAATTTTATGCTCATGCAAAGCAATGTTGTATTACTCTTCTCAGGGTGAACTCAACTAACAAACTTAACATTTTGAAGCTGAAGTCATTCTGAAACTGGAAGTCGTTGTGTTCCCTTTGTAGGAACTCCAAGGCCATATCCGTGTCTGATCCCTGTTTAAAGCAATTAAGGTTAGGTGACCTGATATAGATGTGAGATATGTTACAAAGACAGGAAGATGGATAATTCCTTTGCCTGCTTGAGGGAAGTATGTTGGCTAATTAATTAGGCTAGATTACATTCAACCCTGAGGGTAGTCCTCTCAGCACCCATAAGACATGGTTTCCTTGTGCCTTACTTACTCACCTTTGTGTTCCTAATATGATCCCGCACGGCCAGGTTCAACAGAGATGATCCGCGTGATGGGCACAGTCTTCCAGTCAGGGATGTCCGCCCTTCCTTCTATAAAACAAAGATTTATTGTCCCACATAGAGTACTATGAACCTGTGTTGTGTCTTGCAGAGCAGCTGGTGAGCTCCTGTCCTACTTCAAGGACAAGTATATCTTGTGTGAAAAAATAGAGAAAATTGCAAATGAATCTGCCTTGTAGGCTTTTTAAAGTTTTTTAGTTTGCTTGTTTTGTTCGTTTGTTTTTTAAGTTTCGATTGTTGTTGACCCTGAAGCATGTAAGGTAGCTCTATTGTGTCAATTAGTTCACTCCCCTGCCTACAAATACATTAGCCCTACTTATCGTATGCCAGAGAAATAGCATGTCTCTGCTTAGGCTTTGGAAATGGATGGGTTAAGAGTGAAATTTTGTAGCTTGTTGAATTAGCTGCATGTATATTACTTCTTGGCAATGCTCATTCACTCAGCAGCCAGTCATTTTATTATTCATTTTGGTAAACGAAATTTACTGAAGCATGCATTCTCTTCATGTTTCTTTAAATTCTTTTTGATAAGCCTTTGTCTTGTTGATAAGATGACAACCTATCTTGGTGTGCCATTTTCCCCCCTTTTCTGATTAATAATTTGCCACTTGAAATATGGGTGTAAGAAGTTCTCGAGATTGCCAGCTCATCTAGATCAAGGGTGGGGCTTTCTGTTACCATGGCCTTGTTGGTTAGGGTTCACTTCTGCCCCCCTGCGGGTGTCATGCATGAATTCTGTCATCTTGTTATGAAAAGATCATACTGGGGATGTGCTCATTTAGAAGGGACAACCCATGTTTGCTTTTCTCTCTCGCTCTCTTCTGCTCTCTTTGCTCTATTCAATGATAGAACCATCTCACATTCACTCCATCCTACAGCTCTTTACTTTTCTATCCCCTGCTCCGTAACGGGTTTGTACCATTTTTTCATGTTTTAAAATTTCATGTCTTTATAACATTTCCTTTATACTTGCATGATGTTCTTCTTTTGCCCTTTCTCTTTTTATCTTTCGATTAACTGACTTTAAAAAATAATTTCATATACTTCATTAACTTTATTAACTTCTTCTATATATCATACTATTGTCTCATTTCTTTGACATTCTCCTCCAATTCCTTTTTCTCTGGGGCATGTCATCATAATTTGGCAACGTCTACAAAGCCTTTGTCAAAGGTGGAGCATCATGTTGCTATGGCAACCATTAAAGAAACAGGTCTAGTTGTTCTTCCCTGAGGCAGTCTTGCATATGAGTTGTATCACCTTGCTAAAAGAGGGGAAGCATTCATTAAGGTGAATGCATAGTGCCAAACCCAATCCCTAATTTCTCATCTCTATTTCTTACTTTCACCATCTCCAATGCGAGTTCTTGATCTGTTTCTCAAGATGATGCATCAAGAGATTGTTCCCATTGCTCTTTATTTCTATAACCTACATGTTTCTGCTGTGCTAGACCCCTTTTTGTGTGGCAAATACATGCAGTCTGGTAATGCTCGGAACAGAACCTTGCAAGTTTTGACCATGGGAATAATAGGTGGCAGCGGTGGGATTTGGCCTTTCTTCAGTCATCAAGCTCATCCTCCTTTTCCTTAGGTCATGCTATTAATCTACCTGTTTGGTTAGAACTTAAATTTGATAACAAGGGTGGGGTTCTATACATCACCTTGCAGTTGTTCTGAAGGTTGCATTGCATGCCCCTGTAGGGACTGAAAATAGAATTTAACACCCTTTCTACCTAGGCAGTAAAGGAAATCACTTGCATGAGTCAAACTTATACATTTTTTAAAAATCTTTCTTTTTAACCGATGTAACTTTTTTCGTTGTACAGTGATTCTTTCTCTCTCTCTCTCTCTCTCTCTCTCTCTCTCTTGCCCTTCCGAGTACTGGTTTAACTTTCTACTTCTCATCTCTGTTTTCATCTTTCTGTTTGATATCTCTATCATTCAGAGTTCTTTCATAATTCTCCCTCCTTTTTTACTCTCTCTCTCCGTCTCTTTCTCTCTCTCTCCATCTCTTTCTCTCTCTCCATCTCTTTCTTTCTCCGTCTCTCTCTCTCTCTCCCTCTCTATCTCTCTATCTTTCCATATTTTATTACCATGTTTGTCTTTAATCTATGATATTCCACCAACTTCATCTACCTGTCTCTTACATCATTCTTCTTTCATCATCATGTGAGGACTAGGGTAAGGTTAATCAGAGGTATCATAACAAGGGTGGGGCTCCATGCATCCATGCTGCTTCATGATAGGGTGCATTTTTTGCCCCCTTGTGCTCCCTGAAGTGAATGAGCAACATCATTTCTCCAAAAGGGGAACACTAGAAGAGGATGTATTAATTAGTGAGAAAGAGAACAGTGATGTCAGACACCTCTTTACCTGTCTTCATTTTTCATTTTTATTCAATATTTCTCATTTAATTTTTTTAAACCAATTTTTGTGTCTGTCTGCTTATCTGCCTGTATGATTGTCCTTGTGTTTTTGATATTTTATCTTTCATATCTGTGTGTCTCTTCATCACCCATTCTCTATCTCTCTCTCTCTATCTCTCTCTCTCTCTCTCTATCTCTCTCTCTCTCTCTCGTTTGTATGTTTGTTCTCTTTTCCTATCCTAGTGATTGTCAGTTAGTCCTCTCTGTCTGTCGGTTTGTCTGGTCTATCATTCTATTTTATCTGTTTTATCTTTACACTATTATCTTTATTAAAAAAATTAAATATTTTTTTTACTGACCCATCCTTAAAAGAACACATTGTTTAATCTGTTGATTCTGTTTTCCCATAATGTCAGTTTATGATATGACTAACAGAGGTAAATATGTTGGCAGACGGCAGATGTGGTTTATTCCAAAGTAGAGGATGGGGACTTAACAATTTTGACATGCTTTCCTTAAAAGGGGGCCATGCATGTTCACAAGAATGGAAGGGAGCTTCAGTCACAAGATGCTGTTTGTACAGTACCCGATAACCACTTTTCAATAAGTATGCCATTTTCGAGTAACTGTGCCATTTTCAATTAACTATTTACCGTAGAGTATAAAATCTTCTTCATTTTCTCTCCTCTTCATTTTTCATCTCTTGGAAAATCTGCATCCATTGAAGTGAAAGGCCGCTTGTGGAGTGATAGTGAAATATGTACTCAGAATATTGTTACATGTAGGCCTGACCATAAGAAGGGTATGAGCACTCCCGGCACCCCCAACCCTTCAAGCTAAGTAGATAGAATTTGAATGGATAAGGAGGGGGCAATCATGATGCACCTGTTTTCTTTGTTATTTTCTCATTTATTCCCTCTTATCCCTCACACACTAACTCTCTCACTCACTCACCATTTTTGTGGGGTCTAAAAGGGTGTTTGGGGGCTTGTTTCATCCTCGTCCTCCTCCTCATTCTCCTCCTCATTCTCTCTGATGATCTGTTTGTCTTGTTAATTATCTATACAGTGTACGCCCCAAATTTGTACTATTACCAAATGAAAAGTTCAAGCATAACCTCCCCCCTCCCCCCCCCCCCCCCACCCTCCCTCCCCCAGTAAGATTTCATACCTTGAAGTTTGGGGAAAAGGGCCCCTTTAATGATAGATATTTATCAGATGTTGAACCAGTCTTGAGGATGGTGTATCATAGCTAAGGAAGCTGTAGTCTGTTAGGAGAGGGATGGAGGCATCCCTCGTCAGGCTCGTGAAGACCTTGTATGTCAAACCTCCCATCCTGCTTGTTAGGAGGCCCATTTAAACAGGGTAATGTCTATCACCTAGCTAACCAGTTTCTTATTATACACCTTATTATCAAATCTAAAATTAAAGGTTTTTTACCAGTTCTGGTCATGCGATTGCATTGTGAGAGAAACGTTGTGGAATCGATCAGCAAAATTTGTATCATCACGTATTAGTCAAAACATACCGGTATTCTTTCACGTGATTGGTAATAAAAGCTTCCATTTCATTTTTTGAGAGGGGGGCATTTCCAAAACTGGTCTTTACCTTTAAAAAGAAGATTTTTTTTTTTAATGGGCAAAATACTTCGGAACCGATATAGATGGGTGTACCATAGAAGCGATGGTCCATACTGGAGAGATGGGTGCAAGTGCATCAGGGTCTTGAGACCTCGTACATGTCCTACGTCTCATCCTGATCTGTGGCCCATGAAAACTGAGTGTTGTCATCTTAGCTTACTCAGTGATTCTACCTGCCTGTGAACATCAAAAGATGAATGAGACGAAACATTGTCAAATTAATCCCACTAGAATAGGAATGAAAACTGAATTCCATTCCTTTTTAACTATCAGTGATTTTCATATGAAATGTGCAATATAAGATGAACGGAAGGGCGGAAGAGGCTTTTGGCATGAATGCTGGTGAGCATATTTTCTGTTTGGAGCCAGAAGGGTCCAAGTTTTAAAGTATAGTTCTGACTTAATGCCCATCTGGCTCACAGTAGATGATATATCAAGAAAGAGATGTGGTTTTAACACACACATGTACATGAGTATGACCCCGTTCTCACTCACTTTGAAAGTGGTCTTAGTTAGACCGCTCCAGAGGAACGGGTCTTGAGGAACAGTTTGCGAGCGTTCACACTCCGAGCAGTTTTTTATGGCTCAAACCGCTCCACGAGTCAAAGTGGTCTTGTTGCTATGGCAGCTCAGGTCAGCAGGTCAATTTTTTCGCGAGCGGAATACAAACCGTATGTACCGTACTACATGTTTCGCACCGAACGTCACTAGCTCACTTCCGTTCAAAGTACGCTTCCGTTCACATTGCACGTTAGAGCGGTCCAAACCGCTCTTAATAAGACCCGTTCCTCAAGACCACCTCCAGAGGTGGTCTTCTGGAGCGGTCCAGAAGTCCACTTCCTGGACCACTTTGACCGTTCTCACTCGCCTAAGAACCGCTCCTGAGGAACGGGTCTTAGTAAGACCGCTCCAACGAAGTGAATGAGAACGGGGTCTAAGTTTCTTATGATCGAAAATCTCTAGAGGCTCTATTGTCTGTATTTTGTTTTAAAAAGTAAGCCTTTATTGCATCAATTTGATTTTTTTATGGTTTCAGACTTGGCTAAGACCCCTGTTACACATGCGTCGGCTTTTAAAGTGGGCCCCGGAGGCGGCCTCACACCTGCAATTTGAAGCCGCCTCGAGATCATCAAACCCCTGTTACACATGATCTCGGGCCCGCAATTTTGCGTCTACACATGGGCCGGCCTCACGTCGCCTTTTCGCGAGCTGATGTTGGGGCGGACTCCAGAAAGATAGAAAGAGAAAGTGATAGAATGATAAAAACAAAGAATAACATAAGAGAAGGTCATAGAATGAAGAAACAAAGAATAACATAAGGAAAGACAGAAAGAGAAAGTGATAGAATGATAAAAACAAAGAATAACATAAGGAAAGACAGAAAGAGAAAGCGATAGAAGGATAACAAAAAAAGAATAACATAAGGAAAGACAGAAAAAGAGAGTGATAGAATGATAAAAACAAAGAATAACATAAGAGAAGATGAAAGAAGGAAGAAACAAAGAATAACATAAGAGAAGATGAAAGAAGGAAGAAACAAAGAATAACATAAGGAAAGACAGAAAGAGAGGTTATAGAAGGAAGAAACAAAGAATAACATAAGGAAAGACGGAAAGAGAAGGTTATAGAAGGAAGAAACAAAGAATAACATAAGGAAAGACAGAAAGAGAAAAGGATAGAATGATAAAAACATTTCACATGAGGAAAGACAGAAAGAGAAAGTGATAGAATGATAAAAACAAAGAATAACATAAGGAAAGACAGAAAGAGGGAGTGATAGAATGATAAAAACAAAGAATAACATATTAAAGGAAAGACAGAAAGAGAGAGAGTGATAGAATGATAAAAACAAAGAATAACATAAGAGAAGGTGGCAAGCACGCCCGATGTATTATGTTGATAATGATGACAGGTTACGTCACTTCCGCTTATAAGCCGGCCCCGAGTCCACTTTGGTGTTACACATACCGATTGCGGGACTGAGGCCGGCCTCAAACCACATCCAGAGGTGGACTGAGTCCACCTGGCCTCAGTCCGGCTTTTCGAAAAGGGTTGGTGTTACACATACGTCGAGCCGACTCCGGGGCCGGCCTCAGTCCACTTTCAGACGTATGTGTAACAAGGGTCTTAGATGAAAGATCAGTTGAAAACTGAAAGCCTCAAGGACCAAGGCTTCCTGTCTTACATCGCTGAAAGTTTTTTGTTTTAATCCAGCACACCCACAACCACATATGTGTCTGATTTCTAAACCCATGTTTGGAGGCAATGCTCAAAATACATTGTTTTAGCTTTTTCTACTGTTGTAAGATTTTTGCTCATTTGCTGAAATCATGATATTCATATTGAAGACAAACCAGTGGTATTGACATATTTCCCCTAATTAACTAAGGTCATTTCAAATCAGACACAAATCATGTAAAAGTCATGCTTCTAGTACCCCAGTCCCTTGATTTTACATCAAATGCACCATCCCCAACCCTTAGAGACAATCGTCCCCCTCATACAACACAAAAGCTGTCAAATATGATTAGAGTATCACATCATGACATACAATGTTATGTCCTGATTCAGAGCATGACCTTTTGTTTTACCTATTGTTTTTGTAGGTTTATTATATTACATTAATGTACTTAGGGCAGGAATTGAGTCAGGAAGATGAAGGCTTGACATTCATTATGGGAGATATGAAAGCGGTAATTTGGCACTGATTATTCCATGAGATGTCAGGGGCATGGCATCACTTCAAAGGGTTTGCTTTGCTAACTATAGCCTTTAGTCACTGGTTACATAAGATAACATTCATTGCAAAATCATGCATTTGTTAGAAACAAAAAAATGTGAAGGGTTCACTGCAATCTAGAAGGCCACTAATCACTAGCCAGTGAAACTCCCTTGATAGAAGGAAGGTTAGACTTTATGATGAGCAACCAAGTTAAGAACATTAAAAAAATATATATATATAACGATAGTCCATGTATCTGTTAAGAGCCAGAAGGACATTAAACAGTATTTTGTTTTAAACTTAGAATTGATGCCCTTTTGACTCTCAGAATGTATAGCTTCAATGAGCTTCAATAAGAATAAGATTTAGAACATTTGACAAATAAGTTTTATACCAACGAGCAGAGGAAGTTGGGCAGACTTTGATATTGATGTTTGATCCTCAATGTCTTAGTTTAACAATGACTAGTGTCTCATCGATCAACTGTACTTTTGTTTCTTACTTCTGTTCTGATCTGTTGCTTAATGGTTTTTGTGGTATAATAATGCAGCCAACTTTATGCAGACATTCATTCTCACCTGACTGCATGATTATTGGGCACATATCCATCCTCCCCAGGGCATGCTCAAGGCACCTGTTCTGTTATTACCGTGGCTTCAGCTCACCTGCCCCAAGGCACTCAAAGCATTCAAGGAATCAATTTCTATCAGTAGACCTGTCCTCATCGGCTCGAGATTGCCAAATATCCCGCTATTTGAAGTATCCCGTTTGCATATTATCCAGTAAATTTGCATCTCCATCAGCCCAAAGTTGCAATTAGCGGGAGCAAAATATCTTGAGCTAATTTCTTGAGTTTGAGTTTCAAATTCGAGGTCAAGTCTCGAGTTGATGAAGACGTGATTTGTAACTTCAGGATTGTTTCCCAAATCAGAAATAGCGGGCTATTTTGTAATCTCGAGCTGATGAAGACAGGCCTAGTGACCCATTTACTTCATGTGGGTGGAGAGCGGCAAATGTAGATTAATGTCTTGCCAAAGAATATGAGTTTCGCAGCAGGACTCGTCTTGCTAACCATGTGATCCACAGTCCAGTGATGTTTCTGCTAAATAACGACACCTCTTTGACTGTATGTTTCCTCATTCAATGATTAACTGAGTCTGCTAATGTGTTTAGCAAGTCATATGTTACTAAGACCAGGCCTGTCACTGGAATCTCTCAAAAGACATGCCTCAAACTCACACCAGTAAATACCGGTAGTCTGTTTTGAGCTAAAGGGTGTTAAATCTGTGTAAAATGATATGAATTAACACCATTGTGGCTCCAAATGGACAAAATGCCCCATACCACACTGTATTGTGTGGTTTATGGTGAGAAGAAAATGAACTACTTAATAATCTTTGGCTGTCTGATGTCTAGCAAAACCATATGAAATATATTCATTATGTCTGCACACCATTCCATGAGCGAGTGTACTTTTCACAGATTAATATGGTACATAGCATAATCGGTTTATTCTCTTAAAGGTGAATTGGGAAGAAAGTGATGAAAATATGCATGTTTGCTATTGTTGGAATGCTGATGACATAAGGAATACAATATATTGATTGACAGAAATTTGCATGTGTTGTTAAATTATTATTAGACTTAGAAAGATCAATTAGTGTAAGCAGAGGAACCCGGAAGCGGCGATATTCTCGTTCGTGACGTAGTGTATGTGACGTATCTCCGTGGACTGTTCCTAAACCCGGAAGTACAACGTATTATTTCAATGTAAATACGTACACAAACATGGGTCATTTGTTTAGTAGATTTTGCAATTTTTGTGATATTTAATGAAGTGTTTTATCGAATATACAATAAAGTAATAAACATTCTTTCAATTATATAAGCATTGGTTACTTCCCGATGTTTGGTTTCCTTGAAATATTGACGTTTGGTACTGTAAAATTGATCGTCTTGCAGATCCTGACACACCGGCTTCGCCTATGTTTTGTTTTGATAATTAGCGTAACTTGAATCTCGTGGCACGGGGAAAACTCGCGATAGCTCAGCTCAGCCATTCGTACTGCAGTGTTCACTGTGTTTCGGTGTATTGCAGCGTGACATTTTTGGGAGATAATAGTTGTTTTTCTCGGGTTATAATTAGCTGAAACGTCTGTCAATCAAACAAATTAAGCAAGGAGACCGCGATTAGAATGCAGGTGAGCTAAAACAGTTGTATTCCTCGGCTTGTAATTACTTCGTGTCTAGTTGAAATGTCTGCTGATCGAGAAAAAAACTCAGCAAAGAGACGGCGCGGTAGTGCGGTACTTTCTCTTCGCCGTGCATGTTGAATCGACGATACAACAGGGAAGAATCGTTGGGGTAGGACGAAGAATCACCCCCATTTTCCCCATCGAAGACTTCTTCAAATTATAATTTCAAGTGGCCATCCAGATGCTCAGAGAAGTCGAGCAACCTAGTAGCCAAAATTGTAATTACTCCTTTTGCATATTTTGATATAATGTCGCCCAACCCTCTGTTTGAATGTTTCCCTATGCACCCGCTGAAGCTCCGACGCCAGGCGTCGTTACGGAGCTTCTTAGGGTAGCTGCAGCTGCAACTCTCGCATCACGATTCGATCAGCGTTTACATTCTTGTCGTCTTTACATTCGCCCAATTCACCATCATCTTCACTTTCTTTACCATCATCACTGCTACTAACTTCTTCTTCATCATACTCTATTCATTTCTAGTTCATCTGAGCTGTCTTCTGTCATTTATCATCCCGATATAACATCTATGCTTTCACTCTGATTATGTACCCTGCAGTGCTATCTGATTGCGAATAGAATGCGCGCGGTGACCGTGTTGTGATGAATAGTCCACGGAATGACGTCACACGCCCAAACCTCCCAATGGTATCGTAGACGAAAATCTCTCAGAAAAATTTGATTCTCGTAACTTCATTCCATTATATCTCCTTCCCCTTATGTTTATTGACAATGAACCTAAAAACAAAAATGAAGAACTGAAAATAACCTTTCTAACGATACCTAATTCAATATGAATGGAATTCACCTTTAATGTGTAGAACTAATTGGGGGAGGAAGAAGGGGAAAGGAGCTTGTCCCTGTACTGAGCATGGTCGAATGAGGGGAGAAGAGGGGTTATCATCTAGGGTCTTCGTGCAAAGTACTTGGAAATGAATAAAAGAGAGAGGCACCTAGTTTTGGAATAGGTACTGAAATTCAACGACAGAGCCAGTAGAGAGAGAGAGAGAGCCAACGGTAGAAAGGAAGACATGATTCACATCCTTGACTAACCAAGCAGGTCGACAGTTGCCATGGCAACCTGATGAAGTTTTGAAATAAAATCCCAGAATGCTGTTCGCTTTGCCCAGCACATTTTGAGGTTACTTTATCCATGATGCACATGGTCAGTATCTGTATATTTTATGTGTTTTTGTCCCCATTCTGTTCCTATGTGAGGCTACATTCATGGTGCCGCTTGTCCTATCATCTGTGAGAGCCAAAAGGGTGTTGACTCATTTTCTTTCGCACAATTCCCTTCTTGCTCTCAATGAACTTTATGTCGTTGAGATACCCTTATTATGAGGAAGTTGCGACTCTTAAAAATCACAAATCCCTGCTTATACTCTGCCACTGTTCCTTATCATTCTCTCTTCTATCTCTCTGTTTCCTTTCCATATTCTTTGTTTTATACTCTGTATGAAGTTTATTATTTCTGTTTAATATCTCTCTCTATCTCTCTCTCTTTCTCTCTCTCTCTTTCTCTGTCTCTCTTCCTGATTTTTTTTCTTCATAATATCTTCTCTCCATTGCCTTCCTATCTCACCTCCTCTGAATATGTGAGCTACCAGGAAATACATCTTTACATCTTTATTTTTCTAGATACCAAAACCCCATCCCATCATTACAGTCCCTGACTTCTGAAATATGCACTAATTGCTTCTTCATTCCCAATGCGATCGGCCAGACACAAGCGAAAACGAAACAGCCGGCCTCTAGTTAATGCCAATTTCAGAAATCAAGTCATCTCAGAAATGCCTAAATAGAGAATTGATTGACTGATTGCCAGTTGATTGGTTTTGGAAAAGTTGTACAGTCATCCACGAAGGGAAAATATACTAATTGCAACATGCAAAGACGTTACCTGATCAGCAGTGTTGACATTGTTATTGGGTTTACTTCTGCTTGTTTTATTTTCAATTAAAGGAAACTTTTTATTTATGATTTAATAGAAGAAATGAGATTTTCTCAGAGGCGATTTACGTACATATTTATTTGCCTTTTTCCCTAAACTGAATTATTTTGTACTGCTGTTTAGTTTATTTTTACTAATAAAAGTAAGAGATGAATGTGTATTTAGGACTGGAAGATGGTTTATTCAGTCTGAAATGAATCTTTCCAAGACATTTTAAGAAGAAGGGATGCATATACGTAAATCTGCTTGTGACTACTTAAAGTGTTTAATAAGTCCAAACATAGTATGCACATGAGGCATGTAGGATTGATTAAGCATTAGTTTTTGATGATTATTATTTTTAATCACACACACCCTCACTCATTGACTTTTACAGCCTTTTCACACACAGCTAAAATGTTATAAACATGATTAGTTTAAAGGGCTTTAAACTAATCAGCTGTATACATACGACATCATTCACACACAGAAATTTCGATGCGATCGTTAATCGTTTCGTGATTAACTACTGCTCTTAAAATGCGCAGTAGTGCCATTGCGCATTGAATGTCATGTCATATCAAACAAAGCGCACGCTCCATCCAGTTTAAACACGTTTAAACCGTTCACACACAAAATGTCAAGCTCTCTAGATATGAACTTCGTATCTGCAGCCTGCTTTGAGGGGCGTATGAATCGTGACTTCGTATCTATCGTATAAACGATGTTCACACAGGGAAAATTTTCTTTAAACATGTTTAGAACTGTTGAGTTAAACACGTTTAAACTAATAATCATCCCTAGATACGATGAATTTTAGCTGTGTGTGAAAAGGCTGTTACTCTCATTCTTCTCTACCTGATCTGTTTTGCTTCAATCTGGGTTAGGAAACCCCTGATTGCGTGTGGACCAAATGCATTAGCCAATTCACAATTGACATTATGTGGATATGAGTAACTTCATATATCACCACAATAACATCAGGTGTTTGAACAATGACTTTGACCCTAAATGGATTTGTTTGACATTGTGCAATGTGTCGTCATAATTCAATGGGAAAAGCCATGTCTCCTCGAATAGCAGGAGATACAAAAAAGGAAAATTGCCAAGTTGGAAAATGACTCTCTAACTTGAACTTTGTTGAGAAGTAGGAAATGATTGACATTGTTATTTTAAGGCCATAGATTTGATAAAAAATTTTCTTTCTTTGTCAAGTTCTATAAACACAAAGACAATATATTTAAACAAATGTACACGTCCATAAAAATCTTCACTAGAGTTTTAAGATAGCTTTGAAATTTTCCTAATAGTTGTATATTACATAGGTCCACTAACCATACCCAGAAATCAAGTCATATGAATACATGTCACTTCCTCTAAACTTGTTAATACAATTAAAAGATTGGTGTCACTAGTTGTATGTCCTTGCAATTTTTCTTTCCCAAACTAAAGAAAGAAAAAAAAGAGGCAGAGAAAACTGAAGCATTAAAGAGAGATGCTCTTTGTTGAATTTTCACCTTATTTTTGAATATTTTCTTTTAGTTTGCTTCTGAAGTAATGAATCTGTAATGAAATCCAATACCCAAAATAGAAATCTGAAATTGTAATCAAGCTGTTTTGCCTACGGATGGATGCAGTCCTTGCTCTTTGCAATTTATTTTCATGAAAACTTGACACATCAAGTGGACAAGGCCAACAATCAGAGAATTCACGCTGGATATTGAATAATTTGTTGAAGTGATAAAGAGGAAGCGGTTGCATATACATTGACAGATTGGAGGCAACGAGCTGGGAGATATGCTCCATAAGTAGGGCAGCTTTTTTTATCAGGATGGAGCATTAAATGAGATAAAATACCTGGCCTCTACAAATTTATTTTGGATTCAGGCTCTGGTGTCTGTTATTACCTGTAACCATGAGGACCTGCAAGGTATGCATTCTGGAGCTCCAGAAAATCATCATCATCATTTATTATATGGTAGTCAGAAAATACATGTTTATTTTTTACTGAATATAGTAATATTGGATCAACCAACTTCACATGTACCTCAACTTGATCAAGAAGTTAAATATAACAATATTTCAGTATTTTATTACGATAGTTCCATATCTTGTCATTTATTTCAGCCATCATAAATTACAGAGAAACAAGTAGAAACCTTTATTTAGGACTTTTAGGAGCAAAGAGGGGACTATCAAATTATCTTCATCCTCCTTCTCTGTTGGAGAGGAACAATCATAAAATCAAGGCCCATTTGCCATTAATTTATTATTTCCATAGTGATTCAATATTTGGTCAAGTGCTTTGTGACATTTTTAGACTAGACGTACCCCCAGCTGGGAGTATGAGGGGAGAGTGCAGGCTTGGGCATCAAATGATTGGACTTGTGAAAACTAAGCTACGTTTTGATTGGAAACAAAGATTTTAGTGACCATTACTCAGTGGTGAGGGCAAGCATTTTAGCAATACAAAAAAAATGTCATTTGATAGCTTTTACACAATTAAAATAGAAATATGGAGGACATTTCTGACCAATGAATTCTGATCTAAATTAACATCTAACTTTACAGGCTTTTGTGAATGTCTTAATTCATGACTCCATGCTGGTCTTTCAAATAAATGAATTTGAGATACGTCATAGACTTGTTTCTTTCAGTCTCTAGTGTCATGATGGCATTTATTGCTTTCAGTGTAGTGAATTGTTGTTTAATCAGGATTATCTGAGTATTCTGACTTTAATGTTATTATTCACACTAAGTGCAGACCATCATATTGTTCAATCTATAATCCGTTATACCTATACCACAAAATAGTTCATCCATTTGAACTTCACTATACAACTCTATATTCATGGCCACTCACCCCTAGTTTGAAACTTGATTCTCCAACTATCGACTTGATTCATATCAACTAGGGAAGCGTAATCTCTTTTCCTCTGATCTGTTTGTGTGTATTATGAGATTGTTGCTTTGGGTAGGGTAGATTATTTATCTCAATATTGTCCTTATAGTCATATCACTTGATACTATTAGTCATAGTGTGTATCCCTCTTGTGTTCTGTCCCCATTGTAAATTCACTGTTTGTTTCTGGTAACTGCAAACACCGAAATTGAAATCTGTAGGTTTTATTTTCCATTTGGCTTCTGAGGTTGATCTTCTTTCTTTTCAGTTTCATTTACCTCCTGATGCTATTATGAAGGCCTTATGAGTATTTAGGGCCTATGTATGCTGCTTTATGTATATTTCTTCCTGTTTTCCCCCCAAATTTAATATGTAAATTTACAGAACAACTTCAGGGAGTTCACTGCCAGACATTAGTCCATTTTCCTTTAGAGCCAGAAGCAAATTAACTCTTAGCACTAAAACATAGAGACAACATTTATTTCCCTCTCATCAGAAGACTTCTTAGGCGAAACCTATGTGCACCATCTCCTATCACAAGGAGCATTGTCCTCTGACCCTGTTAGGAGACTGATATACATCTCAATCTGATTGTTACCTTGTCTCCATATCTCTCCAGGGTTATAACCCTCTTTGTTACAATATATGTAACCATATGCCTTGCCTGAGGATATGACTGCCACGTCAGGACCGAAACTCTGATTGCATCTCTTTTGTGTAACTCACCCGATTGTACGACCCATGTCATGGGGGTTCAAAGAATTTGCTGTTTTCTTGATTAACATTCACAGTTGCATTCATTGGAAAGTGGAGCATGTGTGCCTGCGAACCGTACCCGTGGTATGTTCATGTCCGCAAATCCGTGCCTGGTATTTCTGGTTTCCTGAATAGGTCTTTGAGTTGATCTTTCTCTCAGAGACTGTTGTTATCGGATCTCATGGGGGGTAAGAGAATACCTCAATACATGGATTAACACCACCTCTATGCGTCTGTTCAATCCATGCTCCGGTTACTGAAAGATGAATTCTACATCAGGGTCGTTTAATTACACTGTTGTAGCTCCAAGCCAAGTTTGTTCTCAGTGTGATGTTGCTATGACGACTGTTGTGTCGAAAATTCCAAGGAATTATATTTCATTATAATGTCATGATGTAAAAGGTTAGAAATTAAACAAAGAATCAAGTGGATTATTGCTGCAGATTAATATAGATTTAGGAATTGTTTTGATTTTGTTTCCCCCTCCAAATCAAATTGCTTGAAAATAAATATTAATCTCATACTTATTAATAACTAGAATTAGCTTTGTTATTAATGGTTTTCATCAATCCTCTTTACATCATTATATTTCGTTTTTTGTTTTTTATCACTGATATGACAAGGATCCTGTCTCTCTTTCTTATCAGCTTTAGAAGATAGAATTATTCATTGTATTTGTACCTTCCTTTTATCCAGTCTCTCTCTCTCTCTCTTTCTTTCTTTTCCTTGTATCTGTCTTCCATCTGTGTTACACTCAAACATCATATGCTATTCTTTTCATCAACTGTATTATGGTTTTGTTCAAGTCTCAATGGACAATGCTAATTTAATGCTATGTGTTGATATACTGGATGTATTTGAATAGTTTCATTTGATCAGATATTCTGTTTAAAAGATGAACACACATTATCCATGTGAGCTTTATCAGTATGTACCTCTCAGTTAACATTTCTCTTTCTCTCTCTCTCCCTCTCTCTCTCTCAATCAGGTGGGTCAGTTCTTCTGTCCATCTCCAGTGACCAGCTTGACCACCATGTCTCAGACCAGTAACACCATCCTGTGTGGAGACCAACTAGGAAACGTCTACCTGCTTGAGTGGAAACAGTAAATAGGACCATGGCAGGACTAAGGTTGTCCACCATAGGGTCTTACCTACTTCAAATGTCTTTTTCTTTCTTACATACTTTATGTTTGTACTTTAGGCAATAGATCTATATTAGGTATTCCATATGAAACCTATGAGGTACAATTGTAGTGTTAGGAAGGTACTTATTGCAAGACAGTGGCAACATTTGTTTATTCCTATATATATGCTCTCTACTTTCGCCTTTGTTTGATAAGTTTTAAAGGAGAAATACAATGGGTAACAAGATGCAATATTTTTTTTCTCAAAATGAGTTTTCTAGATGATATACATCATTTTTGTTTAAGATCTCTTATTTAGCACATATATTAGACAATGTGCAATAATATACATATTTAACATTTGATAGTGCATTAATTATATTAACAAAAATCTCTATATTTCGTCGCTGTTTTCACGGTAGTGAAAAAAAATTGCATTCACTTTGCGTTACGATTTTCCTCACTACCGTCACGATTTGTGTAATATGCATGTTTAGAGTATGACTCTTTTGCTCTCATTTAATAGTTATAGGTATATTAGATATGCTAAATCGGTTTTAAAAAATATTTTTCAGGTAATAACAGAATTTATTTGTAAGGTTTGAACTGATAGCATTACATGCAAGCAATCTTCATTTTGTAAATAATAACCATATAAGAATAATCTGTGCTAAGTGTTTAAAACAAAGGATTTTTAGCTAATGTAAATGTTTAAGTTTATAAATGTTTCCCTTGTTGTCGGTAGATATTGCATTCCCTGTTTCCTGCCTATTTGAAATAGATTAAACCTGTCTTTCAGTTTTGTATAACATCTCCAAAGAGAGCAGAAGATTTGATATTTACTATATAATGTTACCATTAGAATATTTAAGTCAAGACATGTGATTATAGCCTAAGTTTGAGGATTTCTCCATATAGTGACGTAGTATGTTTATTCAAATATTATATGCAGTGTTAGCTGACTGATTTTGTCAAATTATATTTGTCTTGTATTTCATGCAATGTTGATTACAATTGCTTGATATCATGTGTTTGTCTTCCTTTACTTTTCTCAATGTAAATCATTGCATTTTTTTAAAATAGACAATGATTACAATTGTTCTTTTCTGTGCCTCATCGTGAAAAAAAAAACAGATGGAAGATATTGTATTTCTCTGTATTTTTTGTAAAATTTGAACTACATGATGATTCATTTTGATATGATACTCACATTTTGTAATGAATATGTCAGTAGCTATATTGGGTTTGTTGAACTGTGTGGATTGCATGAATTAAATGACAGTCATAAGAAGAACAAAGTATAAGCTGATTTTTGTGTTTGTAGGAGTTTTAACCGTTCCTTGACTGCAACTCCATTCCATGTAAACCAGCTACCATATATAGCATGGCTTGTATTGTGATGTTAACTATGAGACATGTTCATGTGTATTGTTACATTTTAAAACTAAAATCATTAGATATGTCATCATTTTGTGAAGAAATGTAGCTACTTTTGCTAAACTGTTCCTAGTTTAAAATAGTTATGTAAAAAAAAAAGGGTAATTTACTTTGAAATATATTTTACTCATTTTACCCACTTTGAATTATATTTTACATGCATTAGATATGAGAGTTGCTTAAACATTGCTAAGTTGCTTATATTCAGTCACAAGAAAAATATGGCCATCTGTATTGAGATTTCAGTTCCTTGAGAAGACAACAAAAATGGAATAAAATTAGATTTTATATAATTGTCTATTGTATGCATTATTTGATGTGGTAGACTAGCCCTTCCAAGGTCATATCAAACATGGAAGGGTAATATTTTCTAGATGGCAATGTCAGTTTTGTTAAGTAATCTCACTTCAAAATAATGAATACCTGAAGCAAAAGTAATAAATATGTTAAATTAATGATGGAATTATAGCACAAAAGAGATTTATGATCATGAATTATATTAATGTTAGTTATGTTTGGGCCTGAATCATGTAGAACTATTCAGGAAACATTGATAGACATGGAATGAGCATAATTTTAATTTTTGAAAATCATGTTCTTAAAATTGAAGAAAAGAGTATAATTATGTTGGAAAGATTAGACATCATTGGAGTATTTTCCATTGAATAAAATAAATATGAGAAGTCAATGTTCATTGGTAGAGTAGGAATGTAATGATACTTTTTCACTGAGTAGATTATTTGTATTAGCTGTCAATTGCCAAGTTATCAAACTTCTTCAAAATTGTGCCATTTTCTCCATTTTCTATACTAATTTGTTTTTTGTGTGAATGAAGGAGAGTTCTATATGCTTCAATGGTAGAAATAATCATGACAATTAACAAATTGCAATCGTGTAATCATTATCATGTAGGGAAGAGATGTACTTGATCGATTTCTAAAACAAAACAAGGAATGATTAAAACATCAAGTTTTGCCTAGTTCCACATAATCTCATCTTCGAAAGGAGAAGTACCAAACAGTTTTGTTTGACAGATATCTTTGTAACATTCTACTTCTAACATCATTAGGGCATTTGTACCAATGTGTAGCTCATAGCTGTGTTTTGTTTGGATAGCAATAACCCTGATCTACAGTTGATATATTGATTTCTTTAAGGTCAGTGAATTGTGTGCAACAGTTTAATAATTTGCAAATATTTTGTGTGCACTATAGAGATGAAAGAAATTGATATCTTATAAAACATAATGATTTGTCTTCACAATCTGATATACTGTAGATGTACTAGTTTTGTGTCACGTTTCCTTTATTAAGATAACAGAATTTAAAGTTTAATAAAAAATGGTTTAGAATTTTACTAAATTCTTTGTGTTTTTTGTTCTTTATGTGTATTTGTTTTATCGGTGGTACATGTACTATGTGCAAAGGTTTCTTTGATTTTTTTCTGACCTCAAAATGGAATGTGAGCAAATCAGACAAAAATGATTTGTGCACTTGTGAATATTTGACCCCGTTCTCACTCACTTTGAAAGTGGTCTTAGTTAGACCGCTCCAGACCGCTCCAGAGGAACGGGTCTTGAGGAACAGTTTGCGAGCATTCACACTCCGAGCAGTTTTTATGGCTCAAACCGCTCCACGAGTCAAAGTGGTCTTGTTGCTATGGCAGCTCAGGTAGGCAGGTCAATTTTTTCGCGCGCGGAATCCAAACCGTATGTACCGTACTACATGTTTCGCACCGAAGGTCACTAGCTCACTTCCGTTCAAAGTACGCTTTCCGTTCACATTGCACGTTAGAGCGCTCTGGAGCGCTCTTAATAAGACCCGCTCCTCAAGACCACCTCGGAAGGTGGTCTTCTGGAGCGGTCCAGAAGTCCGCTTCCTGGACCACTTTGACCGTTTTCACTCACCTAAGAACCGCTCCTGAGGAACGGGTCTTAGTTAGAGCGCTCCAACGAAGTGAGTGAGAACGGGGTCTTTGACAGTACATAACATTTTGTTTTCACAAACCAGATTTTCTTAGTAAAAAGTTTTACCTGTAGTCAAGAAAATTACAATTTTATCATTTCAATTAAAGAATACTTAAAGGTATTACAAAGTTTTGGGAAATTTTGAAAAATGGGTGGATAGTGAATCTTTACAATTTTGATATATTTGGATGCCCCTGCGGATGTATTAAAAGCACTAGAAATTTTAGCCCCTAAAACACTTCTGCTTTCGAGATAAATTGAATATAAAGATTTACCGGTGCTCCCGGTAAATGTTATTAAATTTCAAATAGCTCCTACGGCCATACAATAGTAGCTAGGACCATGGAAATCTCAGAATAAGTAGTTGTGGTATATAATTTCCGAACGGGAATAGCTAATCGGTCGATTTTAGTCATGAAACATTGTTTAATAGCTTAATTAATATCTTGACCTTGAGAGGGAGCTATACAACATAAAGTGTTTATTATTTACAATTTCATAACTTTAGATCCGATTTCGACCAAGACAACGATCAGTGAATATTGTAGGATCGCATATGCTTCCAATATGTTCATTTGAACCAAATTTACGCCCCATACCAAAACTTTGTTTTACCTTTAATTTTAATAGTTTTATTTGTATTTATGTTATATCAGAGATATTAACCAAACCTGATACAACTCCAGGGGTGTTTCACAAAGATCCTAGGTCAAACTAAACTCAAAGTTGGACTTGAAAATTATGGAGAGCCCTTTGTAGCCTTCAAATAAATATATTCAAAAGCAAAAGCATTTTAGACTTTTCATAAATTCCACATCAAGAACATGATAATAAAAAATACAAATAATTTGAATCAACACTTTCAAAATAGCTTTTACAAGGTTTTTTCAAAGATGCTAACGGCTTTCCATAATGTTTAAGTCTAACTTGGAATGAAATACCCCCCTAAACTGGTATAAGAACGTGCTTCAAAAAGACGATCATGATTAAATTGTAGTGTCACAACATAAACTCAAATCCTAAACATATTGTACATAGGAGAGAGACGGGACTATTCTCTTCCCGATGTTTCCGGAAATGACACTACATCATCTGTAACCGCCAGACAGAATGCTTTTAATATCTATACATATACCCCAAGTTCATGATACAAATTTAATTAACGGTTACAAAATGTCGATCATATTTCTTCTCAAAATTCACAGACTACGGTTCATATGATTTGGAGAAGGTTGTGATGACGGAACTATAACAGCATAAGTTCATGTTGGTGAGTTTTGATTTGTAAGGACTACAAGAACGGGTACATTATGAATTCTTAGTGTAAAAAATGTTGAATTTTCTGTAATCGATTGCCGGATGTAATACGTTATGAATATTCATGAATATTCATGAACCCAATGCATGTAGTCTAGTCCAGCGCAGCCTCTGGACCGTTTCCGTGTTGCGCGCCCAATCAGCTAATCAAAGAGTTTCGATCAGTAGTTATGGTATCGTGGTAGTTATGATATCGTGGAAAACCAACAAAAAATAAAAATACATGCACAGATAATTTAAAAAAATTACACCTAGTATTTGGTATAATCTAAAAATATATTCAAACAATGGCAAGGCAAGGCTATTCTGGTATAGGAACCAAAGTAGGAAGTATACCGTCTGGAATTATAGGTATGATTATTATTTGAGATTCAACAAGATCCACAATTATTTAAAGAATCACATGTTCAGGATGAGATCTCTATCTTTTCAGGAAACCTTACAGTAAAAAGGGCAGAGTTTATCAAAAGAAATCGTAGTTCAGTTTACCTGAAGCAAATCTTAATAATGCCTGGTAACAATTTATATCAGAATGCCCTTTGCTACGCTGTGCTACAGAATGAAAGCTGTCTTCAGTTTGTAAAATTCTGATGGTTTAATCATGAAGTGATTCTGGTTACCTGGTCACTATGTAGATGATTTATTAATATTTCTATCTTTACAATCCATGAAAAGTAACTCTACTATTATGATGTAAAGCTACTTTTTTCATAAATCAAATTTGGGGGGTTACTCACACACCCCACCAACCCTAGTATCTACATGTTTGGGCATGTTGGGATATGGTTTTAATCGTTCAGTTACTTTTGTTTATTATTTAATTTATTCATTTCATGATCAGTTTCCCGCACTTTCTCTTCCCCACTCCCTTCCCCATTAGCATTTCGGCATATCATGTAAATGACTTTAAGTCGTACCCCCTTCCCCCAACATTAGTTATAGTTAAACTTGTATAAATATGTTGTAACCCTTATCAGAACTCAACATATACCTTTCAAGGTTGGTAATGTTATTCGTTCATGAGTACATAACCGAATACCTACACTACATGTATTTTCGTATCTTATGAAAAGTTTTTATATTTTTAGATAGGTCACAAATACACAGCACTCCCAAACAGGTGATTTTGCTTCTCAATTTTGAAGTGTATTTAGATAAAATAGCAACTAACATGAACTTCCATATCAATCTAATTTATAATTAGGGCTGAGTACATAACCAAATACCTGTACTACATGTATTTTCGTATGTTATGACAAGTTTTTATATTTTTAGATAGGTCAAAAAGACATAGCACTCCCAAACAGGTGATTTTGCTTCTCAATTTTTAAGCGTATTTAGATAAAATAGCACCTAACATGAATTTCCATGTCAATCTAATTTATAATCTATCTATATATCTATCTACCCAGGCGCGTACACAGGGGGAGGGTTTGGGGGGTTAAACCCCCCCTTTGGTAATTTTTTGTGTGTAACCCCCCCCTAAATTTCTCTAAACCCCCCCCCCTTTTTGATTTAAAAAAAAAAAAAAAAAAAAAAAAAATTCCCACGGTTGACCTAAAAAAGCTGACCTTACCCCCCCCCCCAACGGAGCAAAATGTCAATTTTTCAAATTTCGAGACCAAAAAAAAAAAAAAATGTGTCCTCTTACCCCTTTTTTCTTTCTTTTTTTCTCCATGTCTACATACATGCTTACCTATTGTATTAAAGGTGTTGTCTACATATGCGTTCTCTCTATTTTTAAAAAATCGTTCCCCCTACTCTCCCCCCCCCCCCAATCTTTTGGAGACATTTGCGTGCGGCGTCAATTTTAAATCCATGACGCATGCATTTTATAAGCTATCAAAACGTTGATCAAACCACATCAAATTGACACAATTCCCGATCAAAGGTTGATATGAGATTTGGAACAACTTGGGGATCTTTTTTGCCAACAGGGGAAAAACAATTTTAGACTTCGGTTTCCCTCCTGAGAATGATTAGGCATTTTGAAATAATGAATTTTAAATAATTTGGAATCTAAAGAAACGCCAAAAAAACTTGTTAATTTTAGCGGCGGAAGGTTGAACACAAATATATGAGGAGATTAATATCATAGGGCCGATATATTATATTGAGATAGAGCAAAAATATTTCCAGTATTTTTCTGTTTTTATTCTTCCTTCCACCCTCTCTCTCTCCCTCCCTCTCTCTCTTTCCCTCCCTCTCTCCCCACTCTCCTCACTCCCTCCCTCCTCTTTTTTCCAATATTTTTTTATCCCATTTTCCTTTTTCTATGTCTGTCTGTCTTTCTTTTTGTGTATTGTTCTTCTGCTTATCCTCTTCTTAATAATAATAAATAATATTTAATTTTTATCTAGCACTTAATACAAATGTCTCTAAGCGCTTTAAAAATATACTATTACCCTGGCCCCAGAGTGTGCTCATGGATGGCACCTCTGCCCCCCCCCCCCTGCGGTCCCATTCCCCACTACCCCTCACACCACCTCACCTTCTGACTGACTCATCGGTTCATTGTGTGATCTCTTATAAATGAGAATAGTAGGAAATT
Source organism: Strongylocentrotus droebachiensis (assembly GCA_035222895.1). Classification (NCBI taxonomy): domain Eukaryota; kingdom Metazoa; phylum Echinodermata; class Echinoidea; order Camarodonta; family Strongylocentrotidae; genus Strongylocentrotus; species Strongylocentrotus droebachiensis. The sequence goes on along the minus strand of JAVYIG010000654.1, from coordinate 315,142 downwards.
AGGATTGTCCTTATCCAAGGACAGCAATAGTGCCCTCGGGAAATATTGACTCACCCTTTAACAATTTTACCTGGTCACATTTCTACCGTATAAACCGACCGCGTTTGTAAATGACAGGTCGCTTTATAAATGAAGGTCCCCGGGGATAATCGCATTTTTTCAAATGACGTAAATTATGTCGCTGCAAGTTTCGATGCGATAAAAAGGTGAATCATAATTTTATCATCAAAACAATTGTTTTTACTTTTCTTTTTTTTAAAGAAAACTATTTTTCAAAGTTCGGTGCTTTCGATAGATTAAGAGTGATTAATGAAGTCTATCAAGGCCCTACCTTCTATCTCTTTCTTTATCTTCTTCTATCATCATATCCCCCCTCTCCCTTCCCTCTACCTCTCTCTCTCTCTCTCTCTCTCTCTCACTCTCTCTCTGTTTTCGTTGTTCTCTTTCTATACAACCCGGTGACAATTAGATCAAGGGACCAACTATTATATATACACAGGAAGGAAAGCCAAACAATAAACCCTGGATGATTTTGATTTACGACTTTCGTTTCTCCTTTCTTCAACATGTTGAACTTGATCCTTCGTTGTTGTTGGATAGACTTACCTGTTCAGTGCCTTTACATTAAAATACAATGAATGTTGCATGTTTTGTCTGCATTCTTCAGCCAAAATAGAGTTTTCTCTTTTCATTCTAGGGGACATTATATCTTTGCCCGACCTCCCGATCTTTCTCGATCGCATCTCATTTTCTTTCTACCATATCGGCTTCCCACCCCCTACTCTCTGTTACCTTTTTTTTTTGTCTGTGTCTTCCTCTGCTTATTTCACCTTCTTTTCCGATTCCTTTTTCATTCATACTTTTTTCACTGCAGAGCACGTGTGCCTTGTAGGCATTACAAAATAAATATAGATTAAGTTTTGCACTTAAATCTGTCTATTGATATGTTTTCTAGACCTGTCTCTACCTGTCTTCTAGTATTGGTCTCTTATCAAAAATTATTCGTTAATAAATGTTTTCTGTGTTTTCCTTTATTGAATGTTTCAAAATGATTATATGAATATATTTAGGTCTATACTTCCTCTTTTTTAAGTCTTGTAATTTCATAGTTGTCTAGCCATTATGTTTGGGCAAGATTAGAAGCATGTTTTTGTTTTCGCAATGATCCCTAATAATCTTGGCAAAGTAATGGCCTTGATATGTCGGTAAATTAATAGGAAGATAAATGGGGAGAAACCCCTGCTCCGGCATCAGTCGCCCAGCTGCTGTGGGGGAGACGCATCTGTTACTCACGCCCTTCCGTCACACCACAAGACACATCGAATCTGGTTTGTCCATCAAATTAAATATCACTTTCGTGTTTGATCACTTGAATTTCAGGTCTTCAAAATAAGCTCTGGATACCATTTTTGACAGAGATTCAAAAGGACAAACTACCAGATAAGACAAACTATTACTTTTGAGGCCTCAACTTTACATCTAGGCCTATGGTAGGTTTAGACTTGAGAGATATCAGAGAGAGAGAAGAAGGAAAAAAGAGAGAGAGAGAGAGAGAGAGAGAGAGAGAGAGAGCGAGGGGGTGGTAGATAGACAAAGAATGGAAATACAGACAAGAAATGGCTTTCAAATAAATGAATTATTTTTTTTTTATGGATGGAGTGTGAAAAGGAAGGCGACGCAATATTCTACCGATTTAGACCAGGATAAGACCTTGGGATGTTGGAATGTATTTCCCATTATGTGACGATCATCTATCATGATATTTTAATGATAACAAAATCTGGAAATTCAATCAAGTGAAATGATAGCCTCGAATGGCGGAGAAAAATCCCAGAATCATCCCACTCACTTCTCAAGTTCATGAACTTTCTCCGTGGAGCATGAAGCAGAAGTCTGAAAAGAGAGATATAATTGGGAAAACCTAGTAAGCTAGGTTTCACTTTAGGGCAATTTTCTGTGCTATCTGAAACTCCTGCAAGACGCAAGTTAGCAATGTAAAAAAAGAAAGAAAGGCAAAGTTACTAAACAGTTGGGAGCAGGAAATAACAGAATACATGCTTGAGAGACTCGGGCTAGGGGGCTGGAGAGTATCAGAAAGACAGAGCAAAGAAGTATCTAAACTTTTGAAAAGTTAGTAGTCATCTAGTTTCATCTTGAAATTTCATTGTCATGAAAATTTGATTTCACCATAAACAACACTTTGATCGTCACCATCACCATCACTAACAGAAACATCATCATATCACGTTCATAATTAGCATCATCATAATCACTAGTCATTATCACCATCTTATTCTTCACCTTCTTCTTTTTCTCTTCTTCTAACCCCAATGCTGCTTTGTCAATAACGCCTAGTATTAATTATATTTATAACATTTGTAACAGCCCCTGTTTAAGTAATACAACATCATCATCATCATCACAACTACATCTATCTAAGGACTAAAGTCCATTCCTAAACCACTGTTTCAGTAACCACAGCAATTACAAAGAAAGAACACATCTCTCTGAAAGTCTTATTTTGTAAAGCTTTATTTCATCAACGACAGGAATGAAGTAAAAAATATAAAGATATACACAAAAATATCTTTTTGCTAGCGACAAAGTGAGGACACAACAACACTACTAAGTACACACTAACATCCTGATAACATATGCAGCGATGTCCACACTAACATCCTGATAACATATGCAGCGATGTCCAAAGAACTTTCAAAATCATAATGTCAAAAAGCAAACCACAAGAGCACATTTTGAAAGCTATCGATTTATACATTGTATATCTGAAAAAGTGATGCAAGATATTTCATTTGGCAAGTAGGATATTTGAAATATATATATATATAAGATTATGCTATATATGGTTTTAAAATTTGGGGTGATTAAAACTATAACTTAATCTGCAAAACTACACTCTTCTAGCTAGTTATAGGACATAATCTTGACATAATAAACACTAATTTAAATGAAAATCAGCTGTATAAAAGACACAGAAATTATGTACTTTTAAAATTACTGATGAAAAGTGCATGTACCTGGGTAAACAACTGGTAGGGTAAAGATTTGTGTAATTATACGGCTAAACAATATAGCTGTCCCAGAAAAGATGATTTAGTGGAAACTCAAAATTGCATCCAATTATATACTCAATCTATTGTAAGATATTGAGGGAGCCATAATTTTCTTGATGACATGCTTACAATGAACACATTACATTATTACTCTAATCATATTTTTATAGTTTAATTGATAAAGAATCAACCGTGAGAGTTTGAGATTTTTCAGCCGCTATATCAAGTTTGAGGAATCTATTTAAATCAAAAGCATACTTGACATAGATATCTTTTCAAAGACTATTCTATCCATCAGAGTGACAAAACATGTGTTTGACCATGAAAGAATTTCTATGGCTAAGAACAAATCCTAATTTTCAGCAAGATTGACTAGCACAAATCCAACTAAATTGAGAGTATTTTTTGCTATCAACTGCACATCTTTATTGCTTGCAAAATGACGTTAATTGGCTAAATAAATGCCAGATTATATTTAATGTCCACCTATTTCATTACACAGATTGATGAATCTATTTCAATAGGAAATGCTCTAGGGAATAGGGTGTACAAACTGAATCCTATGCTGTACAATAACTACATATACAAACACACACAAATACATTTGGTCTATAGAATTGTAGGCTCCTGCAATGAGGCACTGGATATTAACAAGATGAAAATTGCACAAGATATACAGATATTTTTTGCACCTTCATATGAAAATCATAATCAAATATATGAAAGTCTTTATACATTTTTCAGATGAAGGGTCCAGACGGTAAAATATTGTTATACATCACAAAAGTTTTGCAAATCTTACACATTTTCGTTTTTAAATGGATGATTGTGTGGTGAATGATTGTAAGGCATAAAAAAAGAGAGGAAATTTTGCATAAAAATTAAACAAAAAGTAATTGATTATTCAAAGCAAACATACAGAACTCGCAAAGTAAGACACATACTGTCACTTTTTATCTTCTGCACTTGGTAACATAAAACATAATGAAACTTGCAGACAACAAAAATTATGCTTAAATCATACACTGAACTATGTATGAACAGAATAAAACAAAACTTCATCGCATCTCCCTTCTTTCAGCCTTTGCTTTAAAATGTGATTAAAACGTTCACATTGCCTGCTTTAATTGCATATTACTTACAAAATAGTACTGTTAACATTTAAAGTTTGTTTAAGGTCACTGTCACAGAACAGAGAAGGACCTAATTTCGTCGCTGTTTTCACGAAGTGACGGTAGTGAAAACAAATTGCATTGACTTTGCGTGACGATTTTCCTCACTACCGTCACTTCGTGAAAACAGGGACGATTTGAAGGAAGTCTTAGATTAGTTTCATAATCCTGGCAAAGACATTGTATTGCATATGATTTCTGTCTATTTCTGGATTAGCAATGTACAGGTAGATGAAACCACTTCTATGGAACTGAAAATGTTAAGCCAGGAATTATATCGTCATCAGAAGAAAAAGATTGAAGTCTAATGGCTTCAAATAGATAATATGCAATCTCTAAATCACTTGGGGCACATATCTCACATGTGAAAGTCATTGAAGAAAGATGAATTGAAAAACTGGCACTAATTGTTTACAAAAATTACCTTGTCATAGGTATATGAATATCATGAAGGCACTGGAAACTTTCTTGGTGGATTAAACAAATAAATGAGCACTTGGTCCTGAATCACAGAGTTATTATCTATTAACGAATAGAAACAGAATGATCATAGATTCAGACTTTTGTTGTATGTATTTCCACATAACAAAGACTGTTGATAAAGGAGGCACAGGGTGAAATATATAGAAGAATTGGATTTACAATTTATAAGTCTAGGTCAGAATCAATGACATTTACTGTTTCACTCTCATTTTCCCCATGCAACATCCTCATGGCCTCCTTGCATGTATCCACTGTCGAATCAGATAGATACTGACACTGCAGTTGATCTGAGAGAGTGAGACCTGAGTTGTTTTCAGAAGATGCTCGCCCCAACAAGGAATACAGGGCAACTTTAGTTACCATCTTTGCTTGCTCAGCCACCAGCCACCTTTCCAATTCTTGGTTAAGGGCCTCAGCTGTGCTTGCATTATCAGTGTATACTGTAGATGGTGGGCCCCAGAGCAAGCACTGGAGAAGGGATACAGCCTGATTGCAGGTAAGTCTATCCTGAGGATTTTTGGCTAGGAGTTTAGCAGCGATTGTGTGTAGATCAGCGGAGAGAGAAGACTTGACAGGGATACCAGGAAGGTCATCCCCAGTGTAGTCCGAGATGATCAAACTTGTCCTGGTGGAGAAAGGGTTGGGCTGATGAAGGAATTCATAGATCAGGATTCCCACATCAAACTCGTGGCATTTCTGCTCCAGCTTGGATGCAACCTCCTTCTCATCTGTCCTCTCTGGAGAAACAACCTCCGCACCCATCAGGTGGTTGATGACTAGACGATGTCCTCCACCTGGAAGGCCACTCTCAGTCAGTAAGAGGTGGTCAAGCTTTAGGCTCTCGAGGCACATGCTTCGTGACTGAAGCTCACACAGTCCCTGACACAATTGCAGCAGCATCAACGCAACGTCTCGCTCATAGACCTCTGGTAAGTGCTCATGCTTCTCGGTATTTTGAGAGACATACTCTGCAACATTCCCAGTCGGTAAATCATCCGTGAGGACCAAGGCTGTCTCAATGGATCCACCAGTAAGAGGAGAGCTCCTGGTTTTTCTTTGCTCAAGTAGTGAAGGATCGATGGTGATAGTGTCTTTGGTAGCGTGGGACACAGAGATGAGGTTGGGATGGGTTGCCATTGATTTGGTCATTTCAGCCATTTGCAGCACTTGAGTTGCCTTGTTCGGATCACAACACACCTAAAATGCATTAAAAAGTAAAAACAATAAAGAGGAGAAACAGATTAAGTAAACATGTTTTACTATCTATGTTCTCTAGTTGTTCAAAGAAAATTGATCAAAACCACTCAATTGCCTGCATGTCAGTACTTACAAACACATGATTTAATACTCATATAGATCTCTGCAATGTGTATGGGCATGCAGAAAACCAACATATACATTTTTGTCCATTAAGACATTTAAAAATGATTGATTTAGATGAGGGAGCATCAATAATTTAAAGCAGACGGGTAGAAGAATAGCATAACTGCCCTGTACGCTGTACCTTGCAGAATAGCATTAAGAAAAGAAATATTAATAAACCACACTATTAGGAATTACCCTGGGAACAAACTGCTGCCAACACAATGACAACAAATTGTGTAATTAAAAACTGTTGAGAAATCTGGTATCTAATTCCTAAGCTGGTAATGTTGGTAATCAAATCTCAAAATTGATATCATTCTGAAAAACACTTTGACATATGGATGATATTTGACTCCAGTGTACTAATCATGTTGATTTCCTCTGAGTATTAAAAATGGTTTAGGTTAGACAACCATAATGAAACCACAAAATTGATGCCACACTGATAAACCTGACCACAGGACCTAGACATGTCTGCAGATCAAATGAATGAATTTTATCCAATTAGCAAGATAGTAATGTAGCTGGATGTTGCTTAGTCACAGACACGGATATCTTTGGTGGTAGTATTTTTAGTCAACAAATGTAACAGTACACTTGTTTGTATTGGCATCATGACAGTGTTTATATCTTGTTCCTGGTGTTGATGAACTGAACCAATTTTTAGAGGTGGATTTGTTGTTGTTTTACTGAGCTCTGAATTTACCAAACAACACTGGGAAACCTTTACATACATTATGCATCCATGGTCCATTGTACACTTTGTTTTCCATTAATGATATGAAAGAAAAGACAGAGACTTGATCTATGATTAATATTATCTATATTAATTTTCACAGGAAAAGGCTACAAATGCCATCCCCAAGTAGTTTGCTCAATTAATGAAATGTCTGTTATCTCTAGTTTTTGTAAAGAATTGAGACTGTTCATTATCCCTTGGAGATTGAATTTAAACTAACATTCTGTTTAAAAAATGGAAGTCAAAACAAGCAGACAGACTCACCAGTAGGCCTGCAGGAGAAGAAGGGTTGGTTGGATGGGTTACACCAAAGAATGCTGCCCCAGCTGAACGACACTTTGGCTCTGATGTGGCCTGCTCCTTCCAGACTGAGTCCTCACACTCTGTCCAGTCTAGTGGTGTTCTTGGTGTAGTCCTTGAGAGTTGAGTCAAGGCTTGACGATGGACAGCACTGACATCATTGAGAAGATTACGCTGGCTAGACTGATCAAGGGATGATCTGTTCAGCGAGTTCAAACCGCATCGAGCATCTGCATCTGGAAGAGATGGCTCTACCCTTTGTGGACTGTCGTCGACTTGGGTTTCTGCGTCCTTGTGGATTGTATCATCCAGATGCACTTGAGGAACCAGAGCCAGGTTTGTATAGTCACTTCGGAGGACAGTGGAATGCGAATGGGTATCAATAGCTGCATCTTCCGGAGCGATGATTCTAACTGGACGCTTTGGAACCACTTTCCCTTCAGCATCAGTCCTGAGTGGTTCTGACTGTGTGCTTCTGAGAGCAGACTTCAAAGGAGTGGAGGAACTGAGATGGATGTCATCAAACACCAGTTGCTTAGCACCGTTTCCATCGAAGACATCGTCTCCTGTGTCACCAGGGGGTGGTTTCTCCGGAGTCTTTGGGGCCATACGCTTGACGCGAGATGGCAAGTCCTCGAAGCCTGTGGTCCTGTTCCGTTGTCTTCTCCTAGCTGGTTTCTGAGGGGCTATGTTGGCTCGATTGGCACCTGTATCAAGATGATAACAATGACAGACACAAACAGGTTAGAAATTGACATCTCTTACAACTTGCATTTTACATACACACTTAACCTAAAAGCATGAAGTTCTGCACCACTGCACAGTGAGTATAGTTACATTATTGTAAAAAAAGAAGCATTTTATCAGGAACAACAAACACATTTACATTTCTTGACAACTCTGGGGTAAAGGACCATTGAACAAACCATCAATATTCATCATTCTTTTTCTACTTCCATGAGGTGAAGAGCATGCTGCACAATGGCATTCCATTTTTTGCCAATCAAAATGAGTGCAATGTTAAATGAGATATTCCCATCAAAGGACACAGATATGAATACTGTTCTCAAAAGAAAAAGAGACTAGTAGAAGTAACTTTCCCCCCTCACAGATCAACCCATTCTGATTCCCAAGAGTATGACTAGAGTAATCTGAATTGAGGCTCAACCATTACAACATAAATCCCATATATTAAATAATTGGCAAGGGTTGCTGTTAACTTTAATAAACTGGGGGCCCTATCAAAATGAAGAAATTAAATGATAAATAATTTAAAGAATCTGGAATTTCCTGGTTTAGTCCATCTAATCTCTCTAGTTGGGATAATAATCTGCTTAAGATGTCCACAGGGGCATGAGGATTAATCAAATCTTGATAACTTTCCAAATATCTAGCCATGGTCAAGGTTGGATATTACTTGTGTTGGCTGATCTATTAAGTGATATAAACAAAGATATACACCTACCTAAGCTTTGCACAAACTTTACTTTTGTTTGGAACATGTGACTTTATACCATTGGGGCACATAATCTGTATCTTCCTCTATATTTGTGAAAGTTGGCCAGACAAAATTAATTAGTTAATGGCTATTTCTAATTTTCTATGTTCAATAAGATTTAAATTATTTAATAAGCATTAAATACAGGGGAAGAGAAGGGATAGCACATATCTATACATTACAGTTAGGTCAATATGAAGTTAGGTTCATTTAGCAGTTAAGTTTTGGATTATTTACATATGTATAGTAACATTTTGTTTTTCAACCAGCGTTTAAAAGTAAGATTATTGTCAAAAAAGTGTATATCAAAAAGTGTTTATTGTTGTTTAAAATCACTTACATGTACAATTGTACATGTATCCCGTTTTCAAATTTATGTCTCAAGTGGATTTAATGTAACGCATGCCAAAAATAACAATCATCACCTCAGTCAGGAAAAGAATTCAATTCATTCTTTAGTTTCTGAACAATAATAAGTACTAAAATACACATATATGTGCATGATCTGTTCCTCTTTCTCTAGCTCATTTCCTGTTCCTACTCATTGCAATCCTACCCTGAACCCGGAAAGGCACAAGTCTGTACTTCACGTGGCACGTCCTTGTGTTTATCTAATAATATCAATTACAGCCCTTCTTCACTCATACAATTAATCATTCTTTATGGTTTAAAGTAACCTTCACACTTCAGAAATGATAAGAACACCTAGCCATGCTGGCAAATGTGACAAGGTCTCTGGGAAGTGAATCACAATGCCTTGACAAACTGACTCAGAAACTGTCAAGAAAGCATTATCACCATGTCATGACATAACATAGGATTCATTCCATTGGGAATTCCTGTAAATGTCAGCGCATTTCCAGCCAAATTTGTTCAGGGATATACGTATAGTTATGTGTATGATAACAATTAGATTTCCTAATAACAATTTATGCTTTTATCCGTTCAAATTGAGTAGCAAAAGCTAACCGCAAGGCTACAATACATGTAAATGTATACTGCCTGTATGAATCTGTTAAAGGTACTATGTCCCTTTTGCAGCCAACCTCAAATGCTGTAGAACTTTGCAGGAATTATGAATATGTCATGTATGTCCTATCTGTGAAATTTAAACGTTAGCAGTGTCCTCATATTCAAAGTATGCAAGGAAACCCGTTTACTTGCTAGACTTCACTGTCAGACACTATTGAGTGACTGACTGGCTTTTTTTTTTCTTTGGTAATAACATACATGAAAAGAGTTGTAAAGGGTACATGAGCATTTGTCTACATCAATAACCTACTTCTTGTGATGGTCAAGATTAAACTGATTGAATCTTTGCGCAGCATAAAACGTATGACCATTCGGTACAATTGTCTGAAAATCAAGACTATTACTTTTGGGCTCTATAGCCCTAAAGTCGATTTTGACAACTAATAGTCGTTATTTTCCCACTTGAAGACATTTTCAAGCCCCACCTTTTTAGGCAAGTTCTAAATCAGTATTATCTTTCAAATGCAGTTGGAATTTAACTTTTTCATTTTTTTGGCCTGCAAATGGGACATAGTACCTTTAAAGGATGTAGAGCTAAAGATACAACTTTTAAAAGTCTCAATTTACATGGCTTTCCTTGAAAAACCATTAAAAAACAGTGAAGTCTTATATGTTCTCACAAAGCTTGCTGGTAGAAATAATGTATTGAAAGAATGAGTGCTCTTCTGCCACTTATATCATGAGAGATTTGCTACTTCGGTGCTTTAAAAAAAAAAAAAAAAAAAAATTGAAGGGCAGTCCAAAATATGAATCCTATATATACATGTACATGTATGAATTAGTATGAATCATAAATAATTCTACCCAAAAGAGCGTTCAGGTACCGGTAATCACAAATAAGGGTTTCAGCGGTAAGAAGACATCTTAATACATTTAGAATATGAAGAGATACAGGTACAGTAGCTAGGCAAATCATCATTTTCAATACCCAGCCCCTCTTTTTATCTTTTTCTTCCAAAACTTTTTTTAAATACAGGTAACATGGTAAAAAAAGCATCTTCTGTGAGAACTTGAGGAGATAAAGCATCTCATCACCAAGAGTTCAAAAGTATTTGATCTGAACTAAATAAAGCACCCTTCATTGTAATTCCTAGATTAGATCTTGAGTTGACATTTGCGTTTAGGAATCACTTTGTAGATTCTTTGATTTGTAAATGTCACGTCAAATCAAATATCCCTTTCCCCAAGCAGTTTGATATGAAAACCCAATGTCAAAATACAAAGTTAATAGATCTCATTTTGAAGATGGATGGAGGATGATGGATTTCTTTTCAAATTTGTTTGCATTATAATAAGAAATTATCATGTGAAGCATTTGATTAAGATCATTACAGACAGTTCAGATGTGTGTGATTTTTAATTCAAATTTGATAGATAATACAAATGAGCAATTACTGCCAAAGTGAATCATCTTTGACCTAAACCAGAATAAATTGTCTCCCCTCTTGGCTAAAAATCATAAACCTTAGTTGTCAGTTGTCATGACTTAGACAATTGACTTCAAAATGATACCATTATCTATTAACAAAGACAAACTAGTAGCAAATTAGATTTTTTTGGTGTAAATGTTTGCCCCATTTCAAATTGACATCGTTACATGGAAATGAATATTCTTTGTAGGGTTTTGCAGATTAAAGAACAGATGACAAAGCAGGACAAAACAGGGGCTCATCACTCATCACCGATATATTTGTTTCTTTTGTAATTTGTATAGTAAAATTAAGGATGGAAGTTTGTTATTGCAAAATTATTCATACATGTACATTTACATGAGCCCAAGCGATATGTGTCATATCTCCTTGAATAAACATTTTAGTAATTCAAGGCTTACCGGTAGATTAAAAATATGTGTTTTGTTTATCTGATATATGTTCAGGGTTACGTACACATTCATGTTCATGCAAGCAATTGTCCGATGACCATGGCAACTATCTTTGTATCCGCAAGGCTTTTGTGACTCAATATTTTCTTGCACAAATGAGGAAATAGGCTAATAATATATTGAAGATATCATTCAAATCTGAATGAATTCAGTTGTATATCATATACAGCTATTCATTATTAAGGGGAAGGAGAATTACGATCTAAATTGTGTTCAGTGCATAAAAACTCTTTCCTATGCCCCCTTTTTGACTATATATTTTAATATAAATAGATATACATGTAAGCTCCCGGGGGTCTCTTGAAATTGTCAACCCCCCCCCCCCACCACCCTCAGAAGAATAATTTGGGAGCTGGAGTACTGAGAGCAAACTGCCCCTTTTCTCTGTAGTATTTTACAGTTTTACTAAAGTACATACATGTACTGTGCGTGCAAGAAGCTATGTAAAGATGTTCAACTGACAATGTACAGTGCATGTTTACTATGCACTTGAAAGAGAAGAACATTCATGTACTGTACATGTTTCAACAAGAATTAGAGATATATCTTTGAGATATCTCACCTCCTGTATTTACTTTACATGAACACCATAATTCAAATCAGGCTTGGTAAGTGTTAATTGGTAAATACAGACATGGGGAGTGTTTGGTTGCCCTAGGGATATACCACAGTCATAATGCAATTGACTCATTTCATTGCAACTTATTTATTCTTGCTCTCCACAGAGGCACAGACAGGAAACAAATCAATAAAGAAAATGATTGTGTATATCTTATCCAAGGCTAGTCAATGCTAGTGGTTGTGGTGGTCTATTTTCTTCTATTGTGTATGATTATTTTGTTTTGGTACAAATGCTGTTTGTTGAGAATGGTGGTGTGGCTTTGAAGGTTACGTGGCTTTAAATAGGACTTCTGGTACTTCTGACTGGGACAATGTAGTTATTGTATATTGTTTTCTATTAAATAAATTGAAGCACAGATCTACAAAGAGAGGTGTGACTCAACCCAAATTCATAAAGGGATTAAATTTATTCATCTTGCAATAACTTTTTTGTTAACAGATTTCATAGAGGAACTTTTTTCTCTCATAGATCTATGGAAATGGTGAGCTTTCCCTTGAGGCAGTTTTAGAGATCTTTCAGAAACTTTCAAATCACTTTCCTCTTCCATTACTTTTTTCGCCCACGACAATACTCTCCTCGTCAAAGTTCAATTTCCAGTTTGAAAAGCTCTCCCTGAACCATAAAATTACTTTCACCGACTTCATTCCACCACGTAACAGTACAAAGACCCCAAGTTGGATTCCCACGATACCCCATCCTTTCACAGTCCACTTCATTCAAAACATGTTTATTTTCACAAGGCCTCTGGGTCCCAGCACCTCCTCAAACCCTGAAATATCATACCCAACATTTACAAAAGTGAGGCGGGTCAGACAAACCGTTTACAATAGCTCTGTTTCAATTTGCATTCCACATGTTTTGTGATAAAGCAGCAAGCTCAAGTTCAACCAAACAGAAGGAAACCCCTCATGGGGAGTTACCATAATACAATTCTTGAATGGGGATTGTAGATCTTTGCCATAAATGCTATTGAGTATACAACTGTACACAATAAAGACATGGTATGAAAGGAATAAATGGGGATTTCAAATGATTAAGTCAAGAAGGGTTGGCCAATGGAGCTTTCCACCATTATAAGTGTACACCGAATCCAGAGAAACATTGGATTTATTATCATTATTTGGATATATTTGTAAATATTCCCGAACTTAAACAAGGTTGGAATATCCTTTTGTGATGTACATGTAGGCCTCATCTATGACCTATTAAAGAGTTTATCAGTTCATTACATTCAAACGATTATACTTCATGTTATTTATTTGTTTTGTTATTGGTAGGAAATCTTGATCCGTGTCTATCCTTCTTCATTGTAAAAAATATCATTTCCTAAATCACTATTATGAAATTTGGTGAAAGTATTTCCTTTAAAAAAAAATGATTTTGCTCTCCAGTTTTTTGGCGTGTCTCCAAATTTCCATACATTTTATAGAATACATAGGCATAACTTCCCTTGATGAGTTGATAAAGTCCTGAAATTTTCCATTGATCAATAAAATGCATGTTGTAATCTTTGACTATTGTTAGCTTGAAATACAATTCTAATTAAAGAATGTGAAGTGAATAAATGAGCAATATGAAATAGGTCTACATGTACATGTCAGACAATCACCAAGATTGGTCAATGTATGTTCTAAAAAGGACCTAACAACAGACATAACTGGTGCATTCCAAATGAACCTTCAATCGATGCATCGTCTATTATTAAAAAGAAGGGGTAACATTCTTGAAACTTGGCGCCCCAATCCCCACTCCCAGGTTCCTGTTCCTCCCCCTCCCCGTCTCCGTTTTCAACATGAGTAATACATCAAGATTGAGATGGGGAAAAAACAGCAGGAAAAACCTGTACTATCAAATTCACAATCGGCTGAAGAAAGACTTTTTTATGGCAGACATCTGGCAAGAGTTATACCAAGTGCAAACTCGATGAGGTGAAAGATCATGTATTATAAAGCAGATCAAGTAAATGTACAATATGCAACAGAGTTTGGTTCAATCTACCTACAAACAACCTTGGATGAGAATTAGAATGAACTTATGACCTTGGATAGAAACATTGTATGTCCTCCCATATGTACTTTCTAAATTAACAGCATAGTGCAATGTAAGGGCAATGTAAAACTGCATATACAATGTATTTGGAACCCATGAATATTCCTGACAGAAATGTCTAAAATGGAGGTATATGTATATGAATATAGTGCAGACTACTAAAGTTATGAGACTAGAACTTGATCTTACCCAAATTTTCATAGAGGTGATTTTCTTCCTCTGTTTTGGTCTTCCTTCTACTGGTAGGTGACAGAGAGTAGGACTTCTGGAGTGGTGCCGGATCTTCACGAGTGTCTTCATCCTGGAAGTCTGGTAGGGGCGTAGGTGGTTTGGGTGCCCTTCGCTTCCCTCCACTTCTGGTTACATCATCGTCTTCGCTCTCCACAAGGCTATTCCTGTTGTGATTGGTTGCAGTGGTGGGTGTGGTGGGCGTGGGTGTGGTAGCCGTGGCAGGAGATGCAGCATTGGTGGTAGCTTGGGATGCTTGTTTGATAGCCACCGTTGGTTGCCCCCTGTACGCGTTGATGACTTCCAAGCGCTCCAGCGAGTTCCTTGGATGGGAGTCATTGACGGCAGAAGGAACAGCAGAAGCGAATGAACTTGTAAGCCATTTCTCCACCTCCTCCGAGTTGAATTCCCTCTCCGGGCTGCCAGAATCATTTCGCTTCTTCTTCCTCTTCCAAGGCAACTTGGATCGTTTGGACTTTGTGGTAACAGCAGGTGCATCCTGTGTGGCCGATGTGTTAGGGAGGTTAAGCGGCTGGGGTCTGTTTAGAGGAGGTGGAGGAGAGGCTACTCGTCTCATAGGTGGGGCACTGGGTTGATTCTCCTTCTGTTTCCCTCTGCTCATGGGTGATAGCTCCCTTCGTCCAGTAGGAGAAAACTCCCGAAGCCTCGCTCGAAAATTGCTCTCTTTCTTGACTGGAGTCGCTTTTCTAGATTCATGTTGATTTCTAAGAGGAGACATGTCTCTGTGTCTCGTGGGGGACATCTCTCTTCTAACTTCATCACCCCTTCCCGAGCTGCCACTGATGCAAGTTTCTACCTTAGCTTTGTCGGTATTGGATGCCTGCGGACATGACGATCTGTCAATGTCATCCGATAGGTCTGAGGAACTTCTGTCTATTGATTTTTTCTTTTCTTTTTTGTTTTGAGGGGGAGGGGGCGGGGAACGATGGGGCAAGCTATCCAGCCTGTCATCCCTCTCCCTACCAAAGTTCTGTTCAGTGAGTTCCATCGATGGGGGCCTTGGAGCCACCCTCTTGGTCAGCCTAGTCTGACCAAAATCTGGTATATCTTGGTCTTTCCCACTCGAACTATATGACAATTCCTCCTCCAAGACTGGATGAGTTTTTGACCTTGATCGAGATGGTCTCCTGGTTTCTCTTAATGTCTCATCACTCATTGAAACTCTCTTCGACTCCAGTAGATTCTGTGCACTTTCATTCTTAGCAGTTTTCTCTCTGCTTGGAGCGGTAGCTTGCTTTTCACTGGATTTCTCTTTAGGCTGGAGATAATCGACACTTTGATTAGGACCCTGCAGTACTGGAGCATCTACCTCACCACCATTATTATCTTTGGTACCATCACACTCCGAGCTGTTGAATGCCTTTGGCATAATGAATATTGGAACCTTATACTGTCCTGAATTTCGTTTATTTTTCCTATTATCTGGAGGCTGTTCATCATGAAGAATAATAGGGTATGGTGGCGTATTTCTTTTACTGCTCTGTGCAGGCGGTGTGTCGTGCTTTGGTACATCGCTAGAATCACTGGATTCCATGGAATCGTTGATACCAGAGTCTGTGTTCAACTGAGATGCAGTATAGATGCCATCCACAAGAGCAACATTTCTCCTTGAGAAGCGACCTGATGGATCCATTGAGGTGCTAGCTCCACCATCCTCCTGCTGGATCAATCCAAGACCTTCATCTAGTTCATGAGACATTCTCCCACTATTTGATGAAGAACCATTACTGCTCGATTTCCTGCTTGACTTTTTCGCATGATTATCATGCAAATCTACAACCCTGTAGGGTTTTGTTCTCACTGTAGGAGACTGGGAACCTGAACCATTCTCCATCTCAGCACTACCATTGTCTCCTCTGTCATAGCGATGAGATACCTCCCCACTCTGTGAAATAATTGTGACACAATCTGCAATATGTCCATATCGGGATGCCAAATCTGGTTGTTCATCATCGCCTGCATGTTTCTGGGGAGACGTGACCGGAGGCTTGCCAAAATAAACATCTGAACTGAGCTGGCTGTTTCTCACCACTACATTCTCAGTCTTCACATCTTTCATGTTTTCACCTGTCGAAGTGCTGACGTTTACAACGATTTTTTTGTTCGTAGATGGCATGAAAACCTCCGGATCGGAAGTCTGTCTTAGGTGTTTTGTGAGTGGCTTTATAGATGGCCTTGACTTTCCTATGGTCTTTGGAAGAGTCTCGTGACCTGTCAACGTAGCCTGAGAGTTCATGACAAAATTCATAGCCAGATTTGATTTGGAATCCACTAATTTCTGTAGCTCCTCTACACTGGCATCACTTCCAACCACGTTTGGCAAGTCAGGTAGATTTGGAAGCATCTCTTCTGTCTCTATAACAGAATGGTTGTTGTTATTGCTGCTATGAACCTCTGCTGAAGAAGTATTCCCCATGCTCTGGATATGTCTAAGATTTTTGGCGACTTTCACAAACTCTGGGAGCTCGGGATCATGACGGCTCCTGCCTCTGGTCTTAGACGGGTTTCCTGCCTTCTGTACGGGGCGCAACGCTCGCCTATACTGCTCACTGTAACTACCACTCAGCTCTAGCTCGCTGTCTGATGGGTTGTTATCCGGGTAGATATTGCCATTGGTCTCCTGTCCCTGCCCAACATTGATGTTGATGCTCCCATTCTCTGAACATGATTCAGAGCTCTTTATCCCAGCTTGTGTCGATTCATTTCTAGAAGACACCGTGTTGTCCAAACCAGACGAACATTCTGCTTCACAAGGGATGTTTAAGGTCAAGGCATTCTTCGTGCCTTTACTCGTCACATCACGCTTTGCATTGTGGGGTAACGATTCTTTAGTTCTCTCTTTACCCCTCTTCCTGTTATTCCTTTCAGCCTGTCTCTCGCCCCGCCCTTTCACATCCTTCTGGAGGTTATTCTGGTTGCGAATGATGACTTTGGGAATGTCATACTTCTGCTGCTTTGCAGCCTTCCCATCATTCTCTTGCACATTGTTGATGTTGTTGTCAAGGGCGAGAATCTTTGTGGTATCCATCTCCTTGTCAACTTTCTCTACATGAGCCAACTTGGGCTTGAAGCAGTGAACGCAGAGGTGGCTTTTGAAGCGATGCTGTTCAAAAGCTGAACAGGCCGCAGTGGTAGCTTTCAGATCTTCCAACATCTCCTTGAATGAAACAGCTTCTTGATGTTAAAATCTTTACACTGCAGGTGTTTATGCCTCAATTCATCATGGTCAGTTTATGTAGTTATCCATCAGCACAATGGACCTGAACAAAAGAGAAAATAAAGAACAAAATATGAAAATATAATTAGTTCTATGTTGTTTTTAAGGACACAGGTTAAAACAAAATGAAATAATCATAGATGTTACTGAGTAATTATTGACAAAAATATAGCTATACAGCTATATGCCATGTGATTAAAACTAATAAAATTTGAATATAACAGAAATATAAAACGCTTAGTTAGTTCATATATTGTACAGGTATACAGTTTTGATGATTTTTAAAAAACACATGCTTAAGAAGGCATCATATAGCATACTTGTAGGTCTGATATCCAAAACCTTCTCTAAATATTTGGTGAACATGAATCATCGAAACTGTCACTCACATTTTTTGGGTGAATCATTTTAATGAAACATTACTTACAAACATGTGTATGCTTTCAAACACTTGCTAACAGCTAGAGAATTTGTAAAAGTGACATCATAACATTCTAGTCTATCTACATGTAATTTGCCTTTCCATGCAATAAACTTTAATATAAAATACCTGATGCTCTCTTACATCATGTTGTACACACATCTCATCAAATTTATTTTGAGTTTTAATTCCAGAACTAAATACAGCTTTCAGGGAATATATCAGGATATGTAAACTATCACTAGCTCACTTTGCATATTTGCTTGCTTGCTAAATACAATACTGGCATCAAAATAATTGAAAATATACAAATTTTGAATAAAGAAACATTCACACAAACTTGGCAACACATACACACACAATGGAGCAGTGAATGACCTATTTAGCTGTAGAAGCTCTATAAGAAAATATTTAAACAACTTTTAAATATGACAAAAGAAGATGAAAATATATAAATTAAAAAAACAAAAAAGTAATGCAAATAGTCTGAAAATAAGTCCTATTTTTTTAAAGAGCAAACTCCCCCGAACAAAAATTATTTCAAGTTCATCACTGGATACTGGTGTGCATTGCTACTTCCTTCACCCATTAAAGCCTATAAACAAACATTGTGAAATGCTTATTTCATATTTAAATAAAACTTTTTCCTTGAAAAAACAAACAGAATTATGGTTTCTGTCAAGCACGACAGGAGGGCCTGATCCATTTTCCAAAGAAGTAATTCGCTTAACCCAATCAATCCTCTTACGATGAAGAAAGTTCTAGGTTGGTTTGTAAGCCACAAGCATTGAGGGAAAAATCCATTCCATTCAGAGCTAAGTTCAGCTCAGACTTCGTGGCAACCAGCGGCTATCATCGCTTGGCAAAATTTGACCTGCTTTCAGGTTCAACTACGCCTGTAGAATGTCAGGGAAAATGTGGCTACATAAACAACTTATGGACTACTGGTACATGTGTAGAGAATGCACTTAAAGAACTTCAGAGTAAAGAATTGCATTTCTTTGTGACATATACAATTCAAAGATGAAATGACGATTTACCTGAGACTTAAAACAAATTTCTTAGTATGATGGAAAAGAAAGTGAAATTTGAGGGGGGGGGGGGATATGACAGAAATGAGAATTCTATAAAAGATCAGGAAAATAATAATTCACATACATTTTTTTTCTGGAGAGAGTGTAGTAGAGTCACAATATAAAAGGATTAAGGCAATAATACTTTGATAAAAGATATGTATGTTTTCACTCTATGGTTCATAATGAAGATATAAGATATGTATGTTTTCACTCTATGGTTCATAATGAAGATATAAGATATGTATGTTTTCACTCTATGGTTCATAATGAAGATATAAGATATGTATGTTTTCACTCTATGGTTCATAATGAAGATATAAGATATGTATGTTTTCACTCTATGGTTCATAATGAAGATATAAGATATGTATGTTTTCACTCTATGGTTCATAATGAAGATACAAGATATGTATGTTTTCACTCTATGGTTCATAATTAAGATATTTTTAAACAATAATTCACAAAATACTGGAGAAACATTTTTCAATACAACTTCAGGGTACAGATAAAAAAGCATAAATCTAACATTCTAATACCAAAACAGGAGGTGCGTGTAGAAAATAGCAGTCTAATATAAATGCAGGCCTACTTGAAGTGTATTCCTAGTTTAATACAAAGATCTTTGTCTGGTTATGTGTATCAAAACATCAATTTTAATTAATTCTGAAAAGATTAGAACTTTGGGAAAGAATTTAATATTCCATTAGCTTAGTTTTACACAATTCAGCAACAAAAAGACAATGCATTTCAAATCTGCAAGAAAACTCTTCAGCTGAAAAGTACTTTTACAAAGTGAAAAAGATCAATACAACCCAACTGCAAAATAATACTTGCAAAGGGAATACATATATCTGACTGACAACAATAATAAAATAATGTTTACATTTGTAATCATTATATCCTTAATGTGTGAGAATAGCAACAAATTGTGATTGCTCAATGAAAGACCGTTTCCCTACATCCATGATCTAAAGGCAGTGCAAACTGCAAAGTACGTCAAAGGAACACTAAAACTCCCAAGTCAGATTTTCTCAACTGAGTTTTAAAAAAAAAATTAAAAAAAACAATATTGACAAGAAGCACAAAACATGAACTCCCAACTTCTGTTTAACTATCATCACAGCCCTGGTCCCTTACCTTGACTTATTTGATGAACTGTCCACATAAAATATGTTCCATGTCCATCACAGACTCACAAATACAGGTCCTCCACTCCTTATCGATATTATTCCTTCCCTACTCGGTAACCAAATCCAAAGTAATCACAAATCCAGGAACTGGCAGTATAGTATAAGGAATCACACGCCACTACAAAAAGTTTGCTCAGCTCAAGTACCCTATATAAAACCTGGCTTGTGAGGGCAGTAGCCAAATTTTGATGATCTATATTCAAGAGTTCTGCTCTAGCTAGTTTAATATTTCAAGACTAATTTGAGTTTTGGGAAAGCTGAAAAATAATTTGAGAGTCTACTCTTTTTAATTTTAGTGTGGATAAATAAAATACAATGTAGAAAGCATAGATGTAGCCCCGGCAAAGGATGACTCTTTAAATGCCCTCATTTTCAAAATTTGACAAGAACTTGCATAGAGTTTGGAACTTTGGACCAATCCTTTATGCAACTTGTTGTGTAGTCCAACACATACTTATGTGTAAAATGCAGGTGACTAGCGCCAAGACTGAATAGGCATTAATCCTCATTACCAGGTCCCTCGGAGAGGACCTAAAGCCGTCAGCCGTCTGGTTGCTTACTTATATGCATTTCTACTTTTTTAGCAGTCAGGTAAAATAACCACCAACCACCAACAATTTCTTATCATATTGATGGTTGCAACACTTCACAGTATACACCAATACCTACAATGCACAGTGTACATGTACATGAATTCCTTGTAATCTACATTCTCTAACTGCTTTTAAATATTTCAGAAGAACTCAACTTTATCTTTCAGGGCTTTATGTTTTTGCTATCCAATAATACAATGTAAAATGAACATACATGTAGGTAAGGCCTACATGATGTACACAACAGGTCATACCAATGCTTATTAAAGATGAAGTTGAGTTCTGGTCATGCGATTGTATTGTGAAAGAAACGGTGTGGAATCAACCAGAAAAGGTTGATCATCTAGCATATAAGAATTTGTGTGTATTGCAAGGTTCTGGAATCATCAAAATGATAAGAAATTTGGCCAAGTCTTGGTAAAGTTACAAACACTGTACACAGAAAGATATATATGGGACTACACGAACACGTGGCGTAAAAATTCCTACCCCCCTGAGTTTTACGATGTTACATGACATATTTAGAATATGAAGGCATTTGAAGAGCCATGCTTTTCAGGGAACATGTCTTATCTGATGTTCTTTCTTACTTGCATAATAAGAATGATAACGCTCACAAATTATTTTTCACCTCTTCCCAGAACTCACCTCTTTGTGCTATTATTACTCTACTGTTGGGCATACTGTAGTATTAATTCTACTTTTTCTGTTGTTACATCACTATAGTCTATACTGTTGAGTTGCATACCGGCTGCTTAATCTGGTGTATACAGCCTTTTCAGTAAGATCTATAAGCATGAAATTAAATGTCAATTGAAGTATGGGAAAGAGACAAATCTTACTATGATACGAGAACTATTGACCAACAAACAAATGTATCAGCTAATTGGAGCCAGACAGGCGTTAAATCATATACTTTAATACAGAGTTAGCTTCCTTTTGGCTCTGAACAGATGGTAATACATGTATATGTACATGTATGGAGACAGATTTTGAGAAACACATACTGTACATCAGGGACAAGTGGAGATCTGGAATAAGTTTGGTTGAACGTTTCCTATAAAGTCAAAATTACAAATAAATTTCATGGATATGATATGAAATGCTGATTCTGATCAATTGCCTTCTTTGCAAGTTCATGTAATGCAGAAAATATGGCATGGCATCCTTTCCTACATATACATGTATAGCAGCTTGGAAAGAGAATTTTAACATCTACCTACTTGTAAAATATGTTTTGTGGTGTACAGTAGACCTACCCTCCTACAAACCAATATATGCATGGTGATGAATTGAACTTCAGTAAGAGATAAAAATGAGAGAGAGTGGGATCATGCCTTTCTCTGCTATTGCTGTTTTCCAGATTGCACAAACTTTGACTTTTAACCCTTTAATGCATACTCAGCTCCCAAAATATTTGTGTTCATACTCCAGTAAAATTACATGTAGGGGCATCACAATATGTGACCTATTTCAATGTAGCTGCGAGTATTCTATGCTACAGGGTAGTTAGTTAGTATTTCACAATCTATTTTGCAATCTACTACACCTTCTTTGTATTCAATTAACTCAATTTATTCATGTATTTCATGCTACCATCTAATCTACTTAGCAATCTACAATGACCATTCAATCTTCCAGTACTCAATTTGTAAAAAATTCAAAGTCACAATAACTGCATACCTACACCCAGGAGCAAATCTCCCTGCCTACACTGAAAATCCACTTTTTCGCCTTACAATACACCGTGGTTAACAAACTGCGCTGTAGCATAATTTCAAAGTGTTTCTGAATTTCCCTTTTAAACTCATTAACCAAATACTGTAAGAACTTAAACAAGGTCAACTGAATCAAAATTTTGTCGAGTACATGTAAATATATAAAATAAAAGGCAAGAAACTTATGGGCCTTCAATAAATACTTTCACAAGATAAAGATGCTTGTCAACGTGAGAACCCTAGCTGAACCCCAATTCCCTACATTTCAGCCCACACCCACATTTTCCTAAACTGAAGAAAATAGATATAAATGGGATGAAAAATGAACTGTAGATTTCAAGCCCATAAATCTTGGGAGAGAGAGAGAGAGAGAGAGAGAGAGAGAGAGAGAGGCATAAACAACAATGCACTTTCCTTGACCTCTCACCCCAGATGACCTCTATCAGTTATATACCTTGTATGTTTTTCTAAGGTTTAGGGCAAAGCCAGTAGTGATCACTCTCCCCTGGGGATTACAGATCTATTATGGGAAATGAAGTCAGAAGGGGCCCATTTACATTGCGGAAAAACCTATTTGAAAAACCATCAGTTTTTTTTAGACAACTGGAAAAAAATCCCAAAACATTCAGTGTTTGCTTATTCTGCTTGTTTTTGTTTTTTGGTGAATTGTGTACATACACTGTACGCTACTATGAGCTGCTATGTACATGTATGCATTAGCACGGAAGTGGAGAGTCACGTAACCAAAAACCGGAATAGTTTCAACGGTGTTTTGAGCACAAGCAATTACACTGCATATAAAACGGTGAAGTTTGAGCTAGCGTTTGACATAAAAAACAATGTTCCAGAGGAGGGTATTTTGATTTGGGGTTTTCGTTGTGTTTGTGGGTTGTTGCCTAGCAAATTGTGACAAAACTCAAAAAGGTGAGAAAAACCTGGACAGTTTATGCTTGGAGTGTAAATGCAGCTAGAGAATGATGGATGTGACAAAATGTTTAGTGAATTTAGACTATTCATGGTCACTGATGCTATTTCTGCCTGCAATCCGTTCTAAAATCCAAATTGGGAAAATATTCTAAAGGACATGTGTAAAACTACATATGAGCTCATGTTTGAAACAGAAATAATAATATGAGCATTGTAGACCTACATGTACAATGAATAATTTTTGTGGAAGGAAGTAAGTTTGAATAAAAACGAAAAAATGGTAAGGACTGTCATGAGGAAAACTGACATTTCTGTGATGAAAAAAATGTAAGGATAATGAAACAGACCTGGTTGAACACCAGAAAACACTCCTAAATTTGTGGAAAAACTTCAAAAGGAACCAAACAAGTTCAATCATGGTAACAACTTCTTATTGGTGAAATTCTTGTCAAAATTTTGGCTGCAAAACCTCTATGTACCTGTACCAGTAGTATGGGTTCCTTCTCAGTTTAATCATTATTGTACTACATGTTTACACTCCATTATATTACGCCCTATAAATGTCAAAGATATGCATTCAAAATTGTGACAACTTGCATTTAGCTCCAGTTACCATTACATAAAAAATGAATTATACCATGATCGACACAATAGAAGTGACAAGTACAGATTGTATTTCTGATTCAATGAACCCAAATCATAGCTATTCACTATAACCTGGGAGGTCACTGTTGCCCGGGTGAAGAAAAAAAATGGAAAAGATCCAGGAGAGAGATAGCACAAAATGGTTGGCATGGTGTGATGAAGCATGATAGCGCAGTTATTACTTGTTGACAGCTACCAGTATTTGTTTAGAGTTCAAGTATATCATGATCATCAACAAGGAACATGTGTTTAATAATGCATATATACAATGTACATGTACATGTAGGTGTACTAACAAATATGGTTGGCCTACCAGTACACCTGTAGATGTGGGGCCAAGTAAATCAATTCTTAGTTTCTGTTTTTTCTACCGGTAAATGTCCATGTTATGTAATTTACTTCTTTCTTTTTTAGTTTCTATATCGTAATGCATGAACAAATAAAATGTTATCAAGAAAATTTGTGTTGAAATTGATCCAGCAGAAATTATGTAGGCAGGGAAAATATAAATATCCAATAAGTATGAAACCCAGAAAAAACTAGAAAATTAGGATTTAAATTTTGCCTGGCCAAGTGTAATCGACCTGTAGGCTGTATACTTGTACTTGAACAAATAAAGGCCTGCTTGTAAACTTCCTTTAGGAAGGGAATTTCCCTAAAATATTGTACATTTCCATCAAGTAACTTCAATTACATATAACCTTTGACCTTAATTCAAATATTTCCAACAAGTTGAGGGAGGCAATATGTGCAGACATCCTTGTTTTCTGATACCAGTAATACATGTATGAATACAGGATGTTGATCCAACAGATCAAGAGTCCATGAGATCATGTCAACAAATGTAATGGTTTAATGGAGGTGTGTAAGTAAGAATCCTCCTCAAGAAGAAATAAACACCATGGGATTAAAAATAGCAATGAGCAAGGTCTACATGTCACAATTTAAGATTAATGACTTATGTGCATGTACATTTCATCAACAACGTTTAGTCCACATGCAGTCTTTGGCCATGTACAATGTATGTCATGTACAATGGCATGGATGTTCAAAGTTTAACTATTTTTCTATCAAAGTGTGAATTTATGATGTCACTACAGTATTATTACTATAATGCAGTTGAATTGCCTCTTGTCAATAAATTATATTCTTTAAACAGCAATGAATAAACAAAAGCATAAAAATGACAAAACAAAGGTTAACAAATATAGGTAGTCATACCATTCACTTTTGAAATATCATACATGTTACCGATTCAAACAAATAATGTTCACATGATGTACAGTACATGAATGTAGATTGTAGAGTACATTACACATACAAAACTGGTACGAATCGACATGCACCATACCCCCCCCCCCCCACTACCTTAATTCCATAGATCTGCTATTGTGTTTGAATAATCGTGAGCAATGTAAGCCTAGATATGAGTACATATTGGAACAAAGATTTGTCAACAGTAACATGATGTATGGCTCTTTGCTTTACCGCCTAGCCAGGAACCAGGCGACTCAAAATCCACCTCCAAACACGCAACCTGTGTGATCACATTTATTTTTAGAAAAGAAAACGTTATCAACCACGGAGGGTGTTTACAATTTACATACGCCATTATATGGTGGCTCCTAAGGGACACGCAAACGCAAAATTTGACGTATACCTTTGCAACAAATTTGTGGATTTTCACGTCAAAGACGTGTCAAAGACGTGAAAATCCACAAATTTGACGTATACCTATGCAACAAATTTGTGGATTTTTACGTCAAAGACGTGAAAATCCACAAATTTGACGTATACCTATGCAACAAATTTGTGGATTTTCACGTCAAAGACGTGAAAATCCACAAATTTGACGTATACCTTTGCTTGGTAATTTTTTCGTTTTTCTGTACTCAATGGCACTGAAGGGACACGCAGACATAAAAAATCTGCGTCCGATATACACGTCTGCGTCTCCCAAAAGGGACACGCAGACGTGAATATTGGACGCAGATTTTCCAGCAGATTTTCACCAGGAAGATAAGCTTATATGGGTGGTCTGCCCGCCTAGTTACTGATAAAGGGATTACCAGCTGGTATCTCATAGTCTTCTAATTGCAGACCCTATAAGTGTGTCTAAAGTCTCACTGTTATTGTTTTCAGCAAGAAGAGGACATTGATGCGCTTGGCAATGGAATGCTACAGGTTGCAATGTACATGTTATTCATTCACTATCAAATCTGACTGACATGAGCGCTATACAAGAACCCAATATTATTATTATTATTATTATCAATGTTTGAGGACAATCAGATGACTGATAGAGGAAGTTATGAAACAATAACAATACAAATTGGTACCATTCATGTGGACTTAACTTGTTTCATTGATTTAGTTACCAACAGCAGATAAATACGGTAGGCCTACAATGATTTTTTTTTAAAGCATTTTCATGACGAAATCGTATAGAGAGAGAGATAAACAAAAAAGGAGGGAAATAGAGGAGTGAGAGAAAGGGGAAAAGAAGGTGAAGAGAGAAGGATATGTTGATAAAGAGCAGTTAGAGCTCCTAAACATCATGTCTACAATTTCAATTCAGACAAAATAATATAGACAACAAAATCACAAAGAAATACAAACACATTGAATTTAGCTCAAATTGTTGATTTTCTTCTTCTCTCATTACCAAGCACTTACTTCTTTTTGTGCATCTTGTTACGACTTTGAAATTGTTGATTTTCAAATCCCACCCTTTTATTCTCTCTCTATTTTTTTCCATCTCTCTCTCTCTCTATCTCTCTCCCCTTCTCTCGATCTTTTCCTCCTTTCTCCCTCCCAATCTGTCTCTCCCCTCTCTCTCCTCAGTCTATCCCAATATGTCTGCCCCGGCCTCTCTATTTCTCTCTCCCAATGTCCCTTTCTCTCTCTCCTCTTTCTCATTTCTCTCTCCCAATCTGTCTCTCCCTTCTCTCTCCCAATCTGTGTCTCCCCCCTCTCTCTCTCTCTCTCTCTCTCCTCTCCTCTCCACCTTTCTCCCAATCTGTTTATCCTCTTTCTCTCTCTCTCTCTCTCTCTTCTTTCAACGTTTCTCTCTCCCAATATGTATCTCCCCTCTCTCCTTTGCTCTCTCTCTCTCTCTCTCTCTCTCGAATTTCGAATACACATAGTACAGAGAGAATAGGAAGGGAGGAAGGACAGGAGAGAGAGTGATCGAGAGAGAGAGAAAATCTGCGTCCAATATTCACGTCTGCGTGTCCCTTTTGGGAGACGCAGACGTGTATATCGGACGCAGATTTTTCATGTCTGCGTGTCCCTTCAGGGCCATTGAGTACAGAAAAACGAAAAAATTACCAAGCAAAGGTATACGTCAAATTTGTGGATTTTCACGTCTTTGACGTGAAAATCCACAAATTTGTTGCATAGGTATACGTCAAATTTGTGGATTTTCACGTCTTTGACGTAAAAATCCACAAATTTGTTGCATAGGTATACGTCAAATTTGTGGATTTTCACGTCTTTGACGTGAAAATCCACAAATTTGTTGCAAAGGTATACGTCAAATTTTGCGTTTACGTGTCCCTTAGGAGCCACCATACCATTATGCTCTACCAATCATTACAGATTCAATTGACTATCTTTTATCATTTCCAAGGATGCCTCCAATGGCAATGAATAGCAATAGAAAAAAGGAAGAAAAACATTTACAGTTGATGAAATACATGTACATGTACAGGTAGACCTCCATGTATATATTGTAACATGTCTGCCTGTTCAACCTGTTCAAGCTCTACCCTTTGTGTCGAAAATGAGATTCTTATTAAAGATCAGAATATTTTCTTGTTGAATGTTTTAATTTTATCTTCTATAGCAAACACTAATGATGCATACCGGTATGTACATAATGATTCAAATAGAGTAACAGTATCTCAGATCTTTTAAGGACAGTTCATACCTACATGTATTTATCAAGACAGAGTTCAACTACTAACTAGAAGAAGATAAGACTTTGGTCATACAAAATACAATATGATATGCAACTTAATACTCATCATATCCATCATGTGAATTTTCTACATGTAACCTATTATTTAAAAAAACTATTATTAGTTTTCATATTTGCACATTCTACATTTCTACAAAGGTGTAGGCCTACTTTTTCATGACTAATGCGTGGGAGTTGGGATATATCTTTTAAATGATTTAATCTTAAACATAACTGATAAGGAAATAGAGCAAACTGGTGGGTAGCTTAATCCTCAAGGTACACTACAAAAACAAGGTTTTCTTTTTGATAGCCAAGCATCCAGTGAAATTAGTCAAGGATTTAACAGAATTAAGCCGCAATCATTCCACTTCTAAGAAGGTTACTCTTATCATGGAGTCATGGACCTACATGTAAAGAGTCTCTGTACCATGTAGCTTTGTTCCGTACCGGTAATCCTATAGAGTGGTGAAGTGTGACGTCATCAAAATCTATTTTTAGAATTTCCCAATTTTTTTCTTCATTTTCCGAAAGACCATCAAAAATAATGTCCAAATGTCAAAAACCAATTGAATATGTTAAGTATTGGCTGAGATATGACCATCTGAATGAATATAGGAACTCAGAGCATACATGTATACCACTGAGTTCCTATAGGAAATATATTCATTCAGATGGTCATATCTCAGCCAATACTTAAAATATTCAATTGGTTTTCGACATTTGGATTTTATTTTTGATGCTCTTTCGGAAAATGAAGAAAAAATTGAGAAATTCTAGAACTAGATTTTTATGACATCACAGCTTCGGTAGGCCTACTCTATTCATCCAGAAGCATAATCAACTTCCATGCTTCATAAAGAAATAATATAGTATTAATGACTGCTTTGAGAGAAATAGTTGTTTTTATACGCTCAAGGGAAGGTTAGAATTGTGCTATTACCCAAGGCGTGCCGAGGGCAATAGGTCAATTGTAACCTTCCCGAGAGCGTATAAAAACAACTATTTCTCGAATATTAAAGCAGTCATTAATAATTTTATATGCCAAAAAAAAATAGACTAAAAAATAAAAAATAAAAAATAAAAAAACTTTTGTCGAAGATGGGAATCGATCTCTTGCGTACAAAAGGTAAAGAAACTAAAACCAGCGCCTTAAACCTCTCGGCCAGCGCGCTCTGACACTGTTTGAAGCAGTTTTCTCTAATATATACATTAAAATGGATTGAAAACGGTTTGGCGTGGTGGATGCTTCGCCGCTGGTCCATTAAACGGGCCCTTCTTTTACTTTTGCAATGCATATTGGCACGAACTTGGATCAAGATCCATCGGCAGATGTTGTTTTTTTGTTTTTGGAAGTTTATTTTCGTCTTCATGTCAACAATGCAAGATAAAATTGTCGGTAAGATCGATCGAGATTCAATTGTATTGAAATTACCGACCAATTCTTCGCTACCTATGGGGTAACCATGGAGACTGACCTATTTTCCCAATAACCATGGTTATTGGGATTTTAGAACTGTTTTAACCATGGTTACTGGGAATTTTCGGGAACAGTTAAAGTTTATGAACGCAATTTCGACCAATCAGATTGCTGGATTACTTAAGTGAGGTATATAATAAAGCCTACATCATGTCTTCATTACCCCAGAATTTACTCTATTCATACAGTGAAAAAAATACACGGGGGCTCGGGGCGAATTAGCCCCCGAAATGCCTAAAAGAGCCCCCGAAAATTAGAAAAGAGCCCCTGTAAATTTGCATAGAGTTCAATGCAAAACAAATTTTAGAATGTTATTTTCATACAGGCAAGCTTGAAAAGTAGCCCCCGAAAAATAAATATTAATTTTTTCCCTGGTAATTCATAACTCTTTCTTGATTTTTGTAAAAACACATTTCTTTACAATTTTCTTGAATTTAATATAAACATTACAACAACAAAAATACTGATGGATAAAGGAAGGAATTAAACTCTGGAGAGCACAAAGAGCTATTAAAGACAACTAAAATATACAAACTCTGCTATAGTGGAATTTGCATCTAACCTGAATTAAGGAAAGAAAAGAAAAGAAAAAGAAACTGTGAAAGAGATCCCGTGAGTGAGTGAGTGAAGAGAACAGTATGTTACACAAAAACAAGTAAAAACTAGAAATGCAATCGTGTCACAACGATGTGCGTGCAATGACGCCATGTTTCTACGTGTCAAACGAAAGAGCTTCTCTAGCTCTCGGACTATCCAGAGCAATATTTGCACGAAGTCTGTGTAGCTTCTGTGATATTGGTGATAGGTGGCCGAAAGAAAGGCCTCAACAGTGACCTTGATGGGATGGTACTATATGCCTACGAAGTTTGAAAGAAATTGTGATAGGGGAAAGAACCTAGAAAGGGCTCGCAAGCACTGCGTGCAAAAACCAAGGGGATTTGGTGCATGTTTGTCATTGCAATAAACATCGTTCTGGGGGCCAAAAGCGTGAACCCGATATGCCCCATAGACAATGCGTGTAATAAATGGGCGGAAAACGTACAGGATCTGTATTATGACCGGAGTTAAATTGTTTTTTCTCTCTCTCTTTACGTCTCTTTATGGGCCGTATTTGGTATCATTAGAAAGAGAATTTCATGGTTGTTATTGTAAACCACTCTTTTTTTCTATGATAATCCTTTCGAAACACGTGATGTAAAATAGATTTATAGGACAAAATGGCGTCTTAAATGGCCCCCTTGACCAATTTCAAAAATCTGGCCAAAAGGTGCCCTGCGTATTGGAACTCGGCATGTCACTGCAAATTTTCAAGGAAAAAAAAGGACGTTTAAGGGGCGAAAAGCAGTCTGAAAAAATGACGTCATAGCCGATACGTGTTAGATTCGGGCGGAAACTCGGCGGAATTTGTATAGTGACCTTTGTTCAAATGCGATTTACTCACAATTTTCTGTGTGAACATATACTATACCTGGTATCATGCAAAAGGGCACTTCATTGCGGTCAGTTTGACACCATTGTTATCTGCGCGCAATGTATTGCACGCATTAAACGCGCTATTACGTAATGCATAGTAAATTCATCATTTTTGGCGATAACTTTGCGACAAGGGCATTACAATTTATTTAACTTGGCAGACAGTTGTCACGTATATGGATAAATATGTGTGCCAAGTTTCATTGATGTAGGTATAAAGATCGCCATTTTAGAGCAAGTTGAAGTTATTTTGGAATTTTCTTGAAAATGGCGAATTTGGAGGGCATTTTTCTCAAAGTCATTCAGTGTTAGGGTATATAATTTTGTATATGGCTGGAAAGGACATATCTTCAAGTATCTAAATCCAAAAAAGGGTACGGATTTGCCAAGCCATTATGGAGATACGGCCACAGAAAGACAGCCAATTCCCAGAACTTTAGAGGGCGCTATTTATGTTTTGCAAAGCCATTGGAGCGTGAAATTTTGCATGGCTATGTGTAATTATGAGATAAAGATACTGTGAGATTTAAATACAAAACAAAATTTATATAAGAAAGTTATGGCAGTTTTAGATTATTTAGGGGTCAATTTTTCAAGAACTTGATAAATTTTTGACGAAGTCGGTTTCAGATTTGAATTTTGAGTACGAAGATGGCATTTTGAAGGTCAGGTTAAACGTCGCAGATAAAAGAACATCTCTTAGACTATCTAGAGGAATTTGTTAGAAGTTTGTAGGATCTAGGATAGTGGAGATAGGAAAGAAGAAAGAAAGGCCTTAAAATGGACCAGAAACGGACAAAATGGCGCCTGGACGGTTAGGCATGAGTGATTTCGAAAATCGAAAAAGTAGGTGATCTTGATGGGATGCTAGAGACTATGCCTATGAAATTTGAAATGAAAAGGACATGAGGAAAGCACCTTACTAGGAATAACAAACACTACGTGCTAAACGAATGGGATTTCCGGACGATAAGGATAAGGATAAGGAAAAGGATAAGTATATTAATGGGGCAGAATGTGAACGAAAACAAGGCAATGACGAAGGTTCGTCATTGCAACAAGTAAAAACTTACTTAGTAACGTGATATTTGTGCCCAATGCAGGAACAATCTGTTTTGAGATTTTACCCAATTTAAAAAAAATGGCTTCATCATACCAGAACAAAGAGACATGTGATGAATTGAAACCCTCCATGCACTAGATCATTACAAACAAGCTGTGTTATTTATAAAAGAGTGGGTTGAATAGAATCCAGGCCGTATGGTAGCAGCCACTTAACCGATGATTGAATGGTTAACACCGGGTATATATCAACCACATGTACAGTGTATGATGGTTGTATTAAACCTGGGGGTATCATTTATCTATTGGTTCAATGGAGAATCGTGAGGCAAACAACAATTTAATTTGTTCACTTTTCTGAGGTGTTGAGCTACATGTATCACACTTGTGTATAATTCATTCATTTATAGCCATCTGTATTACTTTCAGAATTTTGAAAGCTCACAGCCAAGATTGAAATGGAAATGATACACATGGCTAATAATATATATTTTTTCTCAATGTTCTTAACAAATCGAACATTATGTCCTAGGTCTGGGCCTACATGTTCGTTGTATCATAGACCTGCAATTAATGTACACCTTAATATACACCACTACGCCAGTCACACAATTTTCACAACAACGTCAGTTTTCATCTTATTCTACATCATGGGCCCCACATATTTTATCTCATGTATTCATATATTTATGTCATATACCCTGTATATCTTTCTTCTTGTAATAATGTCCTTTGGCAAGACATTGATCTACATTTGCCACACTCAACCCAGGTGATGAAAATGGGTACCTGGCAGGAATTAATTCCTTGAAATGCTAGAGCGCCGCAATGGCAGCATAGTTAAAGCCGGGGTAATAATCGCAAAGTTTGGAAGCGCTTAGTGATTGTAATAAGCGCTATACATGTATAAAGACTGAGTACTATTATTATTATCAAATACCCATATAACTTTTATTCGCCCAAAAAAATTGGGGGCGGGTGTGGGAGTGGTGGACTTGTTTGCGTTACTGAGCACAATTCAAATACAAATGTATGTTAGCCTGTATTTGCATAGCCCGTCAAGTGCAAACAAAATTGTAAATAAGCAATGATATGGCAAAACAATAAGTGGATGGGTATGTAAATGTACGGTGTATGCCTGCCTCCATTTGCACGTACATGTAGATCACACTCTGTCTCTGCCTAGTTCATGCATGATTGACATGTGAATTTTGATCTTGCCTGTAGACAGTAAACAAACCATGTCTGACTGACCACACTGTACACAGCTGTACATGCAGCACCCCTTAGAGTCTCCAGGTATTGTTGGCCTAACCAAACATGGGACCTCTTCTGAGTGTCACAACTTGAGCAGCCTTTGTCAACAATCATCAATATTAACATGAGAATGAAGTTGCACTTCGCCAAGCAAGCATGGCAACCGCCTTAATATGCATGCTCGAATGAAAAACAGAGGCAGAAATCACAAAGAGACCTACATGTATATGTAACCGTATGACTTCACTGAATTATAATCATTCTGATGTGAACCTACGTTTTCATAGAGTACGGTAGCATCTCCCTGGCTACTACAGAGGATTTAGATATTTGAGAGGAATTACATAAATACATGTGCTTCAGCTGCTTAGAGCCAAAAGGGCATAAACTTGTGTAAATGAATACAGGATAACAGCCTGGTTCGCATTGAAATACTGAGTCCCTGACTACATTTGAATGATTAAAAAAAAACATACATATTTAATATTTATATAAATAAATAAAACAATGTCACCCTCAATAAAGGACAACAAAATTAAAAATAAAACACCTTAGTGACCTTACAAATAATTCCATGCTGGTAGCTATTATTCATGAAACCATACTAAACATGTAGCTACCGTTGCTTTTTCAGCACTGTGTCATTCTATTTTTCCCCAAAAGTTTTAGCAGTTTGCATGTAATTGATGCTGCCATCATGAATCATTCATCAATCTAATCTTTGTTGCTTAGAATGAGATAAGAAAAAATACATTTAATTGGACTGGAAAACTAATTATATAATTGCATACATGTGCGCTACAAAATTGTATTTTTTTTCAAAGCACCTTTGAATTGACAAGGAAATGACTCCACTCTATTCTTAATGGATAAAACACAAAGGAACAAACAGTCATTGTGTACATGTACACATGTACATTCTAAGGGCGCGTTCATGCTTGATTTTGAAGGTAGAATGAGCGATCTGAAACGCTCATCGTAAACGCTCATCGTGATCGCAGTTCCACGGTGTACTGTTCATGCTTACTTCTCTGGCTCATCCAGACAAATCTCCTTGTGTGGCCTAATTGGTCTTCCAGCTGGATTCGCAAACCTTCACTGTGCATGCTACGTAGACCCACTAGAGGTCAGTGCGTTGACCCCATTTAAACGCGTTTACAAATTGTAAACGCATCTTTTTGTGAGTTTACGATCGGCGATCGTGATCGCCGTTTTTCGGTGATTCTACAAAAGTAAGCTAAGACGTAACCGTGTTTTAAACTAAACACGTAACAGATGCCTGATTCTGGCCAGAAAAAGTGAAGCATGAACACGCCCTAAGCTCCTTACAGGATAATCTCAAATTTCTGCAAAACAAGAAGATTAAGATTCAAGGAAGAGGGAAGAGGAGAAAAAAATGTTACCTTAAAGCAAGGGAAAATAAAGCTCTCATACTAGTCTCATCTCTCTACTTTGCATCCAAACAAGTTCAGTCGGAGTCAGAGATCAAGGCAAACAAGATGAAACCTCATTGTAAATATTGACATCAGAATGCAAGTCATGGGTTCTCTCCACCATCCCTCCTACCAAGCTTTAACCAATAAATATTGAAGTCTTCCCAGAAAAATACCACAAAAACAAAATTACAAGACAAGAGAGGATAAAACTAAAAGGGCTACATAAGGAGTCTGACCCAAGCCCTGGAGTGACTCATATTGTTGGCATTTTCAACATCAAAATGTGACTAACTGCTGTCCTTTCCATAACCCCTCCCTTATGACTTCTCTTTGAGTTTTACTGATCAAAAGCTTGATTTCTTGATGAATTGTACAATCAGAAAGTCGGAGAAAAGGTCAAAAGTTCCTTGTAAGCCTTCTCGCTGTGAATGTCGCTAATGTAGGTTTACATGTTGTAGCATGTGTAGTATTTTGTAGATTTGATTAACAAATTGAGTTTGAGAATTGATGTTATCATTAAGTCATTAATGTTAAAGGTTAAAATTAAAAGCCACATCAAATATTATGGCTGCAATTTAAAACATCTTTCCCTTATGCAAAATACATTGTAACTAATATTTTTTTTAAAAATCAAAAGATTTTTGTTTACAAAAGGTTAGTCATCAAAAAGTTACCTGTACATATATTTTTCCCCTTCTTTAGGCGCGTCTCCATCATCTCGAGATTGCCAAATAGCCCGCTATTTGGGAAATAATCCCGAAGTAACAAATCGCGTCTTCACTATCTCAAGATTCGACCTCGAAACTTGAAACTCGACCTTGAGAAATTAGCTCGAGATATTTTGCTCAGCGTTAGCGTGTATTGCGAATCTTCGGTCTAGTGAAGACGCACGGGACAAATAGCTGGATATTTTGCCAAATAGTAGGATATTTTGCAAACTATCCCAAGATATCTTGGAATGACAATCCTGACCAAATATCCTTCTAATTGCTACTTCGGTCTGATAAAGATGCAAATTAGCTGGATAGTTTGCGATAGGGATAGTTGAAAGAGCTGGATATTTGGCAATCTCGAGATAGTGAAGACAGGCCTATAGTGCAGTAGATTATTTCTCTGAATACAATGCAAGTATATGTTTTATTTGTTTTTCATTAATTCTTGTGGCAATTCTTTTTGTAATGACAACTGCATGCCACAGGGGTGTCAAACATAACCAATACTGTACTTGAAGAGTCCATGGTTTTGCACAGTAGGAGCTAAGAAGCATGCTTCATCGATCAGTTGAATAGAGTTAAGACGGGTTTAAGGTCTTTTGTTCTCATATTACATAGATCTGTGTTAAGCATCAAAACCTATAACCTAAATTCTCCTGTGATACAGCTGTGTAATTTGTTTGTTTCTACATCTCCTTTTCCTGTTTACAAATTTGGGGAGGAGAAACTTTCTCTTTCTACCATGACAAGATCCTGAAGCTGGTGATTAGTGGTGGGGGTCCATAAGGGGGACTAAAAAACAACCACAAAGTGCCCAGGTTACTTCCCTGATGTAAAGGTTCTGGTTTAAACAAGTCACTTTAAAGATGCAAATTTGAACATGTACATTTTGTTTAGTACAAGAAGGTGTTATTGTTACAGGATGTCATTACTTGTCTCTATCAGTTACCAGCTTGGAGAAGGGGGACAGATTTGTCTTACTGAAGTACCTGAAAGTTTTGGGCCATTAGTTAAAATAAAAGTCCTCTTACAAATTTCTGTTTCTCAATTTTCAATGTTGGCATTTCTAATAATTACAAAGGTAGAACTCTAAGGAATAGGAGTCTGAGCAGAATGGTTTATAATTATGATTTCTGACCTGTAAATTGACATGGAGAATACAAATCTAGGTTATAATTCTAATTCAAATGGTAATTTCAGGAAAAAAACATAATACTTTTTTTTAGTGGCTTTGTGTATGAAGACATTTGTTATCATTGTGAAATGTGAATAGCAAACCTAAATAGCAAAACTGAACTGGTAAAATACATTCAGGTGCTCCAACTAAACACATGTACTTCTATCACATCTTTCTCTATGTTTTGCTTTTAATCTGTCTGTCACTTTCTCTCCCTTTCTTTCCTTTACTTGCATACGGTGTAAGCTCTCAGACACACTTTCACTTGCAATCCTACTTTTCGTAATTCAAATGATTCAGAATCTTAAGTTCTTTGTTACTATCACTCTTCATCAAGAATCGGATCAATACAATGATAATAGACCCCTATCCTAATAAAGACCATCCCATCGGGCTGTCAATTATCATCTAAGGTTGTTACCACTTTACTCAGATTCGTTGATGTTTTCCTCCTTGAAATACTTCAAGAAGAGATCTACATAAGAGGATAATCTGTGGATTGGCATATCATGACTGTTCTCCTTCAGTGTCAGGTGCCTGACCTTCCTTGAGAATAACAGGTAGTCCCTATCAAAGACGTGTTCACACATGACACTATAAATTGCCTCATAATTAGCTGCTATGACCAACAACAAAATTATTTATACAAAAAAATGACAAGTGACAGTGAAAAAGAAAGTAAATGCCACCAAAAAGGCCCCAAAGCCCACTCATTTTTTCCCCACCATGTTATAAAAGATACATGTATACAGAAATATGAAAAGCACTATAGGCGGATCAATGCCATTTTCTTTTGCTGAGGCAGTTCAACCATGTCACATGGTCAAATGTGAACAATGCTTTTAGGATGGCTGAGAACTATTTCTAGAGAAGATCAATATCCTTTTGTGATGCAATCTTTTGATCGCAGAGCAAGAGGGCCATTGTTGTGCAACTGTTTGATAATACCTGAAGGTGTGCTTCTGCCAATTCGTATTTTGGACATTTAACTGACCCGCTTGTCAATCACTAAACTTAACTCTACTTTAGAGTATACTATAGGCTCTCTTTTTTTATTCAAGGTTAGACTCAATTGCTACTTATAAAGTTCTGTTGCTCATAAAATGATAGTACCTCCAACAACAAAACAAAAAACTCTAATGGGAAACAGTGCTTCAACCTAATATATTTAGAAACAATAACAATATTCAGTTTTGTTTTCATGTTTTGACTTTTCCTGTAGACTTCAATTATTATAACATATTTAGCATTTAATAAGGTTAACAGTCTGTACATGTACATGTATTACATTTTTATATATTACTGGTAAATGTATGGACTGGATGTCTACTCTATGGAGGGGAAGCCCATCTTGAGTATGAGTAAGTCTTGTTTATAATGTCACAAACATACAATGTAGCAGTATGGTATGATGAGATCATTCTGTTGTGAAAAAAGTTAATACCGGTAATTTCTTTTGGACAAAATTTAAAAAAAAACAGTAAAGACAACTTTTATCTCTTTTAAACCAATTGTGCAAACCACAATAAAGCTATATTCTGAAGGGGGGGAAAATCTAAAATCTTTGTAGGAATTACATACTGTACATGCAGAAACATGTAGACAATGTGATGAAAAATTAATTTGAGTAGCCATTTGTAAAAAAAAATATCAAAAACGTACCAAAAACAGCCACCCTGTAATTCGCCAATATCATTAACATGTACTGTACTGTACACATGGGAGATCATTAACTGATATTAAATGCATTTTTCTTAAATAAATTAATAACATTTTAAAAAACAAAATAATTTTTGTTGACATTTACTTAATCCATCTACTGTACATACATGTACGTAATAGAAAGTTGTCAATCATAGATCCCTTGATGTGGATTCCTTATTTGAAAATGTCAAGTTTCCTTGATCACAGTTGTAGAGTTGTGATTAATCCCATTTTTTTAGTTGCAATCAGTTCAGATCAATTAAAGGTTTAGACCAGTTTTGGAATCGCCCCCCTCTCATAAAATGAAATGGAAGCTCTTATTACCAATCATGTGAAAGAATTGTTTTGAATAATATGTGATGATACAAATTTTGCCGGATAGATATTGCAAATGCACTTCAACATTGAAAATTTGGGCATATATCTGCTTTTTTGCGAATCTAGGTTGAAGTATTGCCATCTAAACCTCTGAAGGCAATTTGAATGGATACATTTTGCAACCAAAACCCTTGACGGCAATTTTACCACTACCTACCGGTCTATATCTTTAACAATAGAAGTTCTAATATCAGACAGAGAACATGGCCAAGATTTAATAATAAAATACAATTCCAACAGTGATAAGAATTAAACTCTCAAATCAAACATTGATTGATCAAACATGGACCCTACCCTGATTAGAACAAACATTTTAAACAATAACAAAAACAGGTTTAACGTTACTTTAACTTTTAAGGAGAGAGAGGGGGGAAGAAAACATAGATTTACCATTAAATTCTAAACTTGTTAACATACAAATTGTACCACTAGTAAGTGGCACAAGTTCGAAATCAGACCCAAAATGCACAACTTACAATCTCACTACGCACCACACGATCTCAACTTCTCTACTCAAATGGAACGGGCTACATCAGGCAGACAAGCGGAAGAGGTACCCGTACCGCGCCGCTCTACAACTCCAGTACCAATACCAAAATACCAGGCAGTAGGCCTACCACACTAACATAAAAATAAAAACTCCCATCACAAAGCATCCCGATATAATAAAAGCAAAGCTCACCTTAATGTACTTGGTCGAGAGGTGTTACAGTATCACATTAAAAGTTTCATCTGATTCTTAAAACTACGAATTGAATGAAAAAGAGGAGTTATATCAGTTTGGAGCAAGCAGACGAAGTGCACTGTTGGCCGGTGAAAAGTGTTGATCATCAACAACGTAACATATATGAAACAATTATAAATTGAAATTCGAGAGAGAGGGCGCTCGACTAGAAAGGAACTTCTGACTAAGTACCGTTTTTGATAAAAGCAACGAAATGAGAGAAACAGTCCCCGGTGGAGGTTTGAGCGAGAACCGATTTAACATTAAAAAAAGTTATGAACTTTAGAAATTGCAATCAATCAGACGAAAATTGGTAACTCTGTGACGGTGCATGCGAGCTCCCCTCCTATCTGCCCTGTACTTTTTAAAAAGAAATAAATCTCAATTTTTCCCCCATTAGAAAATTTTCA
Organism: Strongylocentrotus droebachiensis; assembly: GCA_035222895.1. Lineage (NCBI taxonomy): Eukaryota > Metazoa > Echinodermata > Echinoidea > Camarodonta > Strongylocentrotidae > Strongylocentrotus > Strongylocentrotus droebachiensis. The sequence continues at coordinate 275,118 of JAVYIG010000654.1, read as the reverse complement.
ATCATATATTCACCCTAAATATAATTATTGCAAAAATGCTTTTATAAAACCCCTGTATGAAAAAAAATCTATTCCATTATAAATAACTAAGAAAAAGAAATTTTATGACATTTTCTGGACAGAGAGGAGCTCGCATAATACATGTTCATCACAGTGTAGCCAATATGTGTTTCACTGATGACAACTTAAAAACTTCATAACTTTCCTTTTTTTAATAGGAATTTGCTCACACTTTCACTGATTTTCCTTTATCCTTTTTTTGCGTTGATTGAAGCCAACCTAATATCAGAATGAACTTTCCCTTTAATGGCACTTATTTAAAAATTATTTAACGAAAAAAAGTCAGTTGAAATTGAAGTATTTTTGTCTTCCTGACCATTATATGACTTTACAAGCAGGATAGGCATGATGGATCATTTTTGCTTTTCCTAGCAAATCCTATCTACATCCTGTCTGAAAATAAATAAATTTAAAAATGTTTTTTACCAAATAGGTTCCTTTTCTGAGGCTGCCATCATGTTCAGTTCTAGCTTAAGATGGCAGTTTCCTGCATTTTTCAATTTTGATATGATTTGTCAATATGACTGTTTTTTTTTAAAGTTATAATTATTGAATTGATTTAAATTATTATATGATTATATATATATATATGTATTTAATTTTTTTGTTAATATAATATATGTACCTAGTTTGTATATTCTATTATGTTGAAAATGCAGAAATAAAATCAAACAAACAACAAATATCAAGTTTCACTAAATTTGCCAGCCCAATACGCTTTTCAAATAAAATAAAAAAATCATTGTCCTTGGTCCAAGCTTTAAATTCCTTTATTATTTTTTTTCTCTCTTTTTCTCTCTGCTTCTGAAGTGCCATATAATTATAAGATCCTGCCGATATATTTATGAGGATCTCTCTCTCTCTCAAACTGTTCTCTTGTCAGCTATGATTACAATTTTTTTTTAAAATAATTTTTTGAATAAAAATGTTTGTTTAGAGTTTTAATACATATTTTAAAGTAATATTGAATAGAGGTTACCGAAATGCAAACCTACCATACAGAAAAGATGTTTGGGGATCGGTCTCTATTAATTAGGTGTCTGTTGTAGCCCCCCCCCCCCCCCCTCCCCCCTCTCTCTCTCTGTCTCTCCTTCTTCTTCTATCTCCTGATTGAGTTAGAAGGATGTGAAACCAGCTTTAAAATCTTATAACTTTGGTCATGCACACTGCATTAGACACATTTAGTATAAATGCCACTCTTAATAATGTCTAGTTGTTGTCTACACTGTACTTGATATGAGAAGTCAGTTATACATAGTAAGGCTATATTGATGTACAAATACTTTGAAAAGCAACAATGTCTGTCTCCAAGCACAAGAAAAGAAAGAGTATTGTGGATTGTGTCTAGTTCACTTGATCATTGCTATAATAACAATTATTTCTTGCCAAAGTCACTAACTCAAATGTTCATTTTTTGTCTTGTTACTATTCATTTGCAGTTCATATATATATATATATATATATATATGACATCCATTATGACTGCAAAGATACAGCCATTACTCAATGGCTGTGGCTGTTTTACCTTCATCATTGAATATTTTAATAGTTACATACAATATTTATTCAATCACAATCAATACCATAATCTCAAACACGCCTTCTTACAAATAACTATCTGAATCATAAAAATACTTTGTCATCTTCTTTTTTTATTAACATGAATTTACATTAAGTATTTACTGCAATGTTATTTACATATATTTTCCAATCATACCTGTGCTTATAATAAGCATTCAAATATTCTTACTGGTACTCTAAAATAACCAAAACAGTTTTACAAGTTGGTTTAATTTGTAGATAATTATCACAGCAGACATCTCAAGGACACATGATTTCCTATTTTGTACATTTTCTACACTTTTTGATATGCCCATGTTAGCTGCTGTATTTTCTTAGCATGTGCGTTATTCATTTTTAGAAACAATACACTGTATAAGAGGCACGCTATATTGTTCCTGAAAATTATCTACAGTATATACTTGCTACAAAAGAGGTTTTCTGGAATTTGATTACTTATTAAATCTATGACTTGAACAAGTTATGCTTTTATTACTGCCCCCACTTGTAATGAAAGAATTTGAAATTAATGAAAGCTAATTTCAAGTTTTTTCTTCTTATTAACAAGCGATTTGAAACATTTTGCTTCTCTAACAGTAAAATAAAATAATATAACAAATGTTGAATGGTAAGTATGGTTAATCTAATGATATATCCAAAAAGCTTTACATATAACACACAAAATAAACGATGGACTCTGAATACAAAGATATACATATATTCTCAGACAAGTCACATACAACGAATCACTAACAAAACATCACCCTTTTTTCAATACCGTGGAATATGTACACAGGTTTATTATAGACCATTCTATTGTAGAATAATTTCAACACATTAAAGGCACAATACATCGTTGTATTCAAGAGAGTAAATAGTAATAAATATATTCTAGGTCTATGTTGTTTATAATAAAAACCGACACATATTTTCAATTAGATTTAATAACCAGTACTCTTTCCCACCACCACATCTGACATTGAGTTCATTAATGCATAACAATATGTTATATTAAATAAAGTAACGTTTCATGCCATCTTACTTTTATTCCAAACAATCTATGGCCTGGCCTGGGCCAGCGAATATTCCATACGCCCTGCAAATTGTTTTATTCAACCCTGGACACAACTTCTGTGTCTTGCTAAACCTTAACAAGAAATAGGAAACCTAACCCACAATTGAAAATGATGATTCTGCGTACCGGTACTCATTCTTATATTGATACCCATAATGAATTGATGTGCTGCACAACTTTCAATGTTAGTACGTGTATGTCCTAAATTAGCATCCCCATGAAAAACATTCTGAATATAATTGTTGTAATATTTGCTATATTTTTCTTGAGTGCTATATGAATTACTGAATAAAGCTTATTCTTAATGTACTGCCCATACAAAACAAAAACTTTCCTGTATCAATACTAATCAATTTCAAGGTGACACAAAAATTGGTCCATCCATACATTTGCAAGAGAAATTCTGTTCTTAAATTGATTAGTGTATGTTTTAGTACTATTCAGCATCCATTCATCAGGGTCGTTTATTCCCAGCCTTCAGCACTATGTATGTTCCTCTGTCTGCCACTATAATTCCTCTTGAAATCATCATCAAACAGTTCCAGGTCTTGCTCGTCTCTGATAACACCCTAGAGAAGGAAAGAGAAAGATAATACAAAATTATTTTCAAAGGCTCAGGAACATTTCTTTGTGTTCAGAAAATCGATATGTGACTATACTGAAATGTTATAATTCAATAGATCGGTTTACTAACATATTAAAATGTTATGCATACTAGTTACACAAAGGTTGTTTATGACAACCTGAAAGCTTGCTTGATGCTTGCCCGACATAGCAACAAGTAATTTATGCAGACTGGATTCAAAGTATTGTAGTTCATTCATTAATAACAGGTTGTGTCGTGGTCGAATGGTTTAAGGCGCTTGACTGAAGATTTGAAAGTCAAGGGTTTGAATCCCGACATGGCACTAATATCCTTTGTAAAGATATTAACCTACACTTGCTACTCTCCACCCAGGTGTTAAAATGGGTACCCGGTAGGATGCGACCGTTATTGTTCGTCAAACAGTTTTTGAGCGTCAAGTCATGCCTGGCTGGAATGCTCCCCAGGGAGTGGAGATTGTGCACACAGTGTGTGCGGGCAAGCACTGAATCCAATGACCGGGATAATAGTATATCTGTAAAGCGCTTAGAGACGTCCAAGATGTATTAAGCGCTATATAAAGGCTGATCAATATTATTATTATTATTATAATGGATAACTCGTCACAAGGACCCCAGGAAAGAAACATCCTTAAATCTATATGTTAGTAAACCAAGCTATTCAGATGGTGTTCAACACTGTGTATCCTCAGGAATAAGCACTTTATAATCCCATGTCATTTAAGATAAAGTTGAGTTCTGGTCATGCGATTGCATTGTGAACGAAACGGTGTGGAATCGATCAGAAAAGGTTGATCATGTAGCATATAAGTATCAGTGTGTACTGCAAGGTTCTGGAATCATCAAAATGATAAAAAAATTACCCAGTATTGGTAAAAGTATCATGCACTGTACACAGAAGATATTATATTGTACTACACAAAAATGTGGCATAAAAATGAGGCCCACAATTTTTAAGCTGTTACATGTCACATTTAGAATATGAAGGCATTTGAAGAGCAATGCTTTTCAGGAAACATTTTCTCTGATGTTCTTCCATTTTTGCGTAATAACAATGAAAATGCTCACAAATTATTTTTCACCTCTCTCCCAAGCTCAACCTTCTCTTTAAATGTTGCATTAGGCAATATAGAAATGTAAGTATGAAAAGAGCAAAAACACCTGTAATTGCCATCCCCATGTTGAAATCCTACTCCCTCACTCACTCAAATTTAAAGCCCCACCGTAGTACTTGCTCCCTCTATATAGAAAACAATGCCTAAGCGGTGCCTGTTAATTGGTCCCCCATGATCCTCTTTTTCTTATGTTAATTGAGAGCCGAGTTGATGAGACCTTGCTGGGTGGTCTCATCCCCCTGGCCAAACTAGTACATACGGGCTTTAATATATATAGATCTATAGACAACAATGGTTAAAAAGAATAAAGAGCAAAGCTTAATTACCTTTGGCAGGAATCCCAGGAGCTTGGATGCATGCTCCTTGAGGAGCCTCTGTCTCTCCTCCTCGATGATCTGCATACGGAGCCTCTCCAGGTTTTCAGCCTCCTCGCGCTCGTCTCTCTCCCTCTCCTTGTCTGCTGCAAACTGGGCACGACGGTCTGCAAGAAGGTCTTCCACACGGCGCTTGTGTTCCTGCTGCTTCATGCGACGACGCTGGGCATTCATCTGCTCAATGCGATCATCCTCCTCAAACTTAGCCAGCATCTAAAGAGAAAGATACAGTTATGAAGTAACAAATTAATGTTGGTTTAGCTAGGCATTTGTCACAAGTGAATTCAATGCAGGAACTCAGCGATAGACTGTTTGATCATGCTTTACTTCTTTAATTTTTTTAGAGCAATACTTTTAGCTCATGCAGTAAATAAGGATTGTCTTGACTGTTAGGTTTCTAACTGATTGAATGAGAAGGAATACAGGATATAATTGAGCAGGCTATAGAATCAATTCCAAGAATTTAAGAAAAGAAAGCACCTGACATTATGCTAACATTAACATTAACAAAAAAATGCTTGGCATTCCCACATATAGATAAGATATACATGAATTTTCATCTACGTGTACAACTATTTTTAATCTTGAAGAGTAGACATGATGAGTAGGGCAGTTTGGGTCAGAAAATGATTCTCATGATACATTGGCTGCTGAAAGCCAGAAGGGTGTTTGTTAATGCACTTCAACACCCTGTTAATGCCCATCTGGCTCTCAAGACACAAAGTAATGATACAATGGTCTAACCCTGTAACCGATCATCGGATTGGGGGCCGATGGTTGGACGATCAAGTGAAATTGGATAATAAATTCTGATTGCCAATCAATAAAAATTATCAAGAAAACAAATCAGTCGATTTTTTTTTTTTTTTAAATGCCAAAATGTGTTCAAGCTTTGGGCTATCAAATATCAAATGCATAGTTAAGATTATTTTGTCTTATGACTTTGAAATTAATAATATTAGTCTAAGAGAAGAGGCAAAACATGCGAGCCGCCATCTTGGATTATAATGTAGGCACGCATTTTGTTTCCATTGTCATACAATTTGAACCGATACTGTTTGCCGATACCGATCAAAGGTGCGAGGGTGTCGCTCCGATCTTTCTATCCAATCAAAGCCCCAACTTACAGGGTTACAATGGTCTGTATTTTTATATCTAGCGAGGCTTACCTGGCGCTTGAACTCTTCTTCCTCGCCCATCTCAGCCTGCCTGCGCATCCTCTTGAGTCTGAGCTGCTCCTGGTAGGTCTTTTGGAGCTCCAGTCTCTGCCTGATCTGTCTCTCCATCTCTGCCATCTCCTTCTGGCGCTGTGTCTCCTCCTGTTCCTCGTGATAGAGCTCCTCCCTCACCCGCTCCATGTCTTCTTCCATGGCACGCTTCCTGGCAATATCATCACTCAACTGTAGGTACGTGGAAGGAAAGGAAAGATAGATTGAATGTCATTCATGGACTACGGAAGTCAAACCAGCATACAGGGGGGGGGGGGGGGGGGGAGGGGGGCATTTCACAAAGCCTTTTTCCAATGACAAATGACAAAAATCAGTGACAACTTTGCTAATAACCAATCAGAAGCAAGGATTTCAGTAGCTTATAACTAAACCTGTCATTTGTTACTGATGACAAGTTTTGTGAAACGCCCTCCAGATCACTCAAGGGAAGCACAAAATCACTTTCTACACACAGGTGGTCTTTTCATACAAGTTATTTTTTATAAAAGGTTTTCCACCAAGAAACCTTAGTAGACAGATAGGTCTTTATTCTCCTACTTTATTTAAACCTGACCCTGGGTCTCAAATCATGTTTAGCCAAAAGTAAAACATAGTCCTCAGATTAACTACTTTTGTAAAATCTGATTTTGGACAAGAGCCTACATCCAGCATTACATTTAAATTTCATAAGAACATGGACCATAGTGTTTAAATAAAGGTGGTTGCTAGAAGAGGAAGTAGTTACAGAATGGTTGCTTGAATTTGAATCTTTGAAAATATGGTATACAATGAACACTCAGACTTACGTTCTTCTGGACCGAAGCCTTGGCCTCCTCCGTCTGCCGCTTGTTCTCCATTCTATCCTCTTCTCTGTGCTGTTGGAGTGAGGCAAACTTGAGGATCTCCATGTTCTCTTGCTCCATCTTCTGTCTCTCCAAGTCCTTCCATTTCTGGCGGGCAACGGCATCCTCATCGATGTAACGCTTGGTGGCATGTTGCTTCTCGTAGTAGATCTCCCTTTCTCTGTGTGGATTTAGACCAAGATAAGAATTTGGTGATTATTATCTCTTCCTCTGAGTATCGTGAAACAAATTTGTTCAACATTGGAAATCATAATAAAATGTGTCTTGTGCCCTGTACTCTACTTTGCAAATATGTGTAAATACTCTTGCTTAATATACTGTACAATGATAAAGAAATGAGGCATCATCTGATGCATTTATGACACCATTTCCACAAGTAAGAAAATATTAAGGCCTACAGACCAAAGACTTGTTTTCCCTAATTAGTGCAAAAGAGCTTACGTTATTTATGATTTTCCAAACATTTTAATGTAAAGTCTAATCACCAGAACTGTATAAACATATATATATATATATTTATACATGTGTTAAAAACAGATATTTGCCTCTCATTAAATAATTCTTTCTTTTCTAATTTAATTTTTAGTGTACTAGTTAAAGAAAAATTTCACAAAGTTTGTTTAAATTTTTTGTCACCAGACTTTTGTTGTAATTGGGTATGTTAATGTTATCAACACTTCTCATTTATACATCTATCACAAGAAAAATAAAAACCAATGCATGGGTTAAAATCATCATTATTACATACAGTTATGCATATCTCTACAAAGTTCATTTGATCAAAAAGTAGAAATTCAATTGGTACCTTTCATCCTCTTCGTGGATCTTCCTCACAATCTCATCGATCATGAGTTTCTCCTTGAGGAACTCCTCGTAGTCCTCCTGTTTCCTCTTCTCCTGCTCCTCCAGCTGTTTCTCCAGCTCCTGCTGGTAGTGCACACTCTCCTGGTACTGCTCCACCAGCTTACGCTGTTCCTGAGATTCAGCACGGGCCGACTCGTCCATCATGAGACGAGCGATCTCGGCGTCACGGGCCTGAAAATTGAAAGGAAGAGCAATGTCTATTAATGCACGGTTGAACACTATGATTGCAATGGGATAGAGTATCATGTTGAAATGTTATATTGTGTGTACAACTGTGCATTGCAGCGACACATATATATAATCATTCTGCAAGAGAAAGACAGAAAACCAGAGAGAGATCGAGAAGGATAACACGGACTGACCGTTTCCATTCATGGAGTAATTTACAAAGGACTTGTACTGTAATTGTTTCTTTGTCTGATAGGCTTGACTATGAACATTGTTTCAAGATTAATATAGAGTTTTCCCTCTCAATACCAATCTGTCAATATGTATACAAAATAATACAGAGTTGATAATTTGAGAAGATCAATAAGCATTAAGCAAGCAAAAGACCGACAAATATAAATATACATGCAGCAATTCATATATTTTTCAGCTCACCGTCTTCTCATATTTGCTGGCCTCCTTCTCAGCAATTTGTGCCGCCCTCTCCCTGTTCATGTATCCTGCCCTTAGCTTAGCCTCTAGCTCCCTTAGCTCCAGGCTGTTCTCCCTAATCTGTTGGCGAACCTTCTCCTGGCGTTGGGTCTCCAGCTTGAGCTGCTGGAGCCTGTTGGTTATACGCTCCTCCTGCTCCATCTGTTGCTCCCTCTGAATCCGGTCTTGCTGAGCCTGGAGAGAAAAGGGAGTAGAGAAAATCACATTTACAGGATAATTAGTTTTAAGTCTATATACAAGTACATCATAATTCTTTTTCTTACATTTCCATTTTTCCATGTTTATATCTACATGTACATGTACTGTATGAGCTTTTTTTAAGATTTAGACACACAGGATCTACAATGTCACACAATTTTTTGTTTGTTCAATTTTTCTATTTCACTAAAAACGTATTCTTAAACTGTATTATTCTTGCATGGAATGACTAAAATCACAGCTAGTGTATTAAAAGAAAAATTGTGCCATTAGGATTTAGGAATAATCTTACCTTTAAAATAGATTCTGACATGTTTCTTTCCATTTCCTCTTGTTGGACCCTCCTGATATGTCTCTTATTCTCCACCCTCTCCTCACTGGCCATGTTCGCTTCTAATACTTTCTCATTGGCAAGTCTTTTAAGGTGGTCCTCTCTGGTGTCTTCCTGGTGTCTTGCTTGCACCATCATGCGCTCCTGGGTTGCATGGGTCAGGTTTTGTCTCCGGGTGGTCGTCTGCAGAAGTAAACATCAACATTTATGAAAGTGGCCGCTGGTTAAACTGAATAAAACTAAATTCATTATTCTTCCATTGTAATATAGCTAGAGCGAATTTTATTAGTTGTCATAAAATCTAGATCTACATCTACCCCCCCCCCCCCTTATTTATGCGCATGAAGGAAGATGACGTCATCCATTGACAGTAACAGTTTAAAATACGGCTGCAAGAATTTCAACACAGAGTTCAATTTTGATGAAGAAATCCTGAAAAAAGACCCTTAAGCTTAAACACGTTTTGGTGGCTCAAAAGTGCCATCTAGCCTTAAGGGCTCTCTCGAAATGTTTTTTTAATGATAGTATTCGAGAGAGCCTTAACTTGCTCCCATAGGGCCCCACGGAGAGGTAGGTAAACAACATCAAAAATGTGTCCAAAATCACACTTTCCCGCACCCGCCCAATATTGGACAGTGGCTTTGATAAATTGTGTGGGACTTGTGATCGTAATTAATCCCAGAATATCATAATCAGAGGTAAAAATAAAAAATTAAAAGCAATTTTCTTACCAGACCGATCAGCTTAGCTTCCTTTTCACGTGTACCGTGGGAATTTACGATCTCTACACAATGGTGATGACCTCTGACTGGCACTTCCGTAATTGTGGGTAAATTGTGCTGCTTCCGTATAATGCGCTGTATGAGTGTTATTCAGCGCATTATACGGAAGCAGCACAATTTACCCACAATTACGGAAGTGCCAGTCAGAGGTCATCACCATTGTGTAGAGATCGTAAATTCCCACGGTACACGTGAAAAGGAAGCTAAGCTGATCGGTCTGGTAAGAAAATTGCTTTTAATTTTTTATTTTTACGTCTGATTATGATATTCTGGGATTAATTACGATCACAAGTCCCACACAATTTATCAAAGCCACTGTCCAATATTGGGCGGGTGCGGGAAAGTGTGATTTTGGACACATTTTTTATGTTGTTTACCTACCTCTCCATGGGGCCCTATGGGAGCAAGTTAAGGCTCTCTCGAATACTATCATTAAAAAAACATTTCGAGAGAGCCCTTAAGGCTAGTGCCATCAACTTCTGACAGCAGACCCATGCATTGGCCGGCTTCTGTCTATAAAGTCAAGAGAGGAGCCAACCGGGACCCTACCTTAAATAAGAGGATAAGGAACGAAAATAGGGTGAAGTAGACTGCAATCGTCTAGTCGTGTCTAATCAAATGTCAATGTCAATGAATGAGACGATTTAGACTAGATCTAGACTAATCATTTTTAATGAAATCTTGTTTGATTTGTTGCTTGAATTTTTTTAATTAAAAGTTGAAATGATCTGTCTGATCTGGATAACCAACAAGTCTACCAATTACCGTGGAGTCTAGTTGAAGAAAAAACAATTCTCACCATGTTGATGACCTCCCCAGCAAGGGTGACTAAACTTAGAAATCTTCAAAACTACCCGATTCAGACAGTCACTTGATTGAACGTTTGTCCTTATCGTGGAGGCCGAACTATGATTCTTGCACTGCTGCCAAGTGCCAGTGCAGTGCTAGCTGGAGTTCACGGTGACAGTCCAATTTCACAGCCTACAGGAGCATTTCCCATTAGTTGTTTCCTTTTATTTGAAGTTGGATTCGAATTCTCTTTCTTGAAGTTGAAGTGAGCAGTTGATAGTTGCGGGAATGCTCAACGATAGTCTAGTCTTTCTATATTAAATGCACACACTTCTACATACAGGTTGCAGCACTATAGTCTATACGATTCATGCATTGCAATATGTACACAAGTCTTCTTCCTTGATGATCAGCGAGATTTTACATTATACTTTGCATGCATGCACTTGTTTTGTGTCGTCAAGACAGCAGCTGGTCTCGCGAACTCCGAGATATACTGCTACGAGAAAAGTAACGTCAAGTCAGCTAGCTAGAAGTTAGAGCTATAGCGCCATCTGTTGTTGACGACGTTTCATTTAATTCAGCACAAATTTCTCAACAAAAAAGTCAAAATGGACATGGAAATTCCGACGAGTTTGTGGACCCATGGACCTCGACCAGGAGCTTTCTATGACCCTCCAGGTGGCGTGAAAAGTACAAGTACCATCCCAGCTAAGCACACTCTGTAAGTCTTGCATAAATTATTGTAATTTGTACAACAACAAAAAAGGCAATGCCAATGGTCGTCGATCTTGAGTCTGACTGAGATGACTGTGCAAACCTTGTCATTGATTTGTATGGTATGAAAAAGGAACACTATTTCCGGTCAAGTGATATTTATTTATTTTAACACCCAATCTGATTTAAATGATGTTTGGCTGTAGAAGCAGTCCTTCAAAAGCAATACAAACTTTGAATTTTTAAAAATGGTTAAGGTAAAGCCGAGTTATTGCTAATTCTGTGGCAGACTGTGCAGCTGAAACGGCTGTTTTGTTGGCGCTTGTTCAGAAAGTTGCCTAGAGGTCTATCCCAAATTTGACTCGTAACTCCGGCGTGGAAATACCTAGACCAAATTTTCCGTCTCTTTCGTTCGTTAGCCTCTTATTGGGGTAGGGTCGGCTCTCTCTTTAGAGACCGAAACAGACTATCCCGCGAAATGTGTAGGGTTATGTCATAATATGTGGGCAAATCAGTACACCAAACTTGCAAAACTTATCCCTGAATTACTCCTTTCACAGGATGCATATCCGATGCATTTTATATTGTAAATTAGGTTAAAACTTAACTACTTCAGTTCCACTTACCAACTTGACTGAAATAATCCGTTTAATGGTCCATTTTTAGGAAATTATGGGTCAAAATCGATATCCATGATAAAAATCTTGCAGCGGGCGTTTAAACTCTCGCTGCGCATGACGTCATCTAAATCTCATCCCTTCTAGTCTACGCCGAAGGCAAAAAAATTATAACGGAAAACTGTACACGAGCGACGAGTTCGTAATGACATGCACAGTTTTTCTGTTATAATCATTTTGCCTTCGGCGCAGACTAGAAGGGATGAGATTTAGATGACGTCATGCGCAGCGATAGTTTAAACGCCTGTTGCAAGATTTTTATCCTGGATATCGATTTTGACCCATAATTTCCTAAAAATGGACCATTAAACGGATTATTTCAGTCAAGTTGGTAAGTGGAACCGAAGTAGTTAAGTTTTAACCTAATTTACAATATAAAATGCATCGGATATGCATCCTGTGAAAGGAGTAATTCGGGGATAAGTTTTGCAAGTTTGGTGTACTGATTTGCCCACATAACCCTACACATTTCGCGGGATAGTCTGTTTCGGTCTCTAAAGAGAGAGCCGACCCTACCCCAATAAGAGGCTAACGAACGAAAGAGACGGAAAATTTGGTCTAGGAAATACCCTACTAAAACATACCCAAAATATACCCAAAATGAAGTAAATATTCATTGAATGTCCGAATAAAGATCATGAGTTAAAAGTCGTTATGTTTAATATTAGACCTTCTACTAGTTCTACCTGTTTCGTGTCAATTTTCTTGTTATTTTTCGAGTATTTTTCGGATAAACGTTGATATTATTAGTAGGGCCTACCGTAAATAACGTTGTATAAACCGCCCTCGTGTATTAACCGCACCCCTCTTTTTCGCCCTTAAAAAAAAAAAAAAAAAAAAAAAAATTTTGCCGAGATTTTTTTTTTTTTTGTGTAAGATCATTACGGTACTGTAAATTAAAAAACAGTAGGGACCTAGGATAGAACCTTGTGGTACACCATGTAATAGAAGAAAAATTGGAGGAATTATTATTATAAACTACATATTGAGATCTATCAGAAAGATTACTTTCAAACCAAGATGACAGACAAATTTGAGTGTTGTTCTAGTTTCCGAGTGGTGAGTCAACACACCGATTACCGAGCTGGGAGACATTGCCAGGCATAGCGCCAGGTTTTTTTTGGTGTACCGTGTATAAACCGCACCCCCGACTTTGAAATTTTTTCGGCGGCAAAAAAGTGCGGTTTATACACCGTTATATACGGTATACACTTTTTCACAGGTTTCACGGCAAACCGCTGCGGATTACAAGTATATATCGATGGTGGGTTGCGGCCTGCGGGCAGGCGCCCGCCTGTGTGAAGTTATCTTCATTACGGTAGATAACTTCACACAGGCGCGCGCCCTCCTGCAACCCACCATCGGTATGCACTTGTATTGTGCAGCGGTTTGCCGTAAAAACCTGTGAAAAAGTGTAAACTTATTACTAATATCTAGGCCTGAGTCATGTCGGGATTTTCATAAACCGGGTCCCGACGGCCTTGCACCGATCGGGACCCGGTGTCCCGAAATCAGCTCGCAGGATTTGTCACTTGCCTCTATAAAAAGCGCATATCATCAGTATGTCCCTTAAAAGTGACCTTTTTTATCAGTCAAATTAATCAACACATGCATACCTCGGCACAGATCGGTATATTCTTCCATTTGACATTATTTTTTATCCATGATTGGCGATGTTTAGTACCATTATCGTGCCTCTAAAAGTAAAAAAACTGGAGCAAAAATAGAAAGACAACGATCGAGCCGCCATTTTGATTCATGCAGGTTGAATAAATCGGGTCAAAAAACATTATGTTTGAATAATAAAACGGCTTTCTAAAAAGTACTCCTTTACAACATACCGATCAAATAATTTTAAAAAACAAAATAGATATTTTTTCTTTGATTTTGAACACCGCATGCTTCTTTTAAAAGCTGAAAATTACTTGGTAATCACAAGAAGTTTCGATACGGATAGCTGTTGCAAGGCAAGTTCAGACTAGATGATGTTTGAAGGTTTGCATGGTGGTATGAATAATCACGGAAGAGGTTTACGGTACACCATGTGTAAAGTCCTCGAGGGGCTGAGGAAAGTAGATAGAGAATAGAGGTGAGATGAAAGGCGAGAAAGTGGAGGTTAGAAGGAAGAGTATCTTTCGGAAGTGAGTTTAGTCCTGAAAAGGACTGTAACCCAGAAAGTTTGGGCAGGATGAGAGGTTTGAGTAGAAGACTGGATTGAGTTGGAGAGTTGAGTAGGCGAGTAGAATTGCAGAGCAGGAGTAGGAGAGTAGACTCGACGTTTCGGACAGGTTGACTGTCCGTCTTCAGACCTGCACGTTTCGGACAGTCAACCTGTCCGAAACGTCGAGTCTACTCTCCTACTCCTGCTCTGCAATTCTACTCGCCTACTCAACTCTCCAACTCAATCCAGTCTTCTACTCAAACCTCTCATCCTGCCCAAACTTTCTGGGTTACAGTCCTTTTCAGGACTAAACTCACTTCCGAAAGATACTCTTCCTTCTAACCTCCACTTTCTCGCCTTTCATCTCACCTCTATTCTCTATCTACTTTCCTCAGCCCCTCGAGGACTTTACACATGGTGTACCGTAAACCTCTTCCGTGAAGTTCAGACTAGTCTCGGAAAAATGCGCAGTGCTCCTTGTTAGCTGTAATGCGTGCCAGAACGAACCCAAACAAAGACGTGATCGTAACGAGAAAAAAATCATTAAAAACTACGAGAGCACAATTGGAAAGACAACTACTGCTCAAAATTACGATTAGGGCAGGTCCAAGCTATTGTCCCCTCTGGGGGTCAAATTTCATCTTTATATATATTTAACAAACTATACCTCATTTTAAAGCTGAAACTATGAATTTTATGAATCTGATAAAAAAAATGAAAAAAAATGAAAATACGAAGAGTGCCAAGGTCACGAACTTCGATTTTTATTAATTAGCGTGACGTACGGGACATTACATTTCTGTTTTTGTATCTTGTTTGAATTATTTGTTTAAAATTAAATTTCTCAGGAATTGTAGACCATCATGCTAGAAAATAGAAAAAAAATATAAAAACTTTCAAAATTAATTAATTATGCAAATGAGGTAGGTTCCAAAGTGTGATGTCCCGTACGTCACAATTTGATCATAATTTGTTTAATTTTAATTATGAAAATAATTTTTTTTTTTAAAGATATTCTAGGAAGTTCTAATTTAGATGAATACCTAACAAAAAATAGGTTAAACAAAAATTACAAAAATTCTGTGTTGATTACATAATCAAATTAAGAAATGTGACGTACGGGACAAATGTGTGACGTACGGGACAACCCCATATAAAACCAATGCAAGATGTGAAAAAGGAAATGACCAAAAGGAGAATACATGTATATACTGTGTTTTAATAGGAAACTTGTTGTATACAGGGATATGAACATTCCAACTGGGTCCCTTCTAGGAATTTTTGTAACTTTGTACTGAATTTGATGTAATTAGTCTTCAAGCCAGACCCCTGGTATTATCAACTTTGGTATTTTGCCAGTTGATGTCCCTAACATTGGCAGGATGCTAAATATGTAAATCATAATAGTGTACTAGTTCCTGGAATGAGTCTAATGAAATTATAAGGTAGTAGATGCACCAAAAGCTGGCTTTTACAACTCATAGATGCTGTAGGTAAGAATCTTAGCACATGTACATGTATGCTATCAAGCTCTCCATGTGAGGTTTTTTTGATAGTCTATTTATTTGTCATATATGATGGTAAAGGATTACAGCATACACTGTACATGTTATGGAGCCAGCTTGGGAATTTTGATCTCCTAAAAACTAAATCATAACTTTTAAGGAAGGATAGCCTTTTTGAGTATTTCACACTCTCACCCACTTAACATTTTTATCACTTTTACACCCATGCATTTTTGTTGATTTTGCTTTAATCTTTTGAATTGTGGAAAAGGTCACACAAACCTTTAGGGTTTTAATTTCTTATATCTGGTGGTGTTAATAAGATGTCTTTAATCAATACAAAATACATTCAAGATTTATATTTTTGTATCCATCTTTCACAAACATGTAGGCTACATTAATGTACATAAAAATTCTTGAATATATGACAGCAACATATACATGTTCTAATCTGTGATAAAAGGATTTAAAAAAGACAATATGTTCAGCATTATCTTTGAATTCCTTCAAAATTCTATGATATTACTATCAAGTAATTCAAACAAGCTATGGAGAAAAGACTTCATATTTTTAATGTGTCTTTGTTCACAAACACTTAGAGCATAAGAAATGTTCTTTGACAAAAAATGACGTTTCGAGTGTGCCCCTGTGTTTCAAACAAGTTTAAATAAAAGTTTTCAAGTTCAAGTTCATCTTCTTCATTAATTCTTATTTAAAAACATTTTGCAATGTTGAATGGAATGGATAAAAGAAATGAGAAAAGAAGCATGACTGCACATGACAGATGGGTAAATGGAATAAAAATGGTAATATAGTGTGTATGAATATATTAATTCAATTTGTTTTCTTTGTTAAAGTAATATTTGTATTGATTTACCCCATAAATTAACACAGAGGATATTAAGTGATGGTCAGAGGATCTAATTGGGTTCTAAAACACTCTAATTGTCACTCATTTAAGTTAAAATTGTTCACATTTAACAAATTTTGATGAAAATTCTTCATTTCAATGCATTTTCCCATAGGGAAAAGTTGTCCCGTACGTCACATGTCCCGTACGTCACATACACACATTTATGTTTTGGTATATTACATAACAACGAAAGGTCAGAAAAATATGGTAATAGTTTTGATTAATGCTTGATTCCATAATGAATTAAGATATCATTACCATAAATCTCATAACTTAATAAATTCAGAGAACTTTTAGGATGAACTTATTTTTGAAAAAGTCAGAAATTCTCTGGTCCCGTACGTCACGGAGCACATTAATTACATTAAAAAATAATTTATGAATTGGTCAGAACTAAAACTTTCCACAAATAAACTAGGCCATAATAGCCACAGACTCATACCAAAAGATAGCCATATAAATAATGTCATCCATTGTTATTTCTTGTTTAAAGTCTCTGAATGTCCCGTACGTCACAAAGCAAATAGCTTGGACCTGCCCATAATCAGATAAATAACTTGGACAAAGAATTCAATAATCGCCCAAGAAATGCCAAAGAAATTGTGATAATCGAGGAGTAACTGGGTACATTTTTATCGCAAGGGGCTTGCTGCAAATACTCGAATCCTTTGTTATACTGCTTTTTACCGTAGAGGGCGTTATTTGGTTTCTAGCCTCGTGTTAGAACACGAGGCTAGAAACCAAATAACGTGTAATTCGGACATATCAGCAGGCCCATTCCGATAATGATTGTACCTATAGTTACTCCTTAAATATCACTATTTCTGTGACTTTTCTTGGACAACTATTGTATTATTCCTCCAAGTTATGTATCTGCTTACGATAATTTTGAGTAGTTGTCTTTCCAATTGTGCTCTCGTAGTTTTTAATGATTTTTTCTCGTTACGATCACATCTTTGTTTGGGTTCGTTCTGGCACGGATTACAGCTAACTACGAGGAGCACTGCGCATTTTTCCGAGACTAGTCTGAACTTGCCTTGCAACAGCTATCCGTATCGAAACTTCTTGTGATTACCAAGTAATTTTCAGCTTTTAAAAGAAGCAGGCGGTGTTCAAAATCAAAGAAATAATATCCGTTTTGTCTTTTAAAAATTATTCGATCGGTATGTTGTAAAGAAGTACTTTTTAGAAAGCCGTTTTTATTATTCAAACATTAATGTTTCTTTCAACCTGATTTATTAATCCTGCCGAGAGACCCGGCCAGTACAGTAGCTAGCTAGCAGCTGGCAACAACAAACCCATGGGGCGAACTGCTTTAATTTGCAACCCATATTTATATCAGCAGTTCGGATTGATTCAAGATGAGCTAGAATATGATTGGTAACAATTAAATACTTAAGTTTCAAGGTGGAATGATTTTAGTGGTGTGCAAAACTGCAATTTCTTACATATTTCATTATTTTTTTCGGAGCGTCGGTTCTCAAAAAACGAAACCGGGACCCGACGGCAACGGTCGGGTCCCGGTGTGATCGACCGTACCGACTCAAGCCTACTAATATCAATGTCAAATTTTGGATAGGTTTCTGAACAAGCGCCGTTTTGTTTTGGTAGACAAAAGGTATTGCGCAATCTTATTATATTCATTGTTTTAGTGATGGCAAAGCTACAATACATCGGATCCGGGCTTACTCGGACCCGGGGACAACTCGGCCCAGATGCAAAAACAGTCATTTTTTGTCATTTTACCCTAACTCTAAACCTAACCCTAACCCTAACCCTAACCCTAACCCTAAACCTAACCCTAAACCTAAACATGCAAAAAATGACCGTTTTTGCATCTGGGCCGAGTTGTCCCCGGGTCCGAGTTAGCCCGACTCCAATACATCATGGTCTATGGACAAATTGCATGTGCGCGCGTGCAATATAACGAACAGTAACACTGACTGCACACTTACTTCGCTAGTGGAGTAAGTGAACTCTTCTGAGAACATACCACTTTGGTCAAAATATTAGATTTTGGAGCGATGGCCATTTGCTTAATTGCCCTAGATCTACATGTCTACTATATCATATATGTCCATGACTTATAAGTGTATTTTTGTTTCATCTAGAAACCCTATGGTTACTGGAACCTCTACACTTGGAATGAAGTTCAATGGAGGTGTTATCCTTGCAGCAGATATGTTGGGTTCATATGGATCCCTGGCTCGATTCAGGAACATCTCTCGTGTGACTAAGGTCAATGACAACACGGTACTGACAGGGGCTGGAGATTATGCAGATTTTCAATTTGTCTCAGAAATGCTGGACCAAAAAATGTGAGTATTTTAGACAAGTTTGATGTCATCTCACTAGATTAAGATTCTTAGAAATGGCAACAACAAAGAAACTGTGAATGGCAGGAACTTGACCACAAAAAAGTGGTAGGGGGGGGGGTCATGATTTCCCCAAATAGAAATTGCATACTGATTGTTAATGCTCAATATTTAAAAATACCTGGGCCAGCCATAAGAAGAAAAAATAAATAAATAGGAATTTGAAGGCCTATCAATGCATTTCTGGTGTATCTTATCATTATTTACATTGCCACAAGTCCTTAAAACAGTTCTATCCAACGAAACTTACACTGAATGTTCCAGATTACAAATGAATTAAATTTGCCAAACAATTTTGTAAGAAAATGATTAGTGGCTGAGTAACGAGCATAGAAAGATAAAAAATCTGGTTAAGTAGGCACCATGTGCTTAAAGAGAAGGTTGAGTTCTGGGAAAAGGTGAAAAATAATTTGTGAGCATTACTCATTCTTATAATGCAAGTGTGGAAGAACATCAGTAAAGACATGTTCCCTGAAAAGCATGGCTCTTCAAATGCCTTCATATTCTAAATATGCATGTAACATCGTAATAATCTGGGGCCGGCTTTTTACGCCACGTGTTCATGTAGTCCCATATACATTTTTCTGTGCAAGTGTTTGTAGCTTTACCAAGACTTGGCCAAATTTCTTATCATTTTGATGATTCCAGAACCTTGCAATACACACAAATTCTTATATGCTAGATGATCAACCTTTTCTGGTCGGTTCCACACCTTTTCTTTCACAATGCAATTGCATGACCAGAACTCAACTTCATCTTTAACACAGGTCACTGTGTGCAAATGAAGTTGTGATTTTTTTTATTGAAGATGATGCCCAGTAGTTTTTTTTGTGCATTTGTTTCTATTTCACTGGTTCAAACAACCAATCTACTGCAGGAAAAACAAACCAGAATAAATCATAGGGAATTTCTCTCAAAATGCAATTCCTATACCAGAGCTCAAGATTAGCTTTTAACATTTTGACTCATCCATGTGTTGTCTTCTTTCACTCTTCACTTCACTTCACCCACAGCATTGATGATGAGTGTCTTAATGATGGACATAGCTTCACTCCGAAAGCTCTCTTCTCTTGGCTTACAAGAATCATGTACAACAGAAGGTCAAAGTTCAATCCAATATGGAACACCATGGTCCTTGGGGGATTCCAGAACGGAGAAAGGTGAGAGGCTTTTTTTTTTATCTCTCCACTGGAGAGATTCTCGTTCATTACCAAGATGATATTACCTTACTGATTATATGATGTTTTCTCATGGACTAAATATTTTTCAAAGACAATAGGTTTGGTTCTCATTAAAGTAGTGGCTCAAATTCGTGATTGAAATGTGCATCACTCTGAGAGTTATACTTCCTTGTTTGGGACAAATTTGAATATTGTCGAAAACATCAACCTTAACATAATAATAGTCTGAAGACTAGTTATGAACAAAATAAATATTTCTCAATAGCCAATAACTAGGACATCTTTGGTACATGTATAATTTGTCTTTTGTTGTTGTTGTTCAATTAATAATCACATCGTTATTTTCTTTACAGTTTCCTTGGTTATGTAGATAAGATTGGAGTAGCCTATGAATCCCCACATGTAGCCTGTGGTTACGGTGCCTACATTGCTCTGGTAAGTGCACTTAGTCATATGTACATAATCCTGTAAGACGATTATTTGATAGTTGGTTAAATATGTTATTAAATCCTAGTTTCATATGTTTATGGCTCTAGAGGTACCATTTAACCTTTTTTTAAAGGTGAAAAATAGCATTGGTTGAGTTATGCATCAGGTCTCTCTAAAATTGCTAGCAAAAGAACTTATAAGAAATTTTACAAAAAGATAATGTTGTTTAGAGAGAAATCTTCCTCCTTTGTATTTTTTATTTTCTGAGTGCGTTTCTTTGATACACAGTACACTGGGGGAAAATACCATGAGAACCTAGGCTGTTTAATGAATAGATTTGTCATGTTGAGCTTACCTTATTATATTCTTTGAACCAGCCAATGATGCGTGATGCTCATGAGAAGAACAGTAACATGACAGAGCAGGAAGCCAGAGCTGTCGTTGAGAGGTGCCTCAAGGTTCTCTTCTATAGGGATGCCAGATCATTCAATAAGGTAAGTTGATAAAGGTTATCATACCTTAGGTGCGTTACATTAAGCTTATGGGGTTTATTCAAGTGTTATTCTTGACTCGAACAGAAGAGAGCTTACAGATGTTTTAACATGTGAGGAAAGTGATTATTAAAAGGCATGAGTGCGCCCTCTAACTGAATATACATTATAGTCTGTCAGTTTACTAAATCACATAAACAGGATACTATTACAAGGTGATCAGAGCCCTATGGTAGAAAGAGTTTTAATTGATTGGGATCGTTTGCAACTTGAAATCATTTGCAACTTTGTACTTGATAGAAGATCAGAACTTTGTGTCTGATTTGAGGATTGGGGATTGATATGGATCAATTGAAACTCTTTATTAGTTATGACCCTGGGGAGTGTTTCACAAAGACTAAGATCAACCTCAAGTTGGACTTAACTATGGCAGGCTGTTCATGCTGCTATTTTCTCTCATCATTCACTGGCATTGGTTTCTCAAGGGACTTACCAATCGCGCTCACAAATCTGCAGAATTTACATTTTTGATAGTTTATTATTGTTGGAAAAAATGTTATCTAAAGATCATATTTGAGAGACCAATGGTGAGAACAATTAGTGGCATGAACAGCCTGCCATAGTTAAAGGTAATACAAAGTTTTTGTATGGGGTCATGAATTTGGTTCAAATGAACAAATTGAAAGCATATGCGATCCTACAATATTCAGTGATCGTTGTCGCGGTTGAAATCGAGTCTAAAGTTATGAAATTGTAAATAATAACTCTTTATGTTGTATAGCCTCCTCTCAAGGTCAAGATTTTAATTAAGCTATAAAACGAGGTTTCTTGATTAAAATCGACCAATTAGCTATTCCCGTTTGGAAATTATATATCACAACTACATATTCTGAGATTTTCATGGTCGCAGCTACCATTGTACGGCCGTAGGCGCTATTTGAAATTTATCAGAATTTACCGGGAGCACCGGTAAATTTTTATATTCAATTTTTCTCGAAAGCAGAAGTGTTTTAGGGGCTAAGTTTTCTAGTGCTTTTAATACATCCACAGGGGCATCCAAATATATCAAAATTGTAAAGAATCACTATCCACCCAATTCTCAAAATTTCCCCAAACTTTGTATTACCTTTAAGTCCAACTTAAAGTCGATCTTAGTCTTTGTGAAACACTCCCCAGATCTGTTTAACATTCATTTGATTGTCACAAAAAAGTTGAACTTAATCAGCCTGATATTTGGGCACCATGCGGTTGTTCACAATGTGCATCAAAGTTTGTGCAAAATTGCAAATTGACTTGGAATAGTTTTTTTCTTCAAAGCATCTTGACTCAAATGACAGGTTTGTCTCAAATATTCCTAAGTATCTGAATGAATGATGAAAGTAAGTGTAAAAGTCAGTTTTGTTCTAGTGAGAGTTTTTTCTTTTGCTGGGTTTGCTGCATTAAAGATTAGGTTTCCATTGGGAGTCTTGTATCTGTTTCTAAATTGTTTCACTAAACTTCTACTTTTTGGCTTCCAGAGCTAAAATGCTCACTTATAAAACAATTTATAAACAGGTACAAGTTCCTCAATAGAAATCTAATACTTTTATGTAATAGAAGTGCTATATATTTTTTGTATAGAGCTACATGTAGATTCACAACTGATTTTGTAGTAAATGAAAACTAATGTATGCAAAGTAGTAAAGGGTAGTAAACATTGAAGTTCGAATTTTTATGTTAAAAATTATTTCATACAGAGACAGTTTAAATTTCGGTTGTATTGAGGTAGAATCCAGAACCATGAACAATGTACGATGAATGATTGTAATACGTTCATATCTTATGTCTCTTCTTTCCCCCTAATTTTCATTGTTTTTCAGTATGAGATTGCTGTTGTCACAGATAAGGGTGTTACTATCGACCCTCCTGCATCATCAAAAACCAACTGGGATATAGCACCAATGGTAGAGTAAGTATCTAATTATATTATTTCTAATTCTTGCTATGTTTTAGTCATGCGATTTTGATCGTTTGAGGTTACATGTATAGTGTTGTATAGGAAGACTGTTGTGTAAGAACTCAATAAATGTTAGTAATTGATATTGGTCAGTGGATAATTTGTTTCTGGCACATATACATGGATCCGGGCTAACTCGGACCAGGGGACAACTCGGCCCAGCTGCAAAAACTGTCATTTTTTGTCATTTTACCCTAACTCTAACCCTAACTCTAACCCTAACCCTAACCCCAAACCTAACCCTAAACCTAAACATGCAAAAAATGACCGTTTTTACAGCTGGGCCGAGTTGTCCCCTGGTCCGAGTTAGCCCGACTCCATATACATGTATTGTAAAATCATAGTAGCTGAGCTAAAGTGAGGGTTATGATAAAGCCTTTAAAAAAAAAAATGTTTTATTGCCCTTTAGGTGCCAAAACATGGGTCGGTAGGTCGGATATCTTTATTTAAAAAAAAAAAAAAATCCTGTTTTTTTCTCCCTCTTTACGCTGATATTTCTCAGTTTTGAAGGCTTTTTTTTCTTTAAATAAACAGATTAAAAAAAAACCCTTTTTTTAAAAACCGACCATAGATTTCAAGATTCATGGGTAGGTCGCAAAGGGCAATACAACTTCTTTTTTTTAGGCCCAATGGAGTGACTCTCATGTCAATACAAGAAGGAAATGATCACTGCAATTTCAAAAGAGGAATCTTAGAAAAACTCTGAGATATCATCTTTAAAACTAGGATGATATGTAAAATGATCATGTTCTTCCCTTTCCTGTTATTCTTCCCTTTCCTGAATAAATAATATTATATGCAACAAGGTATTGTACATGAATCATAATTAATTTTGTATTTCTCATGTATTTCTCTTGCAGGGGATATGAATGACACCACCAGAGCTGACGAGGCGTACGTACATCTACGTAAAATAAGTCATTTTGTATAAACTTCCTGTAAATCCTTTTTTTTTTTTGGTTCGTAAAATGAATAAGACATTCATGAAAGAGTATAGATGATAAAGATAACAGTTTCATTATCAGCAACGTATCCCCATCTCTGTTGATAAGGAGTGGATAGGGGGTTCTATCCAAATGTAGCCTTTCTTTGCAAATACGTGTAGAAGGGTTGGAGAAAGAGGTCAGCAGAGAGAATGTGTAGTGTTAAGAAATGATTTCTCGTATGTCTGCATTCCAGCAAAAGTGGAAGTTTTTTTTTTAAAAGTAATGAAGTGATATGGCATTCGTCTTCATTTTACCATTGTGATTCCTTATTCTGTTTATTGTGGCCACTTGGCAAAGAGATATTCTGCTCTAAGATGAAGTGGTATAATAGTTCCCTGACTTTAGGTGATCGTTCTATGACCTAAACAACTTACAACTTTGTATGTAAAGTGTAATTAGTGCACATTATGTACCGGTATATGACCACAAACCATATCAATTGTACCTTTGATGTTATTTTTATGTATGTCAAGTACACTGTAGTCCATCTTTCAAAGCTATTCTGTAATACATGGGGTAAATCCACTGTTCCAGCCATAAGGAATTTATTATTAAATATTCTATGAGAACCCTTAATAATTAAACAAACTGCATTCAATTGAGTAAGGTGTTATTAATGTCACATCTGCATATGGTCTACCAAGTAATTGTTCATAATCACGATCACTCCCGTATTCAAGGATACATGTATTTAGCTTTCTGCAGATAACATTGAGGCCTGCGGGTGAATGTCTTTAAATTGCCTCATTTTTCAAAATCAAGGTAATGATTCAAAGCTGCTTAACTGTAAAGGTTCAATTTGTGAGAAATAGTTTTAGTTGAATCCAACATGAGACAAAAAAGGTATCCAGGAAGTATTTGTTATTGAAAAGCGGATAAAGGAAGTTTCGACATTACAACATGTTTCCACCCAGTGTGCAGTGACATTAAGTTTGCTCATGCATCGGAAGGAAATCATGTGAACTTGTTATCTACTTCCTTGAACAGTGGAAAAGAACCTCAGAACATGTATAACATCCTTGATATAATGTCAACCATTTGCAAACAGTTCAGGGTGCTTTTGAAGTAGTACGCTCCACCCTTACATCATTACTGTCTTTAATATGCAGTACAAGATGATAAATTCTGAATTTAAACTTTTGACTTTGTGTTGGAGGACATACTATTGGCATTTTTTTTGTATGGGTCAAAATTTGAATTAAACATTGCTGTAAAAAGTATCTTCAACATAAAAAAATTCAATTAAAACGTTTCTTCATATTTGATTGTAAATTACAGCAATGCCATGGTAAGGAATTTGTGTTTGAAAATTGTTTATACCCTGTCAAATTTAATTGTGTACAAACTGTACTTGTATATTATAGCTGAAAGCTCAATGATTAATAAAGACAGTTGATCATACAATTTCCCTTATTGAGTGAAAACATTTCATTTCAGCAACATTTGTTATTTACTGGTATCGAATTAGAAATCCACATTTTGAATTTTATCCAAGCCCGAAGGGCTGTAAATATTTAATAGGTAAAGTTTAGTAAGAAGGGACCTTGGGCATAGATGGGATTTCAGAATCAAAAACTTAACCTATTAAAGGTTAAGTTTTTTGAATTTTTAATATAATTTTGAAAGTATACTTTCTTATTCGATGAAACTTGGACTAAAGGGGGTTATCAAGTATCCCCAATAATGTGAGTAGAATTTCAGGTCACAAAGTCAAGGTCAAAGGTCATTTGACTATGTTGTGGCATCATCAAAAACGTAACCTGAGGTTAATTTTTTATAATTTTTATCATAATTATGAAAGTATACATTCCTATTCCATGAAACTTGAACATAAGGGTTATCAAGTACCACCAATCATGTGATTAGTCTTTTAGGTGACAAAGGCAAGGTCAAATGTCATTTCAGGTCTGCAAACTTAGATCAAGATTTGCAATTTTTAGCATAATTTCAAAAGTGTTTGTTCAAATTTCATGAAGCTAACCCAAGTATCACAAGTCATATGACACTAATTCCATATTAGTACTTCATATTAATCATTATGGAATACGTGATACATAATGTACAAAATATTAACGGACACGTTTAACATGTCTTTTTTAGGGTCACAAGGGCGTTAACTCCATGTCAAAATGATATGGATCAATGCCATTGTGGCTCTAAACAGCCGATGTTACATACATGCGAAATGGATATATAAAATTTAGAAAGAATACATGCGACTAATGTGTAAGTAACTTCATAAAGAAAACAAACAAATTTTATATGAACTCTACGTTCATATGAAAGCTGTTTAACAACTTTTAAAATGATACAGGAACGAGAGGAATGGTAGGGAGCAGAAGGGGGGAAAAGGAGAGAGGAGCATTGGGAGGAAAAAGAGCGAGAAAGAGGGACAAGAAAAGAAAAGAGAGTAGAACAAAAGAGGGGAAGAAAGAGAGAAAGAGAAGGAGAAAAAGAGGAGGAGAAAAGAAAGAAAAGGAGGAATGAGGAGAAGAAGAATTAGAAGGAGAAAAATGAACGTTTTAAACCGTCTTGATAACGCCAATTCTCTTTTGATCAATATTAATGTTTCGGATATTGATAGACTTCAACGTATACAGATTCGAGCAGCCCGTATTGTTTCAATTGAAAGAAAATATGATCATGTGTCTCCTTTTTTTAAACAACTACATTGGTTACCTGTTCACAAGAGAATAATGTATAAAGTTGCACTATTTGTTTATAAATCCATGTATAACCTTATCCCATCCTATATTTCTATAGTCTGTTTTGTCCCATCCAGCAATCAAGATATTTATTACATTAAGGTCAAATCCTCTTCTTCTGCAAATCCCCCCGCATCAATTCTTTTCCTGGTCCCATGCACTATTTGGAATAGTCTCCCATTAAGCATTCGTTCATGCTCCTCAGTCGCATCATTTAAGAGAAATCTCATTACTTATTTGTTTTCTTTGTAATTGTTTTTTGACAAGGCGTTATGTGGAGTTGTGTGGGATGCGAACGAGGTTGTGTACTGTATGAACCAGACTTGTTTCACGTGGTGCACAACTGTATTGATTACCTTACACAGCTTTACACAACAAATTTTACAGTGCATGCACTTGGAGAGCAAAATAATTATTCTGTTTTATTTACTAATGTAAAGCGCTTTGGGCATTTTCAAAATATCAATGGGTACATAATGTATGTATCACTTTAAAGGTAATACAAAGTTTTGGGAAATTTTGAAAATTGGGTGGATAGTAATTCTTTAAAAAAATAATATGTTTGGATGCCCCTGTGGATGTATTATAAGCACTATAATTTAGGCCCTAAAACACTTCTGCTTTTGAGAAAAATTGAATATAAAAATTTACAGGTGCTCCCGGTAAATTTTGATAAATTTCAAATAGCGCCTACGGCTGTACAATAGTAGCTGCGACCATGAAAATCTCAGAATAATTGTTGTGATATATAATCACCAAACGGGAATAGCTAATCGGTCGATTTGAGTCAAGAAACATTGTTTTATAGCTTAATTATTATCTTGACCTTGAGGAGAGGGAGCTATACAACATAAAAAGTTTATTATTTACAATTTCATAACTTTAAACTCGATTTCGACCGCGACAACGATCACTGAATATTGTAGGATCGCATATGCTTCCAATATGTTCATTTGAACCAAATTCATGACACTATACCAAAACTTTGTAATACCTTTAATTATTATTGTTCTTCATCATCCATGTATGGAATATTTGACAATGATTGTAAACTAACCCGGGCATGTGTGGAAAAAGAATCCAACAGCACTTTTTTTAATGATCATCGCGAAGGTACAAGTTTCCG
Source organism: Strongylocentrotus droebachiensis (assembly GCA_035222895.1). NCBI lineage: Eukaryota > Metazoa > Echinodermata > Echinoidea > Camarodonta > Strongylocentrotidae > Strongylocentrotus > Strongylocentrotus droebachiensis. The sequence goes on along the minus strand of JAVYIG010000654.1, from coordinate 247,374 downwards.
CAACCATCTTTTAACTTTGGCATAAAATTGGAAATTGGCACAAAGGCAAGTACATGTAAATCATATTATCGCAGAAACCCAACTTATGCCATGTGAGTCTACATGTGCGAAAAAAAATATGCAACTAAATAAATATCTATATTCATACATTTCGTTTACAATTACATTATACAAATAAATGTGAAGTTCATTGATTTCATGCAGTTTGAAATGAATATGTGGAAGCACATAATAATACTAGTTAAGACTTCTTTCTTGGTTCGCAACTTCCTTACAAAGTCATGTTGAACACGTTTCAAGCCAAGTTATTCAATTATTACAAGATAAATCATTAATTATAGCTTTATTTCTCTCAGGTATTAATGTTTTGATACTCATTTGTTTTCTTTTTTTTCCCCGGATGATTCGAGGGTATTTTGTTCTCATGAAAATCCTGAAATTTTATTAGAAACAGTTAATAGTGAATTAGTGAAAGTTACTTTGTTGATCCGTGCAAATAAGTTGTCGTTGAACCTTCAAAAGACAAACTATATACTTATAGAAATTCCCTAACATAGTTACCTGGTGCCTGGTGGCGTACTTTTTGATGATGCTATTATTGTGAGTGTAACTTCTACCAAGTTTCTAGGGTTTCACATTGATGAGAAGCTGATTTGGGCATCATATTGTAGTAATATTTGTAAAGTTATGTCTTAAAATACTGATGTACTTTATAAATTACGTTCATTTGTGCAACAAGATATTTTGCTTATTTTATACTCTACTCTGATTTTGCCTTATCTTAATTATGGAGTGTTGGCATGGGGGAAGTCACTAAAACGCAACTGAATAAGATACTTGTCGCTCAGGAAAGTGTGGTTAGAATTGGTTTTAATATATATTATAGTGCTCATACTAAGTGTTTTGTTTCATAGTAATAAACTATAAAAGGTAGAAGATATCTATCTCTTGCAGTTACAATCTAAAAAATATTGGGCAAAAAATTGCCCAATGTTTACCCAACATGAGAGCGATTATGTGTCTAACCAACTGTTGGATAAATTAAAGATTTTGCATGATTTACCCAGTGCTGGATAAAAAGAAAATACCCAAATTTTAACCAAAAAAAATGTACCCAGTAAGAAATCCACCCAATTCTCACCATAATGTATATTATTAGACACTAGTTGGTCAAATAAGTTGGATACAATATAATATGCAAAAGGACATTCAGGGTGTCGCGGGGGGGGGGGGGGGTAGAACCGTGGACCTTGTGATCCTCAGCCAAGTGACATATCCACTCGACCACGACACCTCTAATATAAGATGTAACCCTATTGTTGGATAATAATATTGCCCGACTTACGTTTGCCCAGTTACATCTGACCAACTTATATTGAACATTGTAATTGGGTAAATACATGTAGTAAATGGTCGGGAGAAAATAACCCAAATGTTGGATAAAAATGGCCCAACTCTAATTTGCCAAGTAACATCTACCCAACCTATTTTTTTTACCTTTCATGCTGTAACTTCATAAAGTAAATGGTTGGGAGAAAATAACCCAATTATCGGACAAAATTTGCCCAACTTCGATTTACCCAGTAACATCTACCCAACAGTGTAGGCTCAATCATGTATGATTTTGAAAATGGTACTCTCCCAAACGCGGTAGTACAATTATTTAGAAAGAAACGTCAAATTCACAGTTATAATACAAGACAGGCATCTGCACTTCATATACCACGTGTATATTTGCCTTTGCTGTGAATACATTAGCTTGTACTGGTCCCAAGTTTTGGAAATCACTTCCTAACTTGTTCTGTAAGTGTTCTTGTTTTTAAACGCAAACTGAAATTACATTTATTGAGTAATTATGCTGAAAATATTTAATGTGAAAACTATGTCATCACATAATGATAGTATGTAATTACTTTTTTTTTCTTGCTTCATTGTCTACCCTCACCCCTATTTTCTAGGCTGGCCCTTAATATCTTACCTTACCAAAATTTCTTCATTTATTAACAAACTCGCTTTGTTCTGTTTTGCTCGTTTGTACTTTTTCTTTTCTCTGTCTCTCCTTTTTTTTCCCCATCACCATTTCTCCTATATATAATTAATTTAATCCTTCTCATTTTTTCTCTGGTGTTGTTTTGTTCCGTTTTGCGCTTTCACTCTCCATCCTTTTGTATCTTCCCATTATTATCTCCTTTTCATATATACACCAATCTATCTCTTTTGTAAATATATTTCTCATGTGTAATTGATTCTAGTCTTATGGCATAGTTTCGTTGTTAATTTGATATAAATGTAGATGTTCTAATATAAATATTGATGTCAACTATATAAATTACAATAATCATAATAATCATAATAATAACAGTAGTAATTACAAAGTTTTGGTATGGGGTCATGAATTTGGTTCAAATTAACAATTTCGGAAGCATATGCGTTCCTACAATATTCATTGATCGTTGTCGCGGTTGAAATCGAGTCTAAAGTTATGAAATTATAAATAATAAACTCTTTATGTTGTATAGCTCCCTCTCAAGGTCAAGATATTAACTTAGCTGTGAAACAATGTTTCTTGACTAAAATCGACCGATTAGCTATTCCCGTTTGGAAATTATATATCACAACTACATATTCTGAGATTTTCATGGTTGAAGCTACCATTGTACGGCCATAGGCGCTATTTGAAATTTATCAAAATTTACCGGGAGCACCGGTAAATTTTTATATTCAATTTTTCTCGAAAACAGAAGTGTTTTAGGGGCTAATTTTTCTAGTGCTTATATTACATCCACAGGGGCATCCAAATATAACAAAATTATAAAGATTCACTATCCACCCAATTTTCTAAATTTACCAAAACTTTGTATTACCTTTAAAGGCCCACTGCACTACTGGTAACTACTTGCGCCCTCTATATAACAAACAATGCTTAATCGGTGACCATTGGTCCCCCATGATCCTCTTTTTCTTATGTTAACTGAGAGCTGAGTTGATGAGATAACCACCTGTCCAGTGACCTTGTAGAGCGGTTTAATCCCTCCTGTAAACTATGGCAGATAAGCTTTAATAATGATAATGATAATGATATTATTTTTATTTTTTACAACGTGATGATGGTGTTAATGATTAACAGTAATGTTACTATACCTGTCATGATATCACAACTTTAAACAAATTGTAATGCAATGTTTATTGATTATTTTTCTTCTTCTTTTTCCTTCTTTTTTCTCCATTTTCCTTCTCCTCATCTATCTTTTCTTTTTCAAGCTTTATTTCAACCAATATCAGGTGCATCTAGTCGGTTGTGGGGATGAAGGTCTGCGGATGACAGTTCTTTGGTTAACTTTTTCCATACCCAGCTCGACCGGATGCACCTGCTATTGCAATAATTATGCTTTCTATTGATTTTTTAATCTCAGTTCATGTTTGTTATATTGTTGTATTATGTGACTTGATTTGCCAAATAAAATAATAATAACAATAATATTTTTTTTTCTTCAAAGTCATTTCATTTCAATTTCAATTTATTTATGTTTCCAACAAAACATTATACAAATCAATTATAAACATTTACAACAAAAATATAGACATACATATTGGAAACAGAGGGGTACATTAAAAAGCAATGCTTGTACATGTGTGAACACCTCAAATGATACTTAGGAATAATGAGTAATTAAAAATAAATTCAGTACGTCACTGCAAAAGGAACTACAAAATAGGGGGAAAGGGGATGCAAACAGAGACGAGAACGGGACAAGACAGTACTTTACATGACAAAGATAGACGAACACGGTCAAAATACAAGTATTAGACAATGCCAAAAAAGAAGTGAAAGATCGGGGGTACTGAAAATAATACAAAATGATGAGCTGCATGTGGGGTAGAGAAAAAGACGAGGAAAGAGAAATGCGCATTAGAAAGTAGATAAGCATGAGAAGGCACAATATAATATATCAAATTACATTTTGAGTCAGCGAGTAGAGAATGATATATATTCAACAAAAACAACAACAACAACATATACTACAAAGAGGTTTATATGATTGTAATAAAATAAAAATATATCTTTTTTTTTCTTCTTAAAAGTATTAGTCGATGGAGCATTTTTTATTTCATTACTTAAAGAATTCCAAAATTTTGGTCCTTCATATTATATAAATGTTATTTGCTAAATAAGAGGGTCCGCAAGAGAGGTAAATGAAAATCGTCCGAATATCTTGTTGGGTTATTATGATCTGAGCTATTTTTAAAAAACATTTCTTGAAAAACAGATGGCAACATATTATTTTCATAATTATACATAAATTGACCTAGTTGGAAAAAATATAAGTCTTTTATCTTTAGTATCTTATTAAAAAAAGAAGAAGAATGAATCTGTATTGGAGCGAAAGGGGGAATTACAAATAATAAGAATGATCTTCTTCTGTAATAAAAACACTTTATCTAATGACGTTTGATGTGTGTTACCCCAAACTAAGAGACCATAGCCCAAGTATTGGAGTATCAATAAACTATAAAGCGTAATTAATGAATTAAGAGGAAGACATGTCTTTGCTTAATAAATAATACCAATATTTCGGGAAATAATTGTACAATATTGTCGATGTGATTATTCCAAGAAAGCTTTTTGTCAACCGTTACACACCAAAAATGTGTTAAATGAAACACACTCCAATGGGGTATTTTCAAAATCTATGTTTACTTGCAATGAATCTATTTAGATTTACTAAATAACATATACTTTGTTTTCTGGAGATTCAAAGAAAATGTGTTCGCTCTAATCTACAAACAAATATTACACATTTCAATATTAATTATTTCAACTAATCTATGAGAGCATTCAGGTTTTGTATTCTGTTTGGGGACCTTGCTCTAACAAGCCCAGCTTTTAAGGTCTCCTCTTTCTTTCATGTACAGAACATGATTCTCACATAAGTAACTTTTTATAGAATATTCATTGTTATGACTTTACAGTGTGAGTCAAAAAAAAGTTTACACCTAGAAACTTGCTAAATGTTTTAAATGTCATCTATGAACAGTACATTAGTATACATCTTATGAAAGAGTTTTTTATCCCAAATCATTTGGTATCACAAATACTTTGTAATAATGATATCGACCAATATTATTACTTATTACTGAAGAATCAGCCTTTTTTATAAGTAGGAATCACTTTAGCGATTTTAAGGAAATTTGGGCAGTCCCGTTGAAAGTGATAAGTTGAATTTATTTGTCAGTGGGTTACAATATTAAAGATTATTTGTTTCAACTGGCAAGTGAATACTTTCCATGATGGAGTTTTTATATTGAAGGTTCATGTACTTCAGGAAAGCTTTCAAGAATTAAACTGGGTGGTCTATCAATAACGCCAACAACAACATTTTGTTTAGAGATTTCAATTTCCAATTTCAATAAATAACGATTCTACATTTCCTTCAGAAAAACGTAAATCATGTCTTATTACAAATGATACAGAACTTTCAATATGTAATGCAACGTCACCTCCTCCGTCTATTTTCGTGTCTGTATGAATAAATATTTATGCAGTAAGGTACTTAGTACAGCTATCTAGTAATTAAAATCTTTTTATTATATTTTTTTGAAATAAATAAGATAGGGGACAGATATGGAGTAGAAAATATTCATCAAATAGGTGCTGTAATTAACTTCAATAAACGTATCAATGACCAAGTACAGCTTATAACGCTTGGAGCATTGGAGCAAAACAAGTACTGTAAGTTACATAAAGGCATATACGTCTTGTTTTAAGACGATTATCAATAACTATAAACGACTGTCGTTTATAGTGTTACGAATGTAGATAAAAATAAGACATCCGTACAAAGGCACATACCTAAAAAGGAATTTAGTACATATTGATCTTTGCAAGAACAAGTATGAAAAAGTTAAACACATAATATACAGAATGCAAGATAGGGGACAGATATAGAGAAGACAAATATTCATCAAAATAGGTGCAGTAACTATAACGGCAATAAACGTATCAATAACCATTAGTATACAGCTTATAACGCTTTGAGCACTGGAGAAAAACAAGTACTGTAAGTATTATAGGCCTACCTCTTGTTTTCAGACGGTTATCATTAACTATAAACGACATTTACGATTGTAGATAAAATAAGACATCCGTACATAGGCTCATGTCTAAAAAGGAATTTAGTATGTATTGATCTTTGCAAGAAAAAGAATGAAAGAGTTGAACACTCAATAGAAAATGTAACAATAAACCGAGTACCTTTATGGAATAGTTATTGCACTAGTTGTCTATGCAATAACGAAGATGTTAACAAATAAACCGCGTGCACGCCTTTGTGCACTTGTATAGATTTGTGTACATAATGAAAGTAATATTAACATATGACAAATTACAATGCTACAAAACGAAAAAAGATATCATTAATTATCAACAAATGATGATACTTGAGGAGCTGTCAATAAGTGGTTTCCATACTGCTGCTTATTGAGTCCATATACAGTGCATCCCAGAAAAAACGAAACCGAGAATTATCGATGTTTTTCATTTGATGCAACTCATATAATGCATATTTCACGCATGAGTGATTAAAATCAATTTGAAGAGAGGAAACCGAAAAGTCATTTGGCCAATCAGCCATGCATGAGGTCTTTCGTCTATGGCTGATTGTCAACGAAACGGAGTTAAGGCTTTTGTTAATTTCGTTTGTTGATACGACAGGCAGCCAGTGAAAACGAATTCGTTTGATCAAATTATGAAAATGTAAGGGTTACTTTAAACAAACAGAACTTTGTCATTCCTTACTCATTTTTCCTGATTGAGGTGTCATATAAAAGGGCAGAAACTCAACTTTCTAGAAATGTGATTTTCTAATTGAAATTCAGATATCGTCCGCCAAATGACTTTTTGTTTTCCTCTCTTCAAATTGATTTTAATCACTCATGCGTGAAATATGCATTATATGAGTTGCATCAAATGAAGGAGGAGGATCTAAGCTTTCCAAATAGGTGTCATTTATCAATTATAATTGTGGTTAAGTTATGATAAAATATTGATAATTCTCGGTTTCGTTTTTCTGGGACGCACTGTAGTACATGAATCCTGTGTAAGAATTCATCGTGAAGGAGAAAGAGGAAACTAACCGAAACTAACCGCTTTCCGTTTCCGTTGATCTCCACTATCCGTCTGAAAAGTAAAGACTGTGTTATCATCCCGATATGCTGCATTGGGTTCTTCCAGCCATTTCCTTTTCTGCTATAAAATTTGCTTGATGAGATCATCAGCGATGTAATATGGTACATAATTACACATTTACACATTACACAGTTAAAAAAGATATTTTTAAATCTATTTCATGGATGGATATACAAGTATATATACAGAGAATACCATCTCACACAAGGTGCATAATAACGAATGATGAGTAGTGGATTCAATTTTCTTATAAAACATAGAAGTCAAATATTCAACCTTCGATACCAAAGACCCAGTAGTCATAATAGTGTCCCAACTACATTAACAATACTTATATTCTATGTAGACTCGGTACATGGTGTGATTTAACCAAGGAGTTGATTTAACATTCGATGGGTTATTGGCCTTCAATGTCTTCAAAAAAAATCTTCTCCCAAATGTTGCTTTGGAATAGTCCAGTTTTATAATTTTCTATACTTACGGTCTGATTTGCCATAATGGTTTTACCGTTTGTCAGATGTTCCTAAAGATCTGGCTTTCAAGTGGACTTTTGTTTTGAAAATTTACTCGAATTAGTGTTTATGTTCCCATCCTTCGTTTTCATCTTTAAGTTGGGCTGTTTTAATGGTAATCTACTACTGATCAATCTTTTTTTACGGGCAACATGTTTTTTTAAACGTTCATGGAAACCGGTGTGGTATTGTGGTATTCCCATTGTGTGCATGCGTTTACAAGTCTTTTCCGTCGAATCGATATCGCTCATGTCATAATCGTTACACCATTTTGGCGCGTTCTTTACCATGATAAAAGCAACTACGCGGTTATCATTAATTTCACTCTCGTTAACTCCAGCAATACATTTACCTACGAATTCCTGATGTTTTTTGAATAATTTCATATCTGCTTCAAAGTTCCCGTCATAATTTCGAACTTTCTCCCAAAATGTCTTGTTAAAATAACTGTAGAGTTTTGCATCGCCAGCATTCCACTGCAATATTTTCGAACGCAATTCATCTGTCGTGTTTCGTTTGAAGGTGGCAGAACGAATGCCCTTTGATATATACGTGATGTCAGTCATTCTCCAACATAGTAACTTCCGAAGTAACACGAGAGACTCATCAAAATACTCATTGATCATTATCAGGTTGAAATCTTTGTCCAGTTTTTTGATGTAACGATCAACGGCGTCCATCCGGTACATATCCACAGGATCCATCCCAAGATCATAAAGCTGCATGCTATGTATTCGATTTTCCATACCCGGGTATTTCTGCTGCACATAGTTGTAATATTTAATCGGATTCGACATAAAAAGCTCAATCGGATTCTCGGACTTTGGCAAGAAACGATCCATTTTAAAATAATAAAATCCGGATTCGAATTGTGCCATTGGATTTCTAAGGATCGTCACATATGTTGCATTGTGAAGAACCTTATTCATTTCTGACCGGTTGTACCGGATATGGTTGGTAAACATTTGGTAACCAATGTTGAAATTCCAACTTTTGGAAGTCGGTGGTCCGATTTTAGATGTGTTGAAGGTATCTGTTTCACTGAGAATATGTTTGTAATCAGGCACCAGAAATGTAAGATTGTGCTTCGTGCCGAATCTTTGGAAGACTGAAGATACTGTTGTAGAACCCGTCTTGTGAGTTTTAAGAAAGACTACATGGTGAACTTCACTGCATCCCGAGGGGTTTAATCTGTAAAACAAGGAAAAGAGTTCCTGATAAATCAAAATCTAAAAACCTCTCTAGCACTACAAGAAAAGCATAATGTGGTCATATTGTTATAAAGTACGAAAGTATAGGTTTTTTCTATCAAATTTTTGATCATAATCTAAAGGAGATGGAGAAGGTATTCTAGGATTCAAGGACAACGTCACCTGGACTAGGTCTTTACAATATTGCACCTCAGAATCTTATTCCGAGACATAGAAAATAGTATGCAGTATATGCCACAGAACTGATTTGATACAGATATATCCAGGGGGTAGATGATCTCCAACCAACTAACTTCTTTGACTTTTCATTCGATAGCAGAACAGGGGGTCACCGATGCAAAATATTGAAGAAGCATGTGAAGTCAATGTTGAGGCATTGCTCTTTTTAACAAAGAGTGATATCAGAATGGAATAACCTATACTTTGCAGTAGAAAGTCCATCAGCGAACATTTTAAAGACAAATCTCAGGAATATTTCGGCATCCACAAGAGATAAATTGACCCGATGGAATTATTCAACTGTCCACCTGCGCAGAGCCTCTCATAATATACAGTGCGTCCCAGAAAAAACGAAACCGAGAAGTATCGATGTTTTATCATAACTTAATCACAACCATAATTAATGAATGATACATATTTGGAAAGCTTAGAGTCCCCTCTTTCAGTTGATGCTACTCAGATAATGCATATTTCACGTGCTTGCATTTCCATAATTTTATTAAACGAATTCGTTTTCACTGGCTGCCTGCCGTATCAATAAACGAAATTAACAAAAGACTTAACTCCGTTTCGTTGACAATCAGCCGTAGACGAGAGTCTTCATGCATGGCTGATTGTCAACGAAACGGAGTTAAGTCTTTTGTCAAATCTGCTTTTTGCTACGGCAGGCACCCAGTGAAAACGAATTCGTTTGTTAAAATTATGAAAATGTAAGGGTTACTTTAAACAAACAGAACTTTCCTCGCTCATTTTTCCTGATTGAGGTGTCATATGAAAGGGCAGAAACTCAACTTTCTAGAAATGTGAATTTTTCTTCGAAATTCAGTTACCGCCCGCCAAATGTCTTTTTGGTTTCCTTCCTTTAAATTGATTTTAATCACTCATGCGTGAAATATGCATCATCTGAGTAGGATCAACTGAAAGAGGGGACTCTAAGCTTTCCAAATATGTATCATTCATTAATTATGGTTGAGATTAAGTTATGATAAAACATCGATACTTCTCGGTTTCGTTTTTTCTGGGACGCACTGTAGAACATTAATTCGTCATCGTGGTTGCAAAGGGGCAAATACGTTTAGTATCACTTTAAGCCTACTTCATATCGAAATGAATATTGGATACATGCTCATGAAAGTTATGCAATTATTATTCAGGTGGGAGTATTCTTCTCACGATGGCGCGTAGCCAAGGGGGGGCGATGGGGGCGGTCGCCCCCCAAAAAAACGCCGGCCAAAAAAGAAAAAAGAGAGAGAAAGAGAAGAAAAAAAAAAAAAAGAGGACGTATGAAGAAAAAGGGAAAAGGAGTCGAGAACGGTACAACGAATCGTCAAAGCTTCCGCGCTTCGCGCGGGAAGGGGGAAACCGAGTTCAAATTAAGGATTAAGAATCGGGAAAGGTACAACGAATCGTCTTCTTTCTCTAATAATTTAATGAAACGTCAAAGCTTCGCGCGAGAGGGGGGGGGGGGGGACAGAATTCAGATAAGGATTAAGTGTCGAGAAAGGTACAACGAATCGTCTTCTTTCTCTAATAATTTAATGAAACGTCAAAGGGGACTAAATACAGATAAGGATTAAGAGTCGGGAAAGGTACAACGAATCGTCTCCTTTCTCTAATAATTTAATAAAACGTCAAAGCTTCGCGCGAGAGGGGGAGGGACTGAATTCAGACAAGGATTATGAGTCGAGAAAGGTACAACGAATCGACTTCTTTCAAAGCTTCCGCGCTTCGCGCGGGAGGGGGTAAACTCTCCCCTTCCTGCACCCACCCCCCTAGGGAGCGCGCTCTTCAAGTAATTCGCACGCTTCGCGTGCTCACTACCGCCCCCCTAAAATGAAATCCTGGCTACGCGCTTGCGATGGCTAACGAAAGGTGTTCATGAAGTACCTCAAGCTAAATGCTTTTTATTAAGTTCCTTTTTTCACGTATAATTTCGAAATTATTTAGTGTAAATACCATACAAACTTATGCTATGTAGATGTCTTTATTATTCACGAATATCAATTTTGTAAACATACTGGCCCGAATTCACAAAGGAGGTTTGTCGACAAACCTTGGTTTTCGTACGTCATATGACGCGTTTTACGCGTTTTTCACAAACCTGGTTTGTAAAGAACAAAATGGGTTTGGCGAAACAAAAGGAGGTTTGAGCTCAAACCTTGCTTTGTGAATTCGGGCCAACATGTTTTGTTAATGTATATATTTTTTTTATAACTAAACTAAACTGAAACTGAAGTGATTATACTGCAATACACGAAGCGGGACTGCCATGCATGTGTAAAGATCTTTAGATATTGGGGCGTCATACCATTTTACCATTGTATGCTAACTACGAACTGGTCTACAACCATAGGGGGTGTTTAAAAAAGATCCTTAGTTGAACATGTCTCTAAGTCGGACTTAACAATTATGGATAGCTGTTAGCATCTTTTAAAATATTTTGTGATTTTTTTTTTTAAAAGGCATAAAGTGTTGATTCAAATCATTCATATTTTCTATTATCAAGGCGATATCATGTTCTTGATGTCGAATTTATAAAAAGTGTATAATACTCGAATTTCTGCTTTTGAATATTTCATTTTAAGGCTACAAATGGCTCTCCATAATGTTTAAGTCCAACCTACACTCTAAAAAAAAACTGCTCAATTTGAGTCAAAATGTTACTCTTTTGAGTAGTCAAAAGGGAACCACCCGAATTTTGAGTAAACTTTACTCAGCATGTGTTGAGTAACAAATCTACTCATCTGTTGAGTAAAAATATTACTCAATAAAAGACTAAATCTCTACTCAGTTTGAATGAGTCAACCTTTACTCAATATTTACTCTTTGTTGAGCGGTTCCCTTTTTTACTCAATACTGGGTAAAAACGTTATCAACTCATGTCGAGTAAGAAACTGCTCATGAGTTGAGCCAAATTTTTACTCAATTAACGAGTACATGTTTTGACTCAATACTGATTAAAACAAAGGTGGATTCAACTAGGGTTTTAACTTTTTGACTAAGGGTTTAACTAAACCGCTGATTAATATTGTTCTTTTTTTAACAGCTGTTAAGTAACCATTATTTGTCAATAGAGAATATAAACCATAATTTTGCCTGATTTCTAAATTTAGCATTGATTTGAAGTTCTTCACTCACACACTATGCAAATAACATAAAGTCAACGACATTTTAAATTCAGTAACATAATTTGTGGACTTTAATTTCCCAAATCAGTTTGAATCACAGTGTAAACATACATGATATTAAAAACCTCTTTTGTCTACATCTTTTCTTTCTCTCTTCTTCACTTTGAATTCATAATTTGTTGAGGTAAATATTCCCCTTTTCCTTCGTATTTTTGCTTTTGTTTTACATTTGGTATATACAAAATTTAGGATAAACATGCGACATAATACGTGTACTTATAATTATGTAAACGATACTGTTCTAAATTGTACTCTCTCGTTTTTGGAATGCAACTTATATCAATGTGCAATTCAGTAATATGTAACTGCGATGCATGATTCAATAAAAATACCATACCATACCATACCAAAAGTATGTAGTTTAAAAATTTCAATTAAAAAAAATGTTACTTTATATCGCCACATCATTCAAGTTTTTGGCATCAATTTTATGTGTTAAATACCAGTAACATAATTTGTGGACTTTAATTTCTAAAATCAGTTTGAACCACAGTGAAAACTCAGAGTTCTCTCATCATACAAGTATGTAGTTTAACAATGTTACTTTACATCGCATCATCATTCAAGTTTTTGGCATCAATTCTGAATGTTAAATATCAGTATTAAACATAATGTGTGGAATTTAATTTCCAAAATCAGTTTGAATCACAGTGAAAACTCATCAATGATGATATTGATGATGAGTTTTCTCATCAATGATGATATTAAAAAGTATGTAGTTTAAAAATTTCAATTTTAAAACAATGTTACTTTACATCGAATCATCGTAATGAGCTTTCAAGTTTTTGGCATCAATTCTGTAAGTTAAATATTTTACACATATTGACAGGGATTAACGCCTTCAATGAAAATCAAGTAAAAAAAAAAGTTTAATTCAGTATAGGAATCTCCTGATTTATATTTTTACAGTGCGTCCCAGAAAAAACGAAACCGAGAATTATCGATATTTTATCATACTTAATCACAATTAATAAATAACACATATTTGTAAAGCTTAGATCCTCCTCTTTTATTTAATGCAACTAGCATGATGCATGTTTCACGCATGAGTGATCAAAATAAATTTGAAAAAAGGATACCAAAAAGTCATAAGGCGGACGGTATCTGAATTTCAAAGATAAAATCACATTTATATAAAGTTTATTTTATGCCCTTTAGTATGACACCTCAATCAGGAAAAATGAGCTAGGAATAAAAAGTTATGTTTGTTTAAAGTAATGCTTGAATTTCCATAATTTCATTAAACGAACTCTTTTCCCCTGGCTGCCTGCCGTACCAACAAACATAATTGACAAAAGGCTTAACACCGTTTCGTTGACAATCAGCCATGCATGAGGTCTTTTTTTTCTATGGCTGATCTTTAACGAAACAGAGTTGTCAATTGTGTTTGTTGCTACAGCAGGCAGCCAGTGAAAGCGAGGTTATTTAATCGTGGACCTACTACAAATGGACACTGATCGGTACCATAATACATGCATGCACCTAACTCAGTCAAAAGTATCATAATGACATTCCAAACATACTTCCAGGCTTTGATCTCATCACGACCGCCGCCATTCATCCATTAAAAAAAAAACAGAACTATGCCTGGAACTCTAAAAAAAATGCCTGCGCAAAAGAAGCTGAATCGCTTAAATTCACGGAAATGTATGTGCAGTTGTGGCGTACATAATTATGAATATTAACGTATATGAAGTCTTCAATAGAAAATTAGAAGTAGTTTACACGAGAAACCTGTAAATTTGGCTGTAACACAATGATTTTAAACTTCATTTTAAAACTTATCCTATCCATTTCCAAGGAATAGAAGGTAATAATTATGACAGTAAAGAATAAGTATTTTTCAAAGTTTTGCAAGTCCAGATGTATGTCCACCATGCAGTGTCCACTTCTTTAATAATCAATCTAATATCGCACAAATTGTCATAATTTGGGGTTCACTGCTCCTCCAACTGGTCTTAAATCACGATACTTATCCTGAAACTACACTCTGGGCCCTGGCCTAGCGAATAGAATTTGAAGAAATGTAAAAGTTCTTTTGTCTGTGATGATGCGTGATTACATAATAAACATTGTCCGTCAAATAAATGTCCTCATCAACATACATATTATCAGGTGGCGGTAGGAATGATGTGATCAAAAAAAGACTCTCATTATTAGTCCATATGTACTAGGGTCCATGGTTTAATAAAATCCTTGGTACGAATTCCATAAATGAGACGACAAAGAAGTCCCATATGACAGCTGCCTGGGCAGGGTAATCCAGCTGTAGTATTTGAAACATATTGTAGCAGTAGTCAACTGCTGCTTTCTATGAAGAGCATGAATATGCGCTTCTCTCGATGACTACGTAACACTGTCCTGGCTTCATTGGTGTCCCTCAAAGTACCATCAAAAGCAGTTGGCTCCTTCCTCTGAAGGAGGCCAGAAAAAAGTCAAAGCCAGTTCCTTCCTAAAATGATAAAATTTCGATATGTAGTTAACATGATAGGAATTAACAAGGTAGAGGTTAATTTATGTGCATTAAGTTTCGATAGGATGATAACAAATAATTGGTTTTGATAAAATCGGGGGGAAGTTGTCCTACTCCGAGTCCTAGGGGGTAATTGTCCTCTGGGGTGATTGTCTTCAGGGGGTTATTTTTTTTTTTTTTGGGGGGGGGGGCGTAATTGTCCCGCTGGTAATTGGCCGATTGCCCAGGGGTAATTGTCCTACAACCCTCTGCATCAATAGGCGTACCCCAGGCCAATACGTGTTTAATACAAATACAATAAAGAAGGCTATAGCTATAGCTATTACCGGTCACTAAATTAATGCATGCACGCTCGCCCTTAGAGAATTGCCAAAGTTCACAATCAAATTAATGACATCGGCAGTGACAACAATAATTTCACAATGTTGATCAACACAGTGTCCTTGAAACTTGACTAAATATCACACGGTAGCTCTTTTAATATTATCATGAGGATTTCTTACCTAGAAATGTCGGTTGGAGCTGTTCCAAGCTCGTCCATGAGCTCAGAATTTCTTCCCAATGTGTCACATCTATCTCAGTTCTTTTGCATCCACTATGAACATGACAGACAAAGAAAGCGGACAAAATATACAGTTCCTCAGGTAGATAAAGGAACATCCCTTCACTGCTATTATGTAGAAAGGTGAATATGCATGTGACACCTGTTCTACACATTTTTACATAATAGCAGTGAAGGGATGTTCCTTTCTCTACCTGGGGAACTGTATGTTTTCTCCGCTTTCTTTGTCAGTCATATATTCATAGTGATTTCTCTGCCACCGCACATGCATGCACGAGACAGCTAATACACAACCGTAGTTTACTCAAAATTGACACAAACGAAGTTCTTACTCAATGTTGAGTCATTGATTTACTCTTTATCGAAGGTAAAAAATTACTCGGGTGACGAGTACCACTAAAATTAAGGTCTTACTCCAGCTTGAGTACTGAATTGCTCATTTTGTTACTCAACTTGTTTTACTCGGCACAATTTACTCGCTGACATTAAGAGTGTAGAGTTAAGTTCGACTTAGGATCTTTGTGAAACACCCCCGAGGAATATATAATACTCCACAAAAAATGCCCTCTAGGCTAGGAGAATCACGGGAGGAGAATTACCGCCATGCAATTGCTTATTGGATGATTACCTGAAGGGGTATAGTTAAATATTGTAATTGAACTTGTCAAGGAAAATTTGATATGATTTCGATGAAACGTTGAATTATAGAACTCAGTGTTTAGATCATTTTAATTAAACTTTCCATATAAAGAGATTAATAGTCTAAAATGTAATTTCGTTTTGATTGAAAGTTTGATTGATCTGTATAGTGAGTCTCCTGAAGTACTTGAGCTATAACAATAATTTACTCAATATTATTAGGCTATGGCCTTCCAATGTTTTTCACAAAGTGCTTGCACACCGCTTATTATGTTTGAATGGACGGCAGAAAATTATAGCAAACTTGTTATGAAACAATATATTGGGCCATGGAATTTTGTTAAGGTATATAAGACAGTATTTCTAAAGAGGAAAATAGTCAGGAGTGAAGAGAAATGTATTGGTCGTCAAGGGGAAGAAACAATTTATTAACACCATAAGAAGAGAAATATTACAAGTTTGGTGTATACGGATGAGGGAAAGTAGTGTTAGAGAAACTGAGCTCTTGTCTCTTATCTATTGATATTGATTATATCTGATTGACATGCATGCATGGTAAAAGACGCCTCGATTTTGAGTCTTTTTTTGAGAATGTCTCTCTACTTTATACTATTTGTATTTAATATTTATTGTCCATTTCTGGAAATTTGATTTTCACTGGTGTAACATAATTCGTCCCTATTTTCACGAAGTGACGGTAGTGAGGAAAATCGTAACGCAAAGTGAATGCAATTTTTTTTCACTACCGTCACTTCGTGAAAACAGCGACGAATTATACAGATTAACATTTACTACTGAATTTACAAAAAGTATAGACATTAACAGTAAGTAAACAAGGTTTAACATATTATGATTAAGCACAATTAACAGAACTATACAGTTGGGTTTGAAGTCAGTGTGTCCCATTAGCGACATACGTATTCTGCATCTATAATTATATTTTTGAATTGACCTATCACTGCATTACCTCACTCTCCGATCGTAGTTGGGCTTCTGCTCTCCTGATATCGATTGATGAGATGAGTACACGAGATCGAGCGCGATGACGATGCCGGTGAAGACAACGAGTTTTACGAAGATATTTCGCCGACCATTGCCCGGTTCGACAGCTCTCGCCATCTTTTTTTCAGCTAGACATCTCTTGGTATGTGCATTGATCGGACTATGAAGATGCCTTTTAAAGATGACAGCAATAAATAAGAAAATTACCTCTACTTCTTAATGAACTTCGCCGCAAACCTGGCGAAGAAAAAAGTGGCATATCATTTTATAACTTGTTAACCATATCCGTGATACCATTCTTGCATGGATCAATGATATACTATTATATAATATAGGCGAGCTCCGATGATGGATATACAAAAGTCATGTAGTTCACTATGTGCAATTCACCTACATGAGCACATTATGCATGAACATACTTCCTTAGTTCCTTATGACGTATATGCCAAGCGAACAAGGCTTGCGACCTCAGGTTCATCTCTCAAAATGTCGTAAGACGAGTACGCCTACGTGTATATGCAATCACGACGGACGGATAGTTTGGAAGAAATAATCTACAAAGCACTGCTATATTCCACTGGCAATGTATCAAGCAACCGCAAACGAACCAATAATATTAACTGCCTGCAAACAATATTTAAGCACCAAAGACTTTGACAGACGAAAATCACGAATATCCTCCTGGAAAAAAGACTATTGCAATCATGAAAGGTTGATTTCCTCTCAGTATTACATTGTATGTAGTGGAGAAAGTGTTTCTACACAATGACAACATGAACATTTCTACTGTATGTATAATGTATGCCTGCACCCAGACTGCGCGCCAAATCAGCTTACAAAATCACACAACCTCAACGCTAAAACGGAGACACTACTCTCCCGCCCCCGCCCCCCACTAAGCGTTATTTAGGATATGCTTGTTCCTCCATTTATTTGAAAGCAACCCCCTATCTCAGGGCTGCCATCATAGCGCTGGCTATAATTGACTTCAATCATTTTTGGTCTGGAACAAATTGTCTGGGAAAGTGACAAAACTCCATCAAAAATGAACTCCAATATCACGAACGCCTCACTCCTAAACTTTTTTATAGGCAAAAAAGGGTAAAGGCTTAGTCCGCTCCAAAAATACTTTGCTTTTAATAGATGCTAAAAAAAAACAAGAGAAACAGAGCCAAAAAAGATTGAGTAAAATCGGATAACTAATAAGAAAGTCATGAATTTTTGAAAAAGTATGAAAAGTATGGAACTTAGAAAATCACTACACAAATTTCCAATTTGGTTATCAGTTTGTGACGTCATTGCCTCACTATTTATCAATTGCTTTATATATTTTTATCCCATTAATTTTTAGTTTTATCCCCAAAAACTTGATTCCCCCATACCTTTGCCCAGGTTATATGATTTGTATCATATTGGGTGCATTCATTTCACAAAATCTTTTATAAACTTTGAAGAATCGATACTTTTTTCTGAATATTGTATATTCATAATCATTGATTTGTATATATGAATAAATTATCAAAATTCAAATTGTTCAGGATTTAACTAAAAAGAATTACTCTATATTAGTGCATCGCCACAAAAACATATTACTTTCAATATAACTTGTATGCTGGTGTGAGGAAATAAGATTTTTAGGGGGGAATTGGAAATTTATATTATCAATTTAAAGAAAATGATTAGTGGATAATGAGGCAAAGACGTCACAATTTGTAGTGTGGTTTTTTAATATTTTTCATGTCATTAAAAATTCATATCTTTCGTATTCGTTATCCGATTTTGCTCGATTTTTTTAAAATTGGTTTGTCTGATTTTTCTGCTTCCATTGAAAGTAAGTTATTTTTGTAGTGGACTTGCTCTTTAAAGTCCACACTGCTATTAAAAGTTGGTTTTTATGTATGCTAGAAACATGACTTTGGTGTCTATCCTGTGGTTTTCGAGGCGGAGAATACATTCGAATAAGTTACAATGTTCATTGGTGGCCAGCTAGGAAACCCCCCAAACTCAAGAGACCTCAAAAGGGTCATAATCATCATCATCAGCGTTTAAAGTCCATTTCTCCCACTTTGTTAATGAGTGACTTATGGCTATTTTTAGGTAGCGGCGGCCATCTTGGACGCCATCTCGGACGCCATCTCGGACGCCATCTTGGATTTGGGGGTTTCCTAGACCATCTCAAAACATTCTAACTTGTCTAAGTGGATTCAAGGTCTCCCCAAACCAGGGATTGACACCAAAATCATGTCTCTATAGGATGGATAATAAGTGATGTATGGCCATGTTTAGATATCGGCGGCCATCTTGGACGCCATCTTGAAAATAACAGCTTTTTGAACCATTAATTTTCGTATACGTTTAGTATGTTATTCCTGAGGTCAAATACTTACTAGAAACCGTTGAAAAACCTTTTGTTGCAATATCGGGGGTTTTGGTGTTATTTACCGTATATTGACTCGACTAACATTAAATGTATCAGTATCAGGTTTCAAATACGGCATGAAATCAATCATGGTACAATCATCTATAAATGTCACGTACTTGTAATATAAACACACACATACACACACACACACATTCACACCCACCCACACATGCTCACATACAACCACACACGCAGGGGCGGCGATCCCGGGGGACGGGGGGACACGCCCCCCTCAATTTATTTTAGGGGGGATCGCCCCCCCCCCCTCCTGGAAATTTGAAAAAGTGCAAAAATAAAAGTGTATAGCAAATACTGACTTAAGACTACAATAAACTTTAGGCTATGGAGGGCCCAAGAGAGCGGCGTTTGGAGAAATGAAGTGCAAAAATCTTCTCGCTCCCTCGCATAATATCCTTCAAAGTGTACAACTAAATATTGTTGAAAAGTGAAGTGTGAAAAAAATTGTATTGCTTGTTTTTATACTATAGTTTTGCTAAGGCATGTAATTTTGTTATACCACAAAACTTAAAAAACCTGTGAGAGGGTAATCACTTCCGTCACCTTCACCCCTCTCGTTCACTATGCTCCCTCGCACTGGCGTATATGATGAGGGGCTGGAGGCAGTTGCCCCCCTAATAAAATTCAAACGTGGTTTATTTCTGATTCGATACCAGTGATTAACAAATGTTGTTAAAATGGCATGGTATTTCGCTGGGGTTCCGGGGGCTCAGCCCCCTGGACCACACCAAGGGCCCTAAGGCTCATCTGACCGTATTAAGGCCAAAAGAAAGAAAAAAAATCATTTGGTTGCCCTCGATTGCTTTTCTGGAGTAGGGGCAGGCAGGCGGTTTAAAAAAAAATTTAAAATCTCATAAAAAAAAAAAAATCATTTAAACAAACGAAGTCAATAAAACACTTTAATATGGTAAAGGACTAGTTTAATGTACAATGATTATCAAGACCAACACAGAAAGTAAATTTGGCTTTGAAATACAGCACCTTTTAAATCTCCACTGTACTACTTATAGCTACTTGCGCCCTCTATATAGCAAACAATGCCTAATCGGTGACCATTGGTCCCCCCATGATCCTCTTTTTCTTATGTTTACAGATGGGCTTTAAAATGAGTTAAAGAATGCTCAGAACCTGATTTGAATGAACGGCATTTTGACATAGAAAAAGAAAACTGGAAAGTTTAATAAAGACAGAATTGCGTACTGAAAAGACCAAACTGGCAACGGGATGGACTAAGATCCTTGCAAAATGCATAAAATGGTATGTTTGGCGTTCAAATTGCTCCCCCCCCCCCCAAAAAAAAAAAATAATAATAAAAAATAATAATAATACAAATTAAAACAAAAATACGAGCGGCCCGAAATCCCGCCCCCCCCTCCCCACTCAGTGTTATTTAGGGTACGCATATGCTTGTTCCCTCTTTTTGAAAGCACCCCCTATCTGAGGCCTGCCAACATTTTCGAACCCCCCTTTCGCGGGCTTTCGCGGGCTTTTCCTGCCTTGGAGACCCCACTAAATCAGGAAAAATGCTCTATGTACCCCCCTAAATTCGGAATAATTTCTCAGGAGACCAAAGAGATGAGAGAGAGAAAAGAAAAAACACCCCCATTTTAAAGAAATCTCCGGGTGAAAAGTCAAATACATCCCTTTTTTTTACAATTCTCGGGCCGGACTTTGTCGCACGAAAAGTACCCCTTTACCGGACATTTTGGCAACACGCATGCGGTCATTCCGACCTCTGAGTTGGGGGGGGGGGGGGGGGGGGGCCGGGCCCGAAATTGACGAGCGGGCGGTCGAGGAGAACCAAATAAATTTGTTTTTCCTAATTAAATGTCTAAAATACCTGAGCTTCCGGGGGCTCTGCCCACTGGACCCCACCAAGGGCCCTAAGGCAGCCCCTGGATGCTCATCTGATCGTAATAGTTGAGTTCTGTTTTCAGACCGCAATTGCCTTCAAAGTGCGTGATTATTGCTCTTATTCTTATCTATGACACTTCTAGTGCCCTTTGAGGACCTAAAATTGCTATGAAGGTAATTTTAGACCCCAAAATGTGTGAAATATAGCTTATACGATCATAACAATTCAGCTCCACTTTCAAAAAAATACGGTGACCGTTAATTCATTAATTAAATAATTGTACATGGGCGGGCTGGTTGTGCTTAATATAACCAACACAAAAGAGCCACACAAAAATGCCAACAACGGCATTGGCTGAAATACAACGTAAAAGGCGCTATGTCGTTTTAAAAAGGCTTTTTCAAATTATCGAATATTTTGTGGTGGTACACAAAATAATATTAGAAATCGTTATATTTATGGATATTTCAGCCGTCAAAAATGCCAACCGATTTTGATCAAACAAAAATGATTTTGTCATTTAGGTTGTATGTTCTTTCAAATTTGACACTCAGTTTTTCATTTTTCATCTCACAAAAAAATATTTTGTGTATAGGGCCCTCTGCAACAGAACTCAACTATCCTTATAATGCCTAAAACCCCTTAGATTCTAGGGGCTACGCCCCTTCTACCCCACTCCAATTAGTGACGTGCATGCCAGTGTCACAAATAAGGTATCAAAATATGCTCATCCGACCGTAATTAAATGCCTCAGCCCCCCTGGACCCTACAAGGGGCCCCTAAGGCGGGCCCCTGGATGCTCATCTGACCGTTATTATGCCTAAAACCCCTGAGCTTCATGGGGCTACACCCCTTGACCCCCAGGCGCGTAGCCACCCTAAAATTTCCAGGATCGGTTGAAATTTTGTAGACCCCTTTTTTTGACCTCGATCGGTTACATGTATGTGCCCCCCAAAATATCAGACTCTGGCTACGCGCCTGTTGACCCCCCCCCCCCCCCGTCTTGTCTTTGACCCTGGACCGTACACCAATTTACTTCCCACTTGCTTCGCTCGCTTTGCCCCACCTGATCGTTGATACATTAGACCCCCCCCCCACACACACTTTGAAAAACGTTCCGCGGGCCTGCATGTAACATGTAAGAGCGGGTATGATGCAGATTTACAAATTTGATATATATGGATGCCCCTGTGGATGTATTATAAGCACTAGAAATGCAGCCCCTAAAACAATTCTGCTTTCGAGAAAAATTGAATATAAAAATTTAAGTCATCTGTTCTGAGTATCACTAGATATAAAAGTGTTTTAAATTGTACTACACAACGGACATAAAATGGAAGAGGAATTGCATTTATTAATTCCCAGTACGTCCTTGATGCCGAGGCATGATAATCATAGACGGTAAGATTTCATCCGCTAATACAATGTACTTATAATGTACACAAAGGCGTATAATGTGCTCCTATATAGAAACCTTATAGACATAGTCCGGACCCCACGGAAGACCAGCTTTCCCATGTCGGGTAAGCTGAATGTGGGCTATCCCCCGTATTTTATTCATTGTTACTATGTTTTTGTATACGGAAATAAATACTACTACTACTACTCCTAGACATAGACGAAGAAAATATAAAAGAAAATATATTTGAAAAACTACATTTTCATTTTGGCTCGTAATCTTATTTTTTACTATATATTAGGCTTTCTTTTGTCTCTAATGCATTACATAATATATGACAGTTCGAGTGACGCGATAGAGTACACTCTTATTTCCACGGAGTCAAATTTCACTCTAAATGGCGTCAGCTGGGAGTCAACTCTATTCCTAGTTAAAGTGACACGGATTCCGAATCAATTTGACTCGGATTGTGTGGCATCAGCTGAGAATTGACTCAATTCAGAGTCAAGATGACTCCTTTTCCGTGTCAGTTTAACTAGGAATAGAGTCGACTCCCAGCTGACGCCATTCAGAGTGAAATTTGACTCCGTGGAAATAAGAGTGTATGGGGAAATTGAAGGATTACAACTTTTATTTTATCTCCATAAATTGAGTATATGATTTAAACATAGGCCACACAACTCGTCTGATCGGGGGGGGGGTCTTGGAAAATGTGGGTGAACAGCAAAAGGGAGGGATCAATTCGTCCTTGTTTTCACGAAGTGACGGTAGTGAGGAAAATCGTAACGCAAAGTGAATGCATTTTTTTTTCACTACCGTCACTTCGTGAAAACAGCGACGAATTAATGGGGCGGCACAATTGGGAGGGATCTTTTTCACACCTCAAACGGTCCTGTTTTTTTAATTGTATTTTTTCTGAAAATTTTCAGAATTATGAACTTTCGACAAAAAACGACATGTAACTTGTCAATACAATACAGCAATTAAATAATTTTCAATAATATTGCTTGAAATATACTTTTGCTTAACTTCTGGTTGATATTTACTTATTTGCAACTCAAATGCACAAATCAATTGAAAATAACTGAATTATGAGCCTCCGAGATAACGCAATTTTGTTTGGGATTCATGGACCATATTTTATTTTTGGAATTATGAATGCCCTGGTATATGAAATTTTTGTTTCGGAATGACGAACTTTCGGAAAAACGTGTCTCCCATTGACTTATTGGTTTTCATCCGAATCCCTGTTTTAGGTAAGCCCTTCTTCATGGGGTCATTCACGTCAACAAAGTTTCCTTAGAATATCTTGATGTTAAAAGTCCATCGTCAATTATTTTGATAGTTAGATGCCTCGTTATCGAGTATAGTGCAATAATACATTTCTTTTCATAAGACCATTTCAGCTTAAAGTGCGATATGAAGATACTGTATTCTCTCATTTGTTTACTTCTCCATATTTTGTATTTGTTAATGTCTTGTGCCAAAACCATTAGTAACAATGTTTCAAATATATTTTGAAAATGCGGAATTGAAATATATTATGAACAACTATGTGAACACAAATATTATTTTTTAATTGTTTTTCTATAATGTGCATGTATTTCTGCACACTGTCTTTATGAATATCCAATTCAGCCAATGGCTATAATGAATTTTGTTTTCGATAAAGAAATTCAATAGTTATCAACACGCTTACCGTTTCCCATATTTCCTCAGGAAGTTAGTGGTTGCTTCTGCTATGTCGGATACATGTGCAATTTACTAATAGGAAAAGGGTTTCCGGAGCAAGATTATAGGGACTTTTAGATTGAGTGGACGAGAACGGCGTGAACGTCCACTGATCATGCGTGTCCATGGCAAGCCGCTTTAACATTTATTCCTACTTCTTGATATCATGAATTGGATTATTGATATCAAGAAATGATTTTCTGTTGTAAAGCAATGGTAATTCTTGATATCAAGAAATGGGAATAAAATGTTAAAACAGCTTGCCATAGACACGCATGATCAGTGGACATTCACGCCGTTCCCGTCTTCTCAATCTAAAAGTATACCACAAGAAAAGAAGTTATTTACCATTATAAACGAAGTTGCACTGTTGGGTATATATTCTTTTTATATGGGAAATGATACACAACGGTACAGAATGATAGCAGAGATCAAAGCCCCTTCTTCAGTCATTAAAAAATAGATCTCTATTAATTCAAAATAATAAGATAAAATCAATCAAACTAAAGTCTTGCTCATCTCTACCAAAGTGTTCTGGGAAATGTTTCCACTGCGCCCTTCGATCCCACCCCCACAATGGTCACTTCTGAATAGCGCCAGCTATAATTATTTATCGAGCATTTCTCTCCAACAAAAATTAATAAATACACGATAACGATAATAATATTTTGCGATTGATGCTTGACTATTTCTAAATCATACCTAAATAATGAATTAAACACAGAATGAGACTATTTATTGAATATCCGACCATGAAGGAGTAAACAAATGCTTATTCGTACCCGTGCATTTAAATAAACAGATCATTTTATGTTCGCGTTCGTGAAGTCCGTGTCCGATGTTGTTAACTAAAAATAATAACAATAATAAAGAATCAATTGATGTCCTTATTAACTTGGAAAAGCAACATCAACTCCCTTACTTTTTATGTTTTTAAGGACAGTGCCCAATTAACGGTCTTATTGCTTAGTTACGATGGGAATATAAATTGTATGTGTCATCATTAGCCTTTATATAGGCCTAAAATGTCATCCTAAATAAATTACCATATATTTATTTTGATAATATGGAAATAAACAATTTTCCATTTGAAATACACCTACAGCTCCAAAAGACGGCTGATAATTTCTTCATTGTTCCTCCCGAAGAGATTGGATCACCCTTTTCGAAGAGATTTGACCACTGGGTGGGATACAACGACGGACCCCCCTCCTCTCACCCGCGAACACAGAGTATTGAAGCAATGACGCCCTCACGCGTTCTACCCTATATCCCAGTTCATCCCAAATTATGCAAAAATTGTTGTCTACATTACTTACTTCTGACACATGAATGTAAATATGAGGGGAGGGAGAGGGTACCCCACCAACCCGTCAATAAATGGTTAAAAAAAAGACAATTAGAACAACAAAATAAATGGCAGATGAAGAAAGAAATGAAGATTGAGGAGGCAACATGAACATAATTATGTCCCTGTCCCATACTGCACTCTTTTCATCACTAGTCTTGCATGGCTTTGTTCTCCCCATCATTCATATCAGTTCAAAATAAGTTATTGTAGTAGGCTTGTGGGATGACTATAATACTTTGGAAGATAAGGCCCAGTGTTTAGATTTTTTAGTAAAATTATTAAATAAATATCATTCGTCATATCTAAATATAATCGTTAATATTGTTTGTATAAATAATGATAAAGAAAATCATACTACTATGATACTTTTGATATTAATGTTACGTAATACGTATAACTATGATAACAACGGAAACTTGATGTATCAAGTTCCTGAAGCAACACGAATAAGACAGGCAATGGAAAATGGCTTTTTTTTTTACAGAAGAGGGTGCCAAAGCCGAAGAAAAAAATAGAAGAAGAAGAAGAAGAAGGCGAGAAAGGAGGAGGAGGGGGGGGGGGGGGGAGGGGGGGGGGGGTGAAGAAATAAATAAAAGAGAAGCAATCAGACAAACAAATAGAAGTACAAAAAGAACTAAGTAGTATATCCTATCATACTACTATAGATACATAATCAAACCTTCAGCCTTTTGTTTCACTCTTACAACTATTGCCCTAAATAATATTATTCCTTATAAATTGAAAGGCGTATTATGAAATATTTATGAACAGTTAATGACGTATACTACACTGTTTTCTGTATCTATCTTTATTAGGCGCAGGCCTGACACCTGAGTCTGTCTTTTAAATGTATTTGTATGTTTTTACGAAAGGATATTGTTCAAGCTCAGCTTTTTATTGTCATCCTTCGTAATTATTCACAAATATATTTCATGATAATTATGTTCAGTGGCGGATCCAGGAATTTCTTACCGGGGGGCACAAAATTGCATGGGGTGAAATCAGTAGCGTACGCAGGATTTTATCAAGGAGGGGGGGGGGGGGGGGTTCACATTTGTCGTGCCAAAACTTTCGCAACGACTCCGGCCGGCCGCTGAATAAGCGGGGGGGGGGGGGGGTGGGGGGGGGTGGGGGGGGGGGGCTAAGAGCACTAATTTTCTTTTTCTTTGCCCCCTGTACCCCCCCCCCCGCCCCCTAGATCCGCCCCTGATGTTATATTAATTTGTATCTACGTATTCGCTGAATTTTCACCTGACGCAGTTCCTCATTTCTTCGTCTGATAAAAAAAAAAGGAAATTGAAGAATAATCTGTTTCCAGATGATTGTTTAATTGCTTCCAATATAATGATCGATTTTGTTGTTGCTGTTGTTGGCAATTATTTTGATACGGTATTCTAAATATAATGTTGAAAGGGCCAAAGGGCAAAGGGGAATAATAAATTAATTATTATGTTTTATATACCAGACTTTCAGATAATTTCACTATCTCATCAAGGTGTTAATCTTCACCATGAAAAGTTGGAAACCAACAAATACTCTGTTGCCTGCAGGCTTGTAATTAACTATATGAATAAGCATTTTGAATACATAAACTTAGAATACAATAAGATAGGAATTGTTTGATTTAATAATTAGTAAACATTTTGTGTTGGTATATTTGCTATTAATTTGTTCCTTTTCCCGTACTTTTGTCGTTGGTTGATAATCCGGGACATCTCCCATAATGCCTTTCACCGAGTGTACGATGTTCGGATCGGGAGCTAGAGGTCGCCGATTTATATCAAGGCAGCATCTATGAGCGATTTTATGCGGGTACCGAGTATGCGCTTCATCGTTGGAATTATTGTGTAGCAAAATACATACCGTGTGTATTGTGTATGTACGCGCGACTGGGGTGTGGTGAATATCATTTCTGTACGGAAGAAAGGCTTGTCCAACGGAATATCATTTATTTTGTGTGTGGAAAAATAACCTGTTTTGGACACTGCTGGACAGTGCATTTGTATCAGGATAAACAATTTTAAATGGAACTACCAAGAATTCTAGAGAGGGGAGAATAAACAGGATATATCGACGGTTTGTGGGTATTCGGACTCTGTGAAGAGCGGCTGTTGTAAGCTTACTGAACTGTGAACAAACGTTATTTTACTATTCCAACATGGGGTGCGCTACGAGCGCAGAAGATAAAGCGGCCGCTGAGCGGTCGAAAATGATTGATAGAAATCTACGGTTAGAAGGAGAAAAAGCAGCAAGAGAAGTAAAATTATTGCTCTTAGGTACGTATCCTGGAACCCTAGACCTATAATGAAATGAAACAAAGACAATGAATTATGAATCATTTCCAATGCTACATTATAAAAATGACATGATAATGTTGATGAAATTGTAAATGCTGCACACACAGACATGACCGAGGCGCAGCTGGATTGGCGTCTCTATTGAACATGTTGAACAATGAAAGTCGAAAAAGTGTTGAACTTGAACTGTTTATCAAATCGAGGAAAACACCAAGTTTATCAGGCTTAGTCTTGGGTTTTACTTTTAGGGATGATTGCTCTGCAATCAATCAAATGTAATCTAGATCTAGGCCTAATCTGTTCAGGTTTTTGTAGAGCCATGAGAGCAGAGGCATTTATTATCAATCGATTTCATTGTCTGTCATGGACTTGAAGTTGAATTGTTTTGGCCAAGTTCTTTGATGCATGGGTCATTTATCATTTCAAGCTACACACCCTCCACTACAGACATGCACACAAACTATGGTGCGTGCATAATGTGCCAAACTTCTGAGTCTGAGCCTTTCTGACGTACCCAAGTCGACGTCGGGAAGGCCACGATTAATGGCAGTTTGGCATATTAATGTGCCACACTAAGTTTTCTAGAAAAGAACAACAGTTGCTGCTTTAGTTTACTTACTTGTTTTGTTCAATCTGAGTATCTGACTGCATAATTAAGTCTACCATGATATACATGTACATGTAGGTGTGAGTTTGCAAGCAAGAATGCTTCATGAACAATAATGTAGGGCCCCTGAGCTTGCCATGTGCAAAGAAGGCTGTGTAAAATGCGAGATTGTAAAGTTTGATTTGTGAGTGACATCACAAATACATTATGAGTTTAACTGAGATGTGTAAATAAGGGATTCCCGTGAATGTCTTCTTCTCCGACCACCATCTGAAATTTATAAAGTGTATACTGGATTTTTGGTCAACAAGATGTTTTTTAGGTTTAAACTGACATCATGTGATAAGATGGTGAGAAATAGAAGATGGAAGGATGAAGAGGAGAACAAGAATGGAGAAAAATGCATGATTTTGGGAGAGTCTGAAAGAGAAATGAAAGAAAATTATAGGGAAGATGGCAAAATGGGAGAAAATTAATGCCATAATGAAAGAGGAGATGATGAAGAGAGAAAAGCATCAAAATATATTCATGTAAGGAAGTAGCAAAAGAAGATTAACAGAGAAAAACTGATTGAAAAGACATAAAGAAAGAATACAAGAAATCAAAAACACGGTTAAAGAAAGGTAAACATAGAAAGAAAAAGGAAATGAATACATGTCATGGTGTAAAATCTCAAATATTTCCTCACTTTCATACCCATGTCTCGCACCCGGGACATCTCGGCCCGCTTTAACAACGCTCACTTTACCCTAGCTCAAACCCTAACCCTAAACCTGCACAAACTCAATTTGAAGCATTCATAATAATTCAAAACATTGTAAAAAGATTTTTGTAGAATCCTTTCCAGTTGTGATTATCTAAACCTGTAACCAATCATCAAATCGGAAGATCTGATGACAAAGGAAAACAATGTGTGCCCACAAAAAAGGCTGACTTAAAACTTAAAAACTTAGTACTTAAAAACATTCATAGAGCTCTGGGATTATTTTGTCATTTGTAGCAGTTGTAGACCATGTTCTTTGATATTAAGTGTCTTTTCATTAGGATATGAGAAGAAGCAAAACATGCGGCGAGCCGCCATTTTGGATTATAATGGCAATGGAGAAAAAAATTGTGCCTACAAAAAAGTCTTAAATTTTTACAAGATTTGGGCAATGAAATATTTTTTTTATAAAGTATACCGTACCTGGACTTATTTTGCCTCTTGGAGTTGTTGTAGACCATGCTTGTTGATGTTTTAGTGCCTTTTCAATTTCATGCCTCTGAAATTGAAAAATTTGTCTAAAATTAGGTCAAAACATGCGTATCCAAAACTCAAAGCCCTTTTTTTTGTGTACATGTACATGTAGGCAAACATTTTTTTTTGGGGGGGGGTCATCATATAATCCAAAACGGCGACTCACATGTACATGTAGTCCCTCCACATTTAGACCAATTTATTAATGGCATGAAAAAAGCTTTACCAACATGAGTAAAACAACTTCCAACTGAGAGAATTATCCAAGGTACATGTATGAGTGATTTTAGGTCTTAGAGTGCTCAAAATTATCAAATTTTGCAATTTTTGGACTCATATTTCACCCCCCCCAAATCATCAGATATCCGTCCCGATCTGCCGATCCCATGCCGATTTCGGGAGCCAAACCATGATGTACCTGTACCATTTTTGGTAACATTGCTCCAATTTGAGGCCAAGACTGAGGATTCAGACATCTGGTTAACATGCATCCCTGCGATTTCTTTCTTGACACTCTACTGTAAATGGACTCCTACACAGTCCTTAATTCTTTTTTCTTTAGGTGGAATGTTAGGTCTTCATTTTATCATACCGATATTGTACGTGTGTGTACATGTATTCCTGTCAAATGACTATTTGTGGGATAAATGTGCCATGCTTAGTGCTGTAACATTACGGATATCTCCAATTCCGTTTAACCGCCAGTCAAAACCGGACGGTTTTCGGTTAAACGATTTAAAAAAAAAAATAAAAAAAAAATAAAAAAATTTGACCCAGCAAGCCAGATCCGTGTGAAAAAGCGGGAAGGACTTTCATTTAACTGCGAGGTGCATTTGAAGGGGCCGATTTGTGCTTGTTAACTTGTCACAAATAATAGTAACAATGTCGTTTTTAGAAGAATGTGTAAGATCATTAATGTAAATTAAAAACAGTAGAGGACCTAGGATAGAACCTTGTGGTACGCCGTGTGTAAAAGTTAAATGAATTATTATTATAGTTGAAATAGTTGAAATAGTTGAAAAGATTACTTTCAAACCAAGATGACAGACGTTGTTCTAGTTTCGGAGTAGTGAGTCAACACACAGATTACTGAGCTGGGAGACATTGCCAGGCATAGTGCCAGGTGGAGGGGCATACACTGTACGTCGAAACTTAAAAAAAACAAAAAAAACAAAAAAATGGGAAAACAAAACCGTCCAATTGAAAACGGAATCCGCCATGGGCGGTCGGATACCGGACGGTTAAACGTTTGGCAACAGCACTAGCCATGCTACATGTATACAACATGTAGGGGCATTGTCAACCTACATGTAGCCCCTCAGATAATCTAGATATACATGTATCGTGTTCATGGATATTAATAATTTCAATGTTAAAGTTTTCAGTCTTTATATGCACCTGGTTCTATTATATTTATAACATGTTTTGTTTGTGCTTTTTTCTTTCTTTCTCTCATTCAGGGGCTGGTGAATCAGGGAAAAGTACAATTGTAAAACAAATGAAGTAAGTATTCAAACCAGATTTTTTTGATAATTATAATATAATACATTTTTATGACATTCTGTCAAGCAACATTTTTTAAAAACGAGTTTGTTATAGGTTTGTGGCTTTAATGAAATCAATCCATATAATTGATTCAGAAGACAGCAATGCATATTTTGATTGGATATCACACCTGTCTTTTCATTTTCACTCCGGCATTTGTTTCTGCATTGTCAATTAAAATCTCATCTGAATAAGATGTTTAGGAGTGACAGATATTCTTTGCAATCAGTTACATGCTCTGAATTAAATATTATACACAGTATTATCATCTTTGTTTGTCTAAAAGTGAAATACCTACGGTTAATAAAAAAAAATGTCTTCTAGAAATATTGTTCATAGGGTTTTTATAACACTTGTACCTACAATTGTACATGTACATATACATACAATGTACACATGAAGTCAGAAAATATTGCCACTCTTCAACTTAACAATGTGTAAAGTTGTTACCGGTATCTATCAAAAGTGCATACCGTATTTGCCGGCGATAAGGTCGCAGCGCCGTATAGGCCGCACCCCCGATTTTGACATTTAAAAAAGAAAAGAAAAAAAAAAAATCTTTTGCCAAAGTCGGGATTCGATCTCTTGCGTACAAATGTTGATGTGACTAAAATCACCGCCTTAAACTGCTCGGCCATCCTGCACTGATACCATACACTGCAGTTTTCTGTGATGTAGTCATTGAAATGGATTGAAAATGGCGACTTCGCGTGCTGGATGCTTCGCGGCTGCTCCGTTAAATGGGCCCTTCTTTTACTTTTGCAATGCATTGGCACGAACTTAGATCAAAATCTATCGGCAGATGTTGTTTTTGGATTTTATTTTCGTCTTCATGTCAACAATGCAAGATAAAAGTGTCGGTAAGATGTGTGGAAATGTATAGTTATTGTACCGTTCGTAGATCTAGTCCCATATGTACAAATTTGTGCTGGTTTTGACTTTTTTTTTTTTTTTTTTTCTGTTTCGCCGTAAAGGCCGCACCCCGACTTTTTGATATTTTCTCTTCCAAAAATACTGCGGCCTTTACGCCGGCAAATACGGTATCTAATACTCCTACATTTATCATACATGTACATGTACTTGTCGTTTAGCTCATTAGAGTGTGTGGAAAGCGGATGAAGACTCGCTTCACTTTCATTGTGTATGCCACTCATCCCTGGGCCTACATAATTGCTACTCTACATAGGTTCATAATGGTAAACTCCATGGCTTGATTATATGCCAATTATGCATCACGATGTACTGTATCTTCATGATGGTTGCTAATGACTACAGGAGATGTTGTAATGCACTCATTGTACATCAGACAGTACGGAGAAAAAAATAATAGTACAGTGTACATCAACTGTACATGTAATTCTTGTATATGAAAAAAAAAATCACATCATCATTTTCATATATTTGGGCATGCAAGCGATATGCTGGAAAATGTTGAAACTTGAAACCTGTTGTCTCTGTATTTGGACAAATCGTTAGCCTGCCTGATGTAGATGCAGATTTGTTAAGAATTTGTTCAAAGGAGTGTTTCATATTGTAGATTTTTACAGCATTGATAAAGTACATGTATTGTAATGCTACATTTTGTTCTTTGTTTTATAACCTCTAATTCTACTTTGTTTCTTCTAAACATCACTTATTTTTGTATATTACTTTCCTCTTTTTCTAGGATTATACATGAAGAAGGGTACTCTGAAGAAGATTGTAGACAGTATAAACCCGTGGTATACAGTAACACAATTCAATCCATGATAGCCATCATCAGAGCTATGGGTTCACTCAAGATTGACTTCGGAGACACAGAAAGAGCAGTAAGTAGTAATCTGATATATCATGTCAGTGATAAAGAATGTGATTCAAGTATTCTTGTTCCAGTTTCCAGCTGAAAATACATGGACATCAAAATACTTTTTAATGATTGAAGTTTCACATGGATGTAACAAAATATTGGTCCTATGAAATATTGCTAGTGTAAAAGTTACTTCACATGAATCCTTTTTATGTCTTTTTATTTTATTTTATTTTATATTTGTGAACAAAAGATTCTTTTCCCTTTCCTCCCCTTTTGTTTGTGTGTTATTTTTTGTGTTGTGTTGTTTTGGTTTGTTTGTTTGCCTTTCTTTTTACCATAATGTTCACTTCCAATGCCAAGCAGCATACACTTGTCCTGAGAACAGATTAGTTCAGACAATTTATTTGATGCATGTTTGACCTCTTTTCGGAATACAATGATTTACAAAGAACAAAATCCATTTGGTAGTTAATTTCCTTAGAATATTCTATCTGTATCAGGAGGTGTATCTCGTTGTGCATACATACACCTGTATAGGGTGTTGTTAGTGATTGTTCAGCAGCCGAGCAGAGTAGATTCTTCTCTATTCCAAGAGGATGTGCTTGGAATATCCAGTGAGAGGAGAAAGAGGTTTGGATTTCAGTCTTTAAGTGGCATAAATTACAGCTCTCCTGCAGGGTTTGTCTCCATAGAACACGGCTCAACTGTGAAATTGATCCATTTGCATTCAAGCTAGATTGAAGATTCACTTGTGATTTTACCTCCTCAGAATTTATTTTCTCATTCTTTATTTCTAATTTAAATGTTCTCTGCTTTTATCCCAATATTTTTTTCTTGGTGGGGGTATTACTTTTTTAATGATATTACGTGGGGTATGTGACCTTTTAAATCATTTTTTTTTTAATTCCGTCATTTAAAGAGAATGAGATAGTAGAACAAGAAAACATTTGCAATGTACATGCACTAAAAATGACAAATTAACCATTTGACTTTTTAAGATTGGACTAGTCGTACATTCATGTACATGGACATTCATATTATTATTATTATTTTTTTTTTTGTTTTTTGTTTTTTTTGTTGGGGGGGGGGGGTTGTATTCAAGTAACACATGTCCATGTATTTGTACATGGTGTACCATTCATTGGCAGGATAAAAGTAACCATCAATACAATAGATGGACAAAAAGAAAACTAGGATTTCATTTCAACTATTTCCAACTCACCATGCTTTCACTCACTGTATATCTAGATTTGTCTTTATTTTAATCTCAATCTTTTATTCGCACGCCATGGAACAGTACATGTACTCTAGTCCCCCACATTTATATAATTACAGATATGGCTTCCTTTCCAAATTTGTGTTATTTTTGGACAAAACAGTGCTGCTGCCAACTTGCCAAGTCATGTGTAATGTGATATTGTTAATGGAAATTGAAAGTAATTCAGACCACTTATCCTGATATTATTCAATTGGTATGAGACCTCTGTATTAAACCATTAATTAGCATATGATTAAACCACAAATAGAGGACTGCTCCATGTTCATACATGTAGAGTTCATTTACATTAAGAAGAAAAAAAAATCACATGGCACAATGCTTTATCACATACATGTACATGCACAGGTACATGTACACGCAGACTTAACTTATCAATAACGCCACTTTTAATATTAGCAAAAAAGTCCTTCAAATTCACAGTTATTTTGGGGAACCTTTTCTCAGAATTTTTGAGTGCACTTGTCACAAGTTCTTGAATATATGTACAATAAACATGTACATGTACATGTATGCTTCAATTGTATTACGTGTACATTGTACATGTACATTTAAAAGTACAAAAATTTGGTTTCTTGATTAAATATTCTACTAGTCCCCTGGAAATTAGTAATTACTGTACATGTACAACATGTAACTGCATGTGTACTGATATTTTATTTAGTTATTCTTATGGTCATTTTGTCACCTTGACCTCTGAAACTGAGCAATTTGTCCGCTCACATGGTATCACATCCATGAGATGGATTTCAAGGAAGTAATGAAATTCAATTTTTTCCCAATTGCCTGCCTTGCCTTGCCTTGCCTGTCTGGAGTGAAGCAGGCAGCTGGCTGGCGGGCGGGCGTGATGCCCCTCTCTATCTGGAGCTGAGATGTCGGTGAGGTAATGAGGCAGGACGAGTATGCCATTGATAGCAATCCAATAACACCATGGCCATTCCTCATCACAGCTGCAGCCCCTGATGAGACTGCATTGTGTTGTCCTACATGCATTTATGTCTCTATCATGATACACAGACATCTTTTTTTGATGGAGCTATCATTCAATATCGCTCCTTCCGTTCAATCGATTACTTATTTACTTGCTTTATGAATGTCATTCTTTTTGGAATTTTGAACTTGCAAGTGATGGTACATTTATATACATTCTTTCTACATGTATGATTACATGTTTTGTTTTTTGTGGGGGTGGGGGCAATGTACAATAATAATAGCTCTCCATAGACTCCATTAACACTATTTAACGGAATACGTGGGGAATCTCCATGTTAATCCTGATAAAAAAGAAATAGTTGCAATTGGAGTTTGCACTACCCAATGTACACAATTTTGGTCAAGCTCATGGATTTGGTGAATAAGTTGTTTTCTTTGAGCAACAAAAAATTAATAAAGTCTACCAGTTATTAACACACAAATATGTACATGTTAATGCCTACAAAATTGCTCTCTTGACGATGCCCAGAGCATTTATTAATACTAGATGTACATGTATATTGTCAGACTGAGACAGAAACAGTAGGTATCAGGAAGAGCGGGCATTGTCAGGATATCCTGTTTCAACCAGAATCCCAACAAGGCTACATGTACCTGGGCTCTACCCATCATAATGGATTGGGTGTTTTCATAAGAATAAAATTACCTGTATCATGAGTTTTCCATGAAGTACAACGCCTTGGTAAATGTGCCGTGCTTTCTGTTTTGTTTTAGAAGTCATTGGTGCAGTCAAATTACATTGATTTTGCTTTGTCACAACTGCTTGTCATAGTGATCTCGACTATTTTAAGAAATCATTGTGTAATCAACTGCTTGAAAGTACATGTACACCTGTACTTGTACAGTGTACTGTAGGTCTACCAAATTATTAAAAAAAAAAAAATTTGATTATTATATTGAACCAAGCTTTGTATCGTATGTACACTGTACCAGATAGATTTTTTGTCAAAATTCATTACACAGTACTGGCAGGCTTGGTACATGTATATGATCAATTGTTTATAGAATGGTAGTCTTTAGACCATTTTATAGTGTTTCCACATTATGTAGATTAAATTTAGGATAATTGGTTAATAAAAGAGATACCAATGTACAAGCTTCATGTATGAGAATTTCTTCAAATTACCTTGCTAATTTTAAATTTTGGGCAAAAAATAAAATTGTTCTAATTTTCTGAAGCTTCTCTAGTCCCAGATTGTGTTCCATGAAAATGCATGTACCCTATATTTTTGAAGATGTAGGGATAAAGGCCCAAGACTATCGGGGTACCTACATGTACATACATGTACATGTACATGACATGTTGTCTTCTCTCACAATAAAAACCTATGACAAAGCATACAATGGAGTTTGCTTGTTCTACATTCTAATAAATAACTCTGTACTATTTACCTACTGTACACATGCATACAGTGTCCTAAACAACAAATCATTTACATCCAATTTGTTATTGACCAGGAACCACAGATGGTGAGTCCATTTTCAAATGTGACTGATGACATACTGTGTGGATTGATGATGAGTAATGACTGACATCTAATATTAATATTATAATGCAAGGCCTTTGTTGTTGTATTGAAATGTCTACATGTAAGTTCACATGTATGAATTGCAGTGAGTGATCGATGTAAGAACATATTGGAACACACATTTGTGAGGTTTCCTTCTGTTGAAAATATTCATTTTTGTCCATTGAAAGAGAAATACATGTACTGATAGTCCATGCCTTTCTGTAGTACAAGAGGGCAGACCTTATATAGACTGATACTAACCATCGCAATAGTTATGCTGATAGTAGGCCACATTTCCTGGGAGTATAAAGTGCACTTCCTGGTCATCTACATACAAAAATAGTTTGCATTATACAGCAAAACGTATACATGTAGTCATGTACTATAAGTAATTTATAAGAAAGAAAATAAAATGGGGGAAAACTGAACTAGTTGGCAGAAATATGTTGATAAGCAAATTGACTTAAGATTATTAATTTAGCAGATCTTATTCAGGTAGTTTTTGAGGGAGCCTGAACAAATAAATGTACCCGGTAACTAAATAAAGTAGGCCTACATGTACATGTACAGTACATTGTACATGCATGTGTGCACAATTTTACTGTAAAAGTGTTTTGAGTGGGGTGCAAAGAGTGCACTGCATATTTCCAAAGGCTTGGTTTACAATTCTGAATAATTGAATACTGAATTATTCTTTTTCTTACATGCATCTTTGCCTTTGATGGAAGAGTTAAAATGGCCAATACTGCCAGTAAAAACAGAAAAAAACAATTTTAATGACAGATCTCATAAATTTAATTTTGAATGCACAGTTGTTGGATTCAACGACCGGATATAGATGCAGGCCTACAATTTTATAAATATTTCATTTTAGCATCTAAAATTTAAGAGATAATGATACCAGTATTGCAGATGACCTACACATGCATGTACATGTACATGTACGTGTATCTTTAAAATGTTA
The DNA here is from genome assembly GCA_035222895.1 of Strongylocentrotus droebachiensis. Lineage (NCBI taxonomy): Eukaryota > Metazoa > Echinodermata > Echinoidea > Camarodonta > Strongylocentrotidae > Strongylocentrotus > Strongylocentrotus droebachiensis. The sequence goes on along the minus strand of JAVYIG010000654.1, from coordinate 209,387 downwards.
AAAGCATTATCCTCCAAGTATTATGTAGAATGGTTGTTTGGTAAATCTCAGAGAGTCGGAGTAACATGGAATAGCTTTGACGGTGCTTGGAAAATGTCCCGACTGATGCAAATTGTGTGAAATTGAAAGGAGAAGGGGATAGGATCAAGTTCATCTACTTAATGCACAGACGATTTGTCGATGCAGCGCTACATGTAGCCAAGGTGCAATTAGAGAAGAATCCACGTACTCATGCATGCAAATTCATGCCGGGTGAATCCAATATGCAGGCATGGACTCCTCGCCATTTTATTTTTAACTCAATATGTCCATGATACTGCATTTGAATTTGCAAAGCGAGTTGGGGGGGGGGGGGGGGGGGGGACTCTTGAGGATACTGATGGTAGTACATGTACATTACTACCTTAATGTTCTTACAAGTACAAAGATAAAGAGCATGATGATATTTATGATTTTTATTTTCACTCAACAAATTAAGCACAAATAAAAAGGTACATGTATATCAGAGGGATGGACTTGTACTAAGTACTCCTGTTAAGCTTCATAAACAGAAATAAGAAAGTTCTGTTCATGTACATGTACATATGTGTGCATTATGTAAGTCAGGCACATTTTAGTTATCTGTCGGCTTTACTTAATGTGTGCTGAATAAAGTGCACCATAGAAAGAAACCAAAGAGGCAACCAAATTGAACCAATCTTGTTTTTATTAAAGCCACTACACTTGCCCGCAGACTAGTAGAGTGTATGTGCTTACATAGTCGTAGGCCATTTCCTTAATGCTTTGTATGTGTAAGTTTTATAGATCTATAACTAACTGGTTTTTATAACAGACCAGGAGGAATTCTTGCTTCTTTGTTCTAAGCTGGAAGTATAAACATTGATTTAGGGAAGACTAGTTGATAGAGCAGAGCAAGAAAAGATAAGTAACTGTTTTGTATAGATCAGAGTCCAACTTTGCCTTGATATGACCATGGACCTACTAAGAAGTAGGTCCATGATATGACGAAGGAATGAGCTATTGGATACAATGTCACGTGTACATTTACAAGTAGATGTTCATGTATCCATTAGTCGTCCTATGACTTGATTTGTATGACTTACCCAAAGGGAATACATTTAAAGGGTTTTGTTTTTCTAATACATACATGTACAGTGTATGTACATGTAAATCTTTGCTATAAACAATTTCAAGCATACATGTACATGTAAACATACTCTGAACATGGTAAACTTTCTGTGGCTAATAATCTACTACCTCGAGATTGCCCTTTTACATAATTGCAACAATTATACTATAAATGCACTTATTACAGGTGACAGATCAGTATTTTTGCCTTTATCTATGTGCTGTTCATATGTATTTGACTATTTGTACATGTACATGTAAGAATGACATTTGTTTGCCTTAACGGTTTCCTTTTTCCAACAAGTTCTATACATGTACATGTTAACCTACATCTACCATGATTAACAATGAATTTGAATAGTTGAAATGCAATCTCTTTGTATATTGGAGTGTTTAATAGTTTTCAGCCCCTGTTGGCCTCAGACACCACACAATGAGAGAGTTGGTTTTATGGATGGATTTTTTTTGTTTGTTTGTTTTGTTCAATTGGATAGCCATTTTGTATGAACTGAAATAACTGATTTGGAAACTGACATTGTATTTACTTCTTTCGTTTTTTGTGACTTTAATACAGATGCCCCCTTCTTTGATGCGACGGACTAATTTTCTTTACATTTTGTACATGTAGAAATATTATGCTTTCTACAGTGTATTTTCTTTGTACGTGTTATGTGTTTTAATACAAGTTTGATGTTGAACGGGATCGTCATTATAATAGTGTTTTATTCAATTTTCATTTATTCCTTTTTCTTAACTGGTATAATTTTCTTGTTTTCTTGTAGGATGATGCAAGGCAATTATTTGCCCTGGCTGGGCAGGCAGAAGAAGGTGAACTTAGCACTGAACTAGCAGCGGTTATGAAGCGGTTATGGGCAGACTCAGGTGTCCAAGCATGCTTTAGCCGGTCCAGGGAGTATCAACTCAACGATTCTGCATCATAGTAAGTACATCGTAACTCTCCGTGTATAAGACGCACCTCTTCTTCTTTTTTTTAACGGCCAAGAGAAAGAAAAAAAGTTTTTTTTTTTTTTTTGATTTACGGTAGTAATTGTGGAGGTGTGGTGGTTCACCCACTTGACTATTAATCCAAGGGTTAAGGGTTTGAGTTCTAGCCCAACACTTACACTTACCTCCTACATGTATGGCAAGACATTAATCCACACCTGCCTCTCTCCATCCAGGTGTAAATGGGTAACTGGCAATTGCTGGGGTAAAATAATTGCAGGGTCCTTCAAACAAAATTATTACTATTATTATTATTACATGTAGCTGTTCTTTTTGTGAATGAGCTGGCAATGCATGTGTGAATACATGTACAATAGCTTGTGTGAATTCTTGCAAAATCAGCAACTTGAGGGGGGGGGGGTCAAAGTCTTTGTCCCAGTCATCTGTGAAAATGTTTGTTTGCTGAATACATTACTAGCTACAGTACATGTACCAGCAGAACATAGCAACCAAAAAATTACTTTTTTTTTTACGAGGGCTCTTTTCAGATTTTCCCTTAAAAAAATAGCCCCCCTTAATTATTTTGCGGTGGCTATTTTGGAGCTCAGGGGGGCTTTTTTTTTTAAAGGATGTATTTTTTTAAAACACTGTTTTACCTAATTAAATTCCAAGCAAAGGCAAATATAGATACAATTGTAGCGTACATATGTCATGTAGAGTATTGCAGACATTCAGATACCCATGATTTATTCACTTTGTGTTAAACGTGTGGCTTTATGATTTACAGGAGCAACAATAACCTTCACATGTAGATTACTAGATTAAGTACATTTATAAGCTTTAATTAATCTGCATGATAAATTGGCTAGATAGGAAGAGACAGCAGTGTGCATGTCTTGGGATTAGGTTCATAGTCTCTGAATTTATGGTTGAAATACATTGTACATACATGCTATTCATTTTCAGTTGCAATGACTTTTGGGTTAGTGATTTACATGTAGCATTTGTAAGCTCTTAAAAAAGGGGGGCAAGAAAATCCATTCTTCCTTGAGTAAATCTCGAAAGAGTTCCCTTGAAAGGATAAAGTATTTTTTCGGTGGCCAGCGGAAGCAAAATGAGTGGCTGCTGGTCTCCTTAGGCAGGTGGTCATTGTGCACAGGTTCTTAACTACCGGTACAGTGTACATGAAATCTCACGGGGGGGGGGGGGGTTTACATACATGTAAGTGGTCATTACAGACAGGTGGTCGCTAAGAATGGTTTTACTGAACATTTATAAAGCTTTGTAATCAATCTTAAAAAAATTATAGAACCTCGTACATGTAGGTTCTGAAGCCCAAAGTGAAAGCTATGCTTTGTTTTCATTTAACGATGGTCAACATTTAGGTTTTTTGTGTGTTTTCTCTAGTCATTTTTCTCATTCTTATCTAATCTTTTGTCATATTTCCCAATCTGTTATGGCTGAGCTCATATTCTTGTACTTTAATTAGTCTTTCTAATCAGGATCAAAACTTGTTAACAAGTGCAATATCTTTTGTATTGTCAAGGGGTTGTATAATGTGTCGCAATCAAAACCAGAAACAGAATGTAATGAGGAAGCAAAATAGAAATCAAATGACACAAACTTTCTGAGAGTTAAGTATCCTCTCTAAGCTTTAATGTACATGTGTGACTACATGTATGCTTGATAAATGATCGACAATATCAGTTTATTTTGGGCAAACAGGAAGCTTTTAGTTTAGAGATTGAGAAATTGGTGAGGTTAAGAATAAAATTGTTAATCAGTAAAATCATCACTTCCTCTTTTATTTGTATCATCAGGACTCAAAATTGATTGCTTAAAGAAAAAGTGCTTTTTTTCCCCCTCTCAATTTGAATATTTCATTCAAAGTAAAATTATTAATTTCTAGATCCTTTCAGTGCACATCTTTACATTAACACTTTCCCCAGCTCGTGTTTGAATAAGTTTTCTGACGACCAAATTACTTCTTTCTTCCATATTCACTCTGTTTTTGTAGACTGACTTCATGGAGCAGAACATTATACAATACTTTACAGTGCTCTACAACTCCGTAATATAATTAGGCAAAAAAAGTTTCTACTTGGCTTAACTAAAATCACTTGAAATTTTACTTTTAATTTTATATTTTTGCCTGGTAGCAGAGCGCGCATCCATTGTTTAACATATAGATTGTCTTTTTGTTTGCTTTAGACACTGGAGGTCAATTGGTATCTGCAAATACCCTCATGTTATACAATTATTGCATGCAATGTCATTATTCACAACAGTTTACCTTCAAATTCAGAATTTTTATTAGTGCAATTTGATTCAACATTGGTCTGTGGCCTTGCATATAATAATAATTGCACTCATGCAAATTCTGAATTTATTATTTTGTTTTATTACAGTATATTAAACAGTATACCTTAGAAAAGTTTACACAAATGATAAATTAATAATCTTATGATTCAACAAGTTTTGTGTAATTGGTTCAGATTTCACTTCATACCTGTAAGGCACCTCCCAGGCCACTTGATTCAACAAAGAGTACTACATGATACTAATTTTTGGATGTAGTAATGGTCAAGAATGGCATAAATTGAAGGAAAAAAGGCTAAAGCTAAAAGCATGCTACAATGTTTGTATGTCATCTGCAAACAAGTTTCTGTATATACAGGCATTTACGAAAATGACTGAAGGCCTTTCAGAATCACTGGTAAGCTATTTTCATTGTGTCATTTCTAAATTGCATCACCCTAAAAGCTACAAAATGTTATTAATACTAGCCATTGAAATATAATCTGTTGTTCAGGTTTTACAATTAAGAAATCATGTACACTGTAGATACAGTTGTCACGCCTGTTTCTAGAATTACATATTCCCCACTGAAATTTCAAATTCCCAAAGAACAAATTTATACTGGTAGGCTGTTGTCATGAATCCTTATTTTCAGATGGAAAATAAAGTAGAGATCTACACACATATTAACTGAAAATTGATGGTGAAACTGAAACCACTCGTGCTTTTCGTCAACATGATAGTGAACACTGAAGGGAAAGTAATAGTGAGAGAAAAGACAAAGAAACCAATACGATACCTGTTGTTTCACAAGTTTCACTGTTTTGATAATGATATCAAATGATAGAGAGAGTGAATGGGACAAAATACATGTCTTTCTTCCTGTTTGATTTTCAAAGATATATCACATATGCTAAACAGTTTTATGAAACAAAATCCAAATAATAACAGATATACAGTGTACATGTACAAGTGTAGGTATCAGAAACTCCCAAGGTTCATTATACTGTTCATAACTTCACCTTTAATAACAATTTAGATGTGCTACATGACTTGACATTAAATATTAGACTAGTTTTACCATAATTCTGAAATATGTGTTTAAAAACAAATAGAAATCACGCATTTAGTGTTACTATGTTGTTCGTGTATCTAATTTAAATATTTCCTTATAATTTATTTCTAGTTTTCCAATAATATTAAAACCAAGATCCATTTAAAACATACTAATTTATAAGGAGAATAGATTTTCCTATCATAATTTTCCACTCTTGTATTCAATAAGAATATGATCTTTTATTTTTAAATCCAACTACAAATGTACATGTACATGTTGTAGTTGTGCCACGTTTAAAAAAAAGGGGTATATTTCTATTCAACTGTTGTGCGACCATTTTTGTCAGCAAAATGATTCATAGGATCATGTGTATGCTAACTCAATCATCAACATACTTGCAACCCTTCCTCAGAGACATTTGAAGACACTTACGAAGCATTATGACTGCCTGTATCCTGCTATTCAATTTGATTATATGCTCACAAGTGACAGTCTGTTGATTGTATTAGCGAGACAAGTGTAATGTGATTACAGCCATGAGGTTTGTAGGATGAGAGATAATAGACAGACAGGATTATAGCTTTCATGACATTTGGTCAGACCAAAGAGATACCTGTACTGTAAAGGCACCACCCCCTGAAACTGAAAGTCAATCAAGAGATAACTGTAGGCATAACTGGCATACTACATGTGAATGTGTGCTTGAATTTGTACCCCAGTCACAACAACAAAGCAAGTCTAAAACCAACAAAATCTTTGGCATGTAGTGTAATGTATTTCTTTTGTCAGTCTGTTGTCATTCTTGTTTACAGTGTGAACGGGTTTTAAATAACAGTTTTATTATTTAATGCAACAATTTTGTAATAAATCCACAGAAGCTATAGCCTAAAGTACATGGACAAATACAAACTGTATATTAATGTTTGGACCAACAACAACAAATTGGTTTTGAAGTATTAAGTCCTATTCGGTTAATGTTGAATAATGTACTGTATGTTATGAGATGTAACAGAGCTGCCACTAAGTGTTTCAGGAACGAAGAATTAAAAAAAAACATTGGAAATAAAATCTATACATGTAGATCGCAACAGTAGCCTAGATACATGTACGTGATGGGAAAATATGATAAAGATAGATGTCTACAGTCCTTGTATCAACTGCTGGTGTTCTCAGTTCATTTTATACAGAACAATCATCGCTCGAGACATAACTTGGTCAGAAGTATATTATTGAGAGGAAATCACCCAACCAAGATCATGGGCCTGGCAGTCGTCTCATATTTTTTGTCTTTGTGCACCCACGATGTCTGATGGGCATGACCAGTTTTGACCCTACAAATTGCTTTTCCATATTGCCATGATTAAGCTTCATGGCACCAAAGCCATCACCTTTAACATGCCTACATGTACATTGTACATGTATGTTGCAATGGAAAAAGCACATAGGAGTGGGGAGAGAAATGGCTTTTGAAAGCTTCAGACAATTCTTGAATCTCAAATAATACTCTTTGAAAAGAAAGACAGAAGAAAAAAGAGAAAAAAACCCATAAACCTTTAAAAAACAAATGTACAAATCCTAAAAGATCTCATGTGAACAAAGAGGACAGTTTTAGGTTGGTATGGTGCTATCAAAAACTACATCTGAGCTCAGATTAGATTAATATGCTTAATTTTAAAAAGTAGATGGTTGAACAAAATGGTGGCTGGCTACTAATGTCTTTACTCTGCATTATACAGTTATACTTATACTTATCATGGTCTAATCTGACTACCTGGTATATTAAAGCTAGATTTAAACCATCAACAAGATAAATCAACAACAAAACAAATTACTTTCAAATGTACAACACCCACCTCCTTGGAAAGTGACAGAATAATCAGCTTGTTGATTGCAGTCGCTCATCAGAAAGAAGAAGAAATGGCCATTATTACACACAATGTATTTATATTTTGTATTTTATGTCTTCTGCTTGTATTCATATTTTTCAGTTACCTGAATGCCTTGGATCGGTTGTCAGCGCCTGGTTACATCCCTACACAACAAGATGTTCTTAGGACAAGAGTCAAGACCACTGGTATCGTAGAGACGCATTTCACCTTCAAGGAACTTCACTTCAAGTGAGTATATCAACCTCAGATGTAACAAAGAATGTAAATACTGCATTGTTGCTCCATACTAATGCATCTTTTACATGTACATGTACAATTAGTACAACATGTACATTAGTTACAGACGTGAGTCCGAAAGGTTTATGTGTTGATGTAACATCTAAAAACCTTTAATTCCTAATATTAGTTATGTTTGCTAAAATATTCTTAACATGCCCTTGTAAATTCTTAGTACCATATTGCACTCTTGAATGCATGAAATTCTATGAATACTGCTATTCCCTCAAGGTCAATTAATATAACTTAACAAATTATTATTACATTTTCACCAACTTCATGGTATTGTATACGGTACTCTGTAAGAGATTTCATGTGATGTTACACATTTAAGGGTGTTGTCAATGTACAGGAAATCCTACACCAGGCAGAAGCCCTTCAATTGGCAATCTGCAGTACCATCGGGGTGACGTGTCATGCATTACCTTTCTGCGCAATGCTTGTAGGTTACGTATCCTATTAGAAACAAGTGTCAGCCGACTCACGTACCTGTAGTCTCCGTTTAGAGACATTTCTTGTCATCGTGTTCACTTCCCATTTTCTTGCATGTAATATTTTGACTTCATTAACGAACCAAAGGGTTTTTGTAAATCTGCGTGATGTTTTTTTAATGTGATTAAATAATGTGATGTCTAGATATTTCATGTTTTGACATCATGATGCATATTCTAGTGGATCGTCCTAAACACTCCCAAACGAACCAAACGTACCAGAGTATGAATATAGACTATCTTTAATAAAGCCAAGCGTGGAGTTGCTGGTGGGCAAATGAAGTGATCAGGATCCTGTTTTTAATTTACTGCCTTCCTCCATGCCCTTGCTGCGTATGAAAAGAAGGAACTTTCATTGCCATCTTTAATCCAGAAAATTTGAATTAATTGCTTTCAACTCCTCAAGTACTTACATGTATACTGCTAATGTCTATGCTAGTAATTAAAGAAAATAAATGAAAAATGAAAATTAATAAACATTGCCAGGAGTAACAGGTGTGAAATTATAAACCAGCAAAACAAAATAAAAAAAAGATTTGCCACATTAGCCACTGGTACACCTGAAATGCAAGACTGATAATAAAGTTCAAATGAATAATATTGAGATTGCACGACTTCTATATGTGTAGGACTGCATTCTTTCAAGCTCCACTATTTACCCTTTAAACAGATTTAATCATTCTGCAGTAGACATCGAGTCAGATTTAACTTAACAAATAATGTTATAGTAGTACAGGAAGTGCTAAAAGAAAGAAAAGAAAAAAGTTCAAATATCCAGTCAAGCTTCAAAGATCAACCCCCTCACAAAAATCATCATTTATTAAATTTTCAATTACACGTCCGAGACGAGCCTACCCGTTGAATCCTTTATTACACTTGTACCTGAAGCATGCCCCCAATCTCATCAATAGATGCGTGGATGCAGCTATAAATATTCCCATGGAGCATCCAATCCTCCTAATGTAGGAGGGACCCACACCAGGAGTGCTAGTCTTCGTTCTAATGGCACGTTTTTTCCCCATGCGTCCAGGCAATTAATTTGCGTCTCGTGAAGTTATTGATAGGCAAATTTATGACAATACCTGAAATTAGTCTGCGGTTGTCTTAATACACGAATGTAATCCTGTAAATCTGTACATCCTGTGTGATGTACAATGTAATCAATTTTAGAGAGGTCATAGTTTTGATATCATCCTGTAAATAGTAGACTATGATAGGGGCGAGAGTGCAGTTGGCCTCATGTGGTGTCATAACCACCATGTGGGGATGAGCCATTTATCATGTCGCAGATGTCATCTAACACATGCAGTGTGAAACTCTCTCTTTCTCAGAGTAAAAAAAAAAGGATAATAGAAGACATTTGAGCAAAGGAAGCATTAGAGAAGACTCCTTTGATACCAGTGAATCATGCTTTAGTAGCATCATTTATTGCTCAAAGGAAATCGAAGAATTCTCAAGGGAACTGTAACTTGTGATTTATTTGTTTTTCCCATATACATGTACACTGTATCTTTCATCATTTTAGAGACTAATAATGATAAGGAAGCATTGGTAATGTCAATGGTTCATTTCTAAAATGCATTATACAGGCTATAAATAATTTGACAATAATGAGGACAAGGAGTAAAGTACATGATGAATTTAAAAAATATCTGTTTTCTCTACTGCTCCCTTTTCACATTTTCGATTATTAATGGTGTCTGACAGTTTATTTTAAAATTATTCTAGAATACAGCGTATATGTGCAAAAACAAATGTTTTTCATCAGATGAGACCAATACATTAATATGAACCATTACTTTGCCCTATACCTATTTATACATTATTCTATAAATGAATACAGCCTACCCTTTTATATCTCTTTTCAAAATATCACTATCTGTGTTAAGGCGTTAATATGTCATCCATACAATTGAAAAGGAACCACCGTTCTATTTACCGTGATCCAACTTCTGCTCTGGTAACAATTGCTGTGGGCCGGTTTCGTCAAAGATGTAGGAGTAGCGTGGCAAGTTGGTTGTTAGTTAGGGTTAGGGTTAGGTAAAGTGTTGGAGTAAGGGTTGAAGGTAGAGATTCAATAGCAGGGGTAATGGACTGCAGAGGGCGATTGTCGCAGTAGCATGCGTCGTACAACCGTCATGTTCATGCAACTGTTATATAAATAAGCTGTTCATCTTTGTCATTTTATCTTGCAGAATGTTTGATGTCGGAGGTCAGAGGTCAGAGAGAAAGAAGTGGATACACTGTTTTGAGGGTGTGACTGCAATCATCTTCTGTGTGGCTCTCAGTGCCTATGATTTGGTTCTGGCAGAAGATGAGGAAATGGTAAGATTTGTGTTTTGTTCTTTTTGTATCCTGTATATCTTGTGGCAGTGGTGTCATGGTGTGTGTATTCCTCCATTGTTGTTTTTCTTTAAAAGTAACTGTCCCCCCCCCTTTCAAACATTAAAAGATAATAATGATAATAAATAGATAAATAGATACATAAAATAAAAATGGCAAATGAAATGAATGTATTAAAATCAGAAGTAAACAATTAAAAGGAAAAACAGACCAGACAAGAAAATGAAAAGAATATAAGATAAACAAAAGGAAGAAAAAATAGAAAACAAAACAAAATGACAAATCTTTAGAGATACACAATCACCCCCCAAGATAATAAAATTAACAAAATAACACCATGTGGGAAATCATTAACGTTTAGAGTGCTTAAGGGGAAATAATTACGTTATATTAGGGTGCACACAGAAGTCAACAAGAAGTTAACTCAAAGTTAACTTCCTTGTCCTTATGTAAATAAGAACATAAAGAAATGTTGAAGGCTAATATTTTGCATATCAACACAGAACCCATATTTTAAGGAAAAAAAACTTATGGGAATTGATCTCTTAGTAAAGTTTTCTTCTCTCCCTGATTTTGTTGTGTGCTCTCACCAAAGTGTGTAAATTCCACCATTCGAATTGCCTTTGTTTTGCTTAGTTTTGCTTTGTTAATTTACTCTCTTTATTGTGCCCTATGCTTTTGTAGCTCTGGTAGAAAGAAAACAATCCGTCAACAAGTCACTAGTCGGAAGTTGCCTGTGTGAATTCTCTTAGAAACACACTGGCTAATTGTAGGTATAAAAAAACTGAAATGGACAAAAATGTAACTGCAATGTCAATTTGTAGGAAATCAAAGTTAATCACGCTCCATTTACATTACATGTAGGATGCAAATACTTCGCTTCACTGGTCCAGACACCATTATCAGGATTTTGGATATGTTGAACCAAGGAGATTTTACAATCTCCTTGGTTGAACACTACAGTAGGCCTACATGTATATTATGGGCTGTGCCTTCAATTCTTTTACATTTTTTAAATACCTGTGCAGCTAAGATTAAAGGAAGTTCTTAATCCTACTTCTCTCTGATGTTACAGTGTTGTATCTTGCAACTAAAATGTCCCTTTTCCTCCTGCAAACATCCTGCAAACACCCTGCAATCACCCTGCAAAGGTGTGCGTGCATTATGTTGCCTGCATTTGAAAAGTAAAGTAAAACAGAGATTCATGTATGCCAATAGCTGCATGAGTAACATACACAAGTTATTTTATTTTTAAAGCTTGCAAACCAAAATGCTTATTGACTGGCATAGAATCAATTAATTTATATGTCATATCAACCAACTTTGGGAAGGCAAGATATTATTTGCTTCACAATATGTGAAAGGAGATTTCTCTGACAATACAAACAATGCGCTCATGAATGTTCCTTTGTTCCATTGTGTTAAAATAAACATTACATACATGTACAGTACATACAGTACTGTACAATGGGACATGTATAGTTATCCTAAGCCCCAAGACCTTGCAATTTTCATGGAAAGTCTGACAGTAGGGCTGTCTGTGTTATTCATGCCCCCTTTATATTCTACATCATGTACATGTACATTATGTACCATCCATATGCATTAGGCCCGTCTTCATCAGCTTGAGATTGCCAAATAACCCGCTATTTTCGGACTCGGGATATTATCCCGAAGCATGAAATTGCGTCTTCACCAGACAGATACTTACAGTAGTGCAATATGTTTCATTAAAATAAAACAAATTTGAATATAATCCAATTTATTTAAATAAATTGAATGCCGCTGGTAGTCTAATCAATTTCAGCTCGCTTACTGCCCTGTACATGGAATTCCTTTTCACGTTCCAGGAATTGGCATGATGTATCGCAATTCTGTTTCCTTTTTGGAGATAGAAACATACATTTATTTTTAGATTTTCCTTCCTTGGAAATTCATTTTGGGCATAAATTGCCTGTAATATTCTAAAAACTGCAATACAAAAAAAAGGAGGCCGACAATATGAATCTTGTAGATGGTTACAGATTTAATATTTCCTTTCCTAGTATTTCTTGAAACAGCAAATATGCGCATGATATGAATCATGTTGAGTATCACATGGCACATAGCCAAGCATGGCATCGTGCAGGTATCATGGTCCGATGTACCGCATGTACATGTACATGTACTCCATGCTATTGCTTGAATGGAACGAGTCGTGTCATTTGATCTTTCAGCAATACAGGATATGAGGCAAGCTTCTTAACCAGGTGATTGGGAGACCATTGTTTGGAGTAGATTTATATTTATGTTGTAATGAAGACATAGGATGACAGATTATTGTATCAACCAGACATGTAGCTACATGTACGCACAAGGATTTGAGATTGAATTTATGTGTATGTGTACAAGCCAGGTAAAGGAGCCTGTACATTCAAAGCAACATTATCAAGCAACACATTATATTGAATTTTATTACTGCACATAAATTCACTTTTTCAGAAATATATGTGGAAGGGTAGGGATAAGGGGGTACGAGGAAATATTTCAAACACTAGGCAATGAACATTACATTTTATGAAAAGGGATGGGTTCACTTAAAAATATAGTTTAATGCTCAAAACATCAATTTTTTAAAGGCTTCCAGTACATACCGTAAGGTATTGCCTAATGAATTGGGATTAATTCATTGATTTTTTTAAATTGATCATTCAATTGATTTATTTACGTATTGATCATTCAGTTGATATATTGATAAGACCCATTCCAGCTAAAACATATACTTGGCTAGTTTACAAAAGGGCCATACATGTATATCAGTGCAGAATACAGTACAATTAAAGATGAAATATGAAAGATAATTATTTTTAATAATTTTAGATAAACTTATTATTTAAGTTATAATAGTACATGTATATCCAAAGTGTTCAAGGTTTGAACAAAACCTAAATCTCCAAAATGCTAAACATACTGTACATGTACATACATGTATGTCATATTTACATTTAAACACTATACTATAGAACTGTTATAATTTGGCTACATATCCATGAAGTTTGAATCTTTTGACATCTCCTAAAGTTTGATTCTTAAAATGCACACATGCATACAATTTTGATGAAATTATATTTTCTTTGGATTTTTATTATAGTATCAATTCTTCTGTATTAATACATTTTGTCAGAAGTGAAATTTGACACTCAAAAAAACATCCCTTTTCTTACGTCAGCAGAAGCACATTGTTTCTATGGAGATTAATATTTCCTCCAATTACTCTAGCCTGCATGTAAGAAATATCTTCTGCATTTAGCATTGTTTGCACACTGCAGTTGTCATGACTCTCGACTATTAGTCATGGGCACAGAGCAGGCTGCCTGCCTGCCTGGCTTGTTGTCTGTGATGGAGTACTAAAGCTCTACAAGCTAGATGAGTTAAAAGCTCTCCACTCTTATTTCCACTGATCTGGGTAAATACAATGTGTGCCAGCTTGCATCTCTTTCTTTTTGTCTCTCTCTTTCTCCCTCTCTCCCCTCTTGTATCCATCCATGTTCAGAAAATATCTAAATTACATGTAAATGAAAGAGTAAAGTATCATTACAAACCTTGAATGTTATAGCTTTTGTTTTACCCTCTTGCATTTATTGGATGATACAGACAGTCTTTATTTCCTCTATCAATAAAGGATTATTTTTCACCATATGTGATATACTACTGAAGTTATGTTTCCTTCCAATAATTTTATGGTTATACATTAACGATGAAAATTGAAATACTAACATGACCAAGTGATCATGTGTATAATTTGGTGATAAAGATGGCCTTAATAAACTTAAAACCACAATATAAATTTTAAATGGGCTTGTTAAAATTAACTTGTATGGAATGTGTTCTACCCTCAGTTTCACTAGTACCCCCAAAATAATAAAATGTCAGAAAAAGATAAAATAGATATTGATTTTAAAAAATTGTTATTTGACCCCTTCCCCTTACACTGCATTGATACCTTAAAGGTCACAAAAAGAAGAGGGGGGAATCTTGATGACCTCTCTTTTAAAACTCGGGTACACGTACATGTACATGTAGGATGTCAAATTACAATATGGATTTTAAGATAAGAAAGTAACTTTTTTCTGAGCCTTATTCTCTTTATGTAGTTTAGATATATATTTTTTTTTTTACTAATGACTTCCTATCTATTATTGTTGAAATTACTGCCCCCCCCCCCCAAAAAAAAAAAAACTCAATTTCAGGCTCATTTATCTTGGTCACACCAACGAAAGGGACAGTAGACCAAACAAAAAATTACATGTACATTACCCCCAATGGCAGGGTATGGGTCGGTTTGGAGTCTGGGTGGAGTCAGTTTTGCAGTGTGAATTTACAGTTTGGTAATTTTCAATCAATTTCACAACGGTTGTAAGAGAGTGGAAATATAGCTTGAATGGTGAAAGGGTGTATAGCCCTTAAAATTAGAACGAAAGTGCCCTTCAAAAAAAAAAAAAGGGTAATCATGTTTAAACGCGAATTTGTTGCCAATGTTGTCAGCAACTTCACCTATCAAACTAGAACCGGTAGCAACCCGTAGTATGTACCAATATGTAACAGATGAATCAGTTATATACAGGTGTATTCCTTCGTAAATTTGTGATGAATTGTAAAAAACGTCTATTACAAGGAAGAAAGCATTGATTACCTGAAAAGTTTACAAATTTTTTGGAACCTGTGGTACACATAGGCCTATTTTTATACTAGACATGGAGAAGTAAAACACATGTACTGTACATGTAGCAGGAGAGCTCTGCAGCATTTTTCTTGTTATGGGGAGGGGGTGGGGGTGGAGAATGGTAATAGTCTGTACTGTGTCCACTAGACCCTTGTTAACATGTGGAGGGGGGGGGGGGGGGGGTCCGAGTAAAGCTTAGGGCGTCCATGGCTGCACCCCTTTTATAGTGTTTAGTCCTGCCCATGTGTTTATGCTCCTGTTCTCCTGCTAGGAAGCATTCTGTCCCAAAAAGAATAAAATCAATATTTTAATGTACATGCTGCCTACTTGTTTACTCAAATTGAAGGCTACTTATAGACGCGAAGATTAGAATTTCAAATTACACAGTATCCTGTCGATATTTGCTATTTTGGTTGCATGAAGAATTGGAGATCATTCAAGGTATATTTTATGTATGAGATGAGCAAAAATAGCAGAACATCTGTTTACGGAAATTTAAGTTGAAACATGTGTTTTTGCTTTCAAGAAGTGCATATGTTATGGGATGACAATTATGTTATTTGCTGGAGAAGGATGCTGAATAGGTGGGCATTTGGGGCTTGCTCTTCATGCATTATTCTATACACTTCTCCTTCATGTGCGCATCGAGACACAAAGGCATGAAGCAGCAGCGAGAGAGAACCACACTCACACACTCCGACTCGCACACACCCTTATACATACACACACACACACTCTCTCTCACTGCCTGCATCACTACTACCACCGCATCCCTGAATACATCTTGCAAGCATCCATCTCACACGGCTGCCATGATCATCATCTCTGCATAGTTACAGTGTTTGGCGCAATGTAGTCGCCAGCGATACCATTATTGGAATTGTAATTTTGCAGGCCTTCATGGTTGATTGCGTAGCGAGAGTTATGCGTACACTAACTCATGCTATTGAAAATCTCCTTTTGCATCACTTCAGATACATGTAGGAGGAAAAAGATGTAGTGGCCAGGGTCGAATACATCCATCCGATGCAATGTGAATAAATAAAGATATATTTAGAAATGAATTTTCAAAGGTGCTTGAATGGATTGAATATCACAGAAATTGCTAGCCATTGATTTATCAGATCAATACATTGGCTGTAAGATTGAAATGCATTCAAATCAAACCAGAATGAAAATCTTGATTGTGCTGAGTCATTCGTCAGCCTGAGATTATGCCATTTTGGAAAGTAGTGAGTGCCAACAAATTTACAAAAGAAATTGTTCATTGTCCTTGAAAACACTGCTCTGTTACACTCTTTACATTAGGTTTTTCTTTTCAGAGTTTGAAACCGGAATCAAAATAAGCAATTGATTGAAATAATGATGTGCTATTATTACACTCTTTACAATTAGGTTTTCTTTTCAGAGAGAATATTTAGGCTTTTGTTGTTGTAATCATATATGTATTCCAACATGTCTGTTACATATCTTTTGAATGTACATCCATACATACATGTACATGTACATGCAGCAGCAGCAAGCTTTCCTTCGAGCTTTGACCATTCTAAATTTAATTTATATGTATTGGCTGTAGCTTAAGGGTAATTGCAGCACTTCCAAAAATTAAAATCACTCAACAGAATGGAATTACAGGGATGAATCAGAAATTTATGTACCAATTGTATTTTCCATCTACTGCTGTTGCCTTTAAAAAATATAATACTGTAAAGTTTAGTGCCATGTAATTCTTGGAATTGAAATGACATTCTTTGTTCAACTTTTGACAAATGTAACTCAGTTTCTCCATACAAGTCATGAATACTTTATCCCCTGTTATTCTGAACAATACTAGTTTCCATGTTGCTTTGAAATTGTAATTCTATGGGTGAATTTGCAAATCAGGACTTCCTTTTTCTAGGGGTGGGGGTGTTGCTGTGCATGTTCCTATTATTTGCTTTTTCTCTTAGAAAAGACACAAGAAGATAGGAATTTAGGAAGTCTCTCTTTTTTGTGTCCTTTTTTAAAATAGAAAACTAGTTGATATTATGGATACTAATGTTTGTAAAGAAACAAAAGTATTATCGGTAGTAGATGTTTGCCGTACAGCTCATTCTATTCTTCTAGTGTTGGTAATTCAGCCTTGGGGTTGCTTGGCAGTACAAAAATGCACTGCAAAGTGATAAATCTAGCTATAAATGTGTACATGTAGGCTTTTAAAGTGTTTTGGTATATACACCTGTACATATCGTTAAATTCAACTGGAGCTCAATATACATGGAGTGTGGACAGCTATAATATTACAGGCAGGGATGAAGAAAAAAACTGTTGAGGGAACAGTTATTTTCACCGTTAATGTACCAAGTAAAACAAAACAAACAACACCTGGATTCATGCTACCTGAATCAAGAAATATGATATACCTATACCATGAGGAAAGTTATATAGAATACATGTTGAGATCATGCTCTCATGGCGAGAAGAAAATGAACTGAAACTAGATATTCACATGAGGGTACCAATTCTAGTACCAATATCATTATACAATGTATGTCAAAGGACAAAGGTGCAGTAGCATTGTATACATGTATGAAGAGATAGTAGTTGAGATATTGAAAGAGAGTTCTTGAATTGTATATGTTCTGTCCATCTGTCATCACATGCTTACATTCATAGAGCAAACATTACAGGAACTTTTAAAGGTAGTGACAGATAACAAAGGGATGACAAACGATTGTATTCTTGATCCTTTACAAAATGTGCAAATATCAAAAGCAACAAAATACAAACAACAATTAAGTGAAAATTATAAATTGTGAGCATATTCTGCATGCAGACCAAGAAGGTCTTTTAAAAAGTCATATTCATCCATTTACTTTGAATAATGTTTTAAAGGTAAAGTGATGCTCAAAGGTAAATGATGCTTGTAATGTAAATTCAAAATATAAATTAGATTATTTTATTTCACATTTTCACCCTTTATATCATGAGTGAAAATCATGTCAAAATTTCTTTTTTGTTATTTTGTATAATTAGCAAATGAAGTGATCCTCCAATTTAAATGCACAACATTGTACATAAAATTCATATTAGATGGTAGGCCTACCCCTATAATTAAATGCAAATTTTCCATAATCATGTTATGATGAAAAGATCTCCAATTTAATTTGTCAATATACTATTGTGATTCATGTTCAAGGGCATGGCTAATCACAAACACGACAACCTCTGATCTTCTACAGAGGCCCCGAGGAAATATTCACACTGTTGTTCTGCTCATAATTGAAAACACTTCACACCTCATGTGCCCTTCTCTATGTATAGTCGGGCAGAATAACATGTTTGGCGAAGCAGGCAATCCCTGCATGTTTTTATTTGAAATGAAAAGTTATTTGTGTGATTGATGTGGCATTAAAAATTATTAATGAATCACTACATACAGCCTCCACATTAAGATTAATGTCCATACTCATTTAGTTAAAACATCTTTCACTTTTCTTTATCTCTCTCTCTCTCTCTCCTACCCTTCCCTACCCTTCCCCCAATATTTCTTGAACCCCCCCCCCCCCTCTCCAATATTTCTTGATCCCCTCCCTCTCTCTCTCTCTCTCTCTCTCTCTCTCTCTCTCTCTTTCTCTCTCTCTCTCTCTCTCTCTCTCTCTCTGTATAGTTTTCTTAACCCCGTCTTCTTTCCCATTCCATCTGCTAATCTTATCTGCTAACCTAAGTAAATCCTCACCTTTCTCAATACTCTCTTGGTGATATAACTTTCATTCTGGTCACATGCATACACTGTACATGTACATGTACCTTTCCTTTACTTTGACCTCAACGTATTAGTTTCATTTATAGTTTATCTCAATTGATATTCAGAGGGCCTTCTTGCAAATCTTAACAGAATTTGAGGAGCAAATTGTTTTGATCAGTATATACATGTACATGTATGCAGGCAGCATACAGTTGATATATTAAAGACATCTATCTAGCAATTAGGTATTGCATTTATAAGTTGTTTTCTTCAGAAGGAGTCTCAAGCAAACAATTAACATTGCAAGTATCACAAAACCCATATGAAAATTACTATTTTAAAGATCTACATGTAAATGTATTATTTATGAGCATTTAATAGACCAGTATCAATGAACTGATATCTAATAAAAACACCATCAAGTTCTGGCACTACGATAGAATTTCAGAGCTAAATCATTAAAATATGAAATGAAATGTTATAGGTACTGTATACATTAGAAAGAAAAACCTTCATGTGTTGAGGATGTTATATGTAGGACCAGCACATTTGTAACTCAATTTGACATTTTCTTGGAAATTGCGTAACATAGAATGATCTACATCTATGTATTTCTAAACTTTAAATTGTAAAAACTATTTAAAAAATGTTAAATTGTAAGAATGTTACATTTTTTAAATAGTTTTTACAATTGGATGTTACGGAGTAACATTCTTGCAATTCAACATTTAACAATTATTTCTATTTTTAAGGAATGATTCCTAATTTTTGGCCTCCATGATCTTTCACCATAGATTCCTCTCTTTTACTGACAACCTCTGTGTGAAAAAATAGACTGTAATCCTACTTTTGCCATTAGAGATTCCTTATTTTTGCTGTGCATCATCAATGTTACTCGTTTCTTGTTTGTTGTTGTTATTGTTGTTTTTCTGTGGACTTGTAAACGGTTACGTTGCATGATTTTTTTTAATAATGTTAATTGCCCTAGCTGGCTGTCTCCCACCAGTGAATTTTTGATTTTCTAATTGCTTATTAGGCCATTCCAATTGGGATTTGTACATGTCTCTTACCAGTATTCGGTTATTGAGAAGTGAAAGCTCTCTGATGCATGCATGAGAGTATATATGCGAGTGTGTTTGTGTGTACCGGTATCAGACCTGGCAACTCTGTGTCAGCTCGGGATGTGATTTGTAAAGTATATTGTAAGCCTTTTCTCTCTCCGGTGTGCCTCTTTTTCTATTTCTCTTTCTCTCTTTCTCTTTCTCTCTCTCACTCTTTCTCCTGCAGGCCAGTCAGTAATAGAGGCGAAACGTAAACTTGAATTCATTAGCTCTGTTCCCATAGTAACAGCACTGCCAGTGAAAGAGAGAAAAAAATGACGACATATACATCTGTAATAAGTGTATCAGTGTAATGATATCATTCAGTTGTTAGTAACCTAGTACAAGGATAATGTCATTTATCTCTCATAATTAGATTCATTATAAAGTACAAATTAGATTTCTTTTTAGAATAAAATATATTTTGTAATGCATTGCAAAAAATATCCAAATTCAAATACAGACAAAGTGAGAAATACAGGCCCTCACAAAGTAGTAAACAAGCACTTTTTTAGAGAGAGTTGTGTAATAATAGGGCATGTACATTAGATAAAAAGCAATACCTGGTAGTAGAGCTACACGATGCTAGAATCTTCATGAAAGGAGATAATAGAATGTCAAACAATTGATGATGAAGGAGATGAGCATTATTATGTCCAATTAGCCTGAATTATCATGGGGTCAGATGCGCTAAGCATTTTCTTCTCTAATTAGGAATATTGCTGCTCGTTAACCATCAATTCTATTTGTTGCTATTTTTAGCACTTGACTTGGTGAAGGCAATTACAAAATGAATGTTTACATGTGCAGTGTGTAGAAGAGTGCAGGGAATGTATGTTTACCATTTACAGAGCTCCACACTAACTTTTTTGGAAGGGGGTTCGGATTAAACTTTAAAAAAAAAATTACAGTCTGAATGTACGAACCCTATGTACAAATTTGGGGGGTCCAGGCTTAGATTTTGGACGCCTATGTGTCCCGGGCGCAGCCTGTTAGTGTCAAGCCCTTCTCGTATTATATTCTTTCTGTATAAAAAAAACTGATCCTTTTTTTCAAAAAAATCTACTTTTCTGGTGGGATAAGTTTTTAAAATATTGGTTAATTTCGTTAAGACTTGATGAAATTAGCGAAGTATATATGCAAATCCTTGTGTCGGGTGTTGAAGCATAAACACAGGTCCACAAAATGTTAATGAGTTTTAATCAATTAATCAGTATTGAAGTCTTGCAAGAACAACAGAAAAAATAGGGTGAAGTTTTAAACACATATATAGTACATAATATGTAGCCTAAGGCCAAGGTTGTAAACTCAGATCATTTCTGGCCCAAAGACTATATACATTTACGCCTTTATAAGTGACAGATATATGTTTGTGTAATGCAAAATGTCTGGTTGTCCACCGATAACTATGTAACTGGTTCTACCTGAATAATAGGCCTCCATTGCAATTTGCTTCGTTACTGTCTTTTAAAAGTAACCAAGCTGTGTATACCTGTATAAAAAATGTATGTGCCCCATGGCCATAACAAGCAAATGAGTGTGAACTGGAGGTTGTGTGCTCTCGACTCAATTAGGGCGAGGCTAGGACTTGAGCCGAGCTTTTCCTCTCCAATTATGAGTATTTGACATTCAAGCGTAATTAGCAGCGGGGAGCGCATGATGTATGTCATCATAAGGGAGAAGGACATGGCTTCATAAATGCACAGAACTTCACAGCAGGATGTGCTAGTGATGAAGATAAATATATATATATTTAGATTGATACACTATCAAAACACAGTTGGTTCCGTAGAAGATAGAACAAGTACATGTAGGTGCACCTTATTATTGAAGATGTCGCGATAAGAAATGATTCTGGTTGATTGTTATATAATGTTTTTCATTATTTTTTTATGATGATTCTGAAAAGAAGAAAAAATTAATGAGCACTTTCCTCCTGAAGTGTTATGCATTATACCATAAACATGTAGGTTCCAGTGGTGGATCCAGGGTGGGGGTTGGGCCCCACCCCTGGCAAAAAAAAAAAGAAGAAGATGGTAACCACAATTTTTTTTTTGCTCAAGGGGGGGGGGGGGGTGAGTAAAAGAATAGTGATCACTACCCCCCCCCCCCCCATTGAGCAAAAAATAAAAAAATATAGTGCTCATTACCTCCCCCACAGCTTATGCGCCGCTAAATATTTTCTACCAAATTGCCCCCCCCCCCCCCCCCCCATCGCTGCCGGCTGGATCCGCCCCTGGTAGTTTCTGTCAACTTCTGTGCACCTACATGTACATGTAATATTTGATGAGATAATTTGTGAATCTTCATTACATATTTATGTTTTTGTAATGTAATGAAATGATTACATACATGTAGGATAAACAATTATCCTTGTTTGAATATATTGAAAACTCCATGTTGTGTTGAAGATTATTTATTGTCTTACTTATTAACCAACCTCTTTTATTTTATTCTTTCTTATCTTCCTTACAGAACCGCATGCATGAGTCAATGAAGCTGTTTGACTCTATCTGTAACAACAAGTGGTTTACAGAGACTTCTATCATCCTCTTCTTGAACAAGAAGGATCTCTTTGAAGAGAAAATCCAGAAGTCACCTCTCACCATCTGTTTCCCAGAATATACCGGTAATTTTATTTTCTTCGCTTTATTTCATATTCTTTAATAAAAAGCTGCTCTAGTTAAACGTGGTTCCACATAATCCACACATTTATGGAAGGTCATGTGTTAACTCCTAATTTCCATTTAAATCACTGTTATTATATAGCAGAATAGAGAAACAAAATTAATTTGGTATTGACATGAAAATGAGAAAGAATTTAAAAGTTAGTTACCGAAATTTAGTTACATAATTATTGTGATTTATACAGAATAAAGGGTTGACATTTTGCAGTCCGGGAACTTCAATCTACATACTCCAAAAATATGAGCCATTTTGTTCACTCTTGCAATGTATTTTATTTCTTCCTGTTATATGATTCGATTATTCATTCTTTCGTTAGCATTTTTAAATGATGCCTTTCGTGGGAAAGTGAAGTGGAGGAAAAAAAAGCTTGTTAGAAACCACAACACTATCATGACTACATATCTCTATTTTTTTCTCCATGGAGAATTAGTATCTCTATGTGTTTTTAAGCAGTGGAGATGAACATTTCATAATGATTTGAGGAACCCATTTAGCTATAAATGGTTCATACGTGTACAACTGCGAAACTAAACACTCATGTATTGTTTAAAATATCTTTTAAATACCTGTACTTTTAAAGAAACATTTTAAAGCTTAGGAGATTCAATTTAGTAAGAGAAAATTCTTTCATGCCCACGCAAGTATGAGATATTTCTGTTTGCTTGCGTGGGTTTGCTGAAGAAGAGGAGTACTTGTTATTAAAAGAAATGCTCGGAAATGAGGCGGGTGGGAGAATCAGAATAAATAACACTGCTTCTACATGTTTGGATTGTAGGGTATGCTTCAACTGAAGTAGCATGGATTGTTTGTAAAAACATGTTGTTTCATACCAAATGATAGGAATCTGAGTATTTATATTCTCCTTATGTCAGTGCATTCACAAGTCTGTTCAGAATGTAGCATTTACAGGGGGAGGATTTTTTGGGAAAATCTTTTTATGAAACTAAAAGAAAAGGAATAAAAAAATCCTAATTCTGCATCAAGATTGATTTCAGAAAGAAAAATAAATAAAAGGAAGGATTTAAATGTACATGTAGCTTTTGGATGGGAGATGTTTTAATAAGGTATTTGACAATGTTATTAACCTAAAAATCAGGACTCTTTATTCATAAACAAAAAAATCATATCTTGGTGTAGTAATTTACTTACTAATTCAAGTTGGATCTTCAAATTCGAATTGAGCAACATTACAAATTTATAGGTCATTGAATCTACTGAACAGTACGTGATGGATCAGCCTGCAATGTGTGTATACATGCATATGGTTGGCCTGTACATGTAATGAGCTTCAATTATTCAAGGTACTTCATTAATCAACAGATACTTGTTCCATACACTTCCCTAGGAAATTATTACGACCCTTGGTGTTTTCTGATTGGACAGTGGTGGAACATGCGTAACGCCTAATTATGAATGATAATGGGAATATAACGAGTAATTAGGGCAGTAAACATGGTGGTTGTAGTGTCCTGTCAATTGCTGATATAGCTGTTTTTGAGGATGCTTTAATAGTAGGGGGACACAAAACTCAAACTCATTTATAATATATATTCATGTATGTATTGATATACATGGTATGAATGTGAAATGTGGATTTAGGGCCAACATGCAGAGTGAAGTAGGTTAAGATTAATACTGCATGATTGTTTACTTATAGTCCTGAGCCATAATATTTGCTTAGCATGCAGTGTATACTCTGCTCTACGTGTACATCATACGTATGTACCCGCCCCCCTCCCCTTTTTTTTAATTAGTAGATTTTGAATTTTACTTCATATTAATATTTATATAATATTACTTATATTAATTTTACTTCATTTCGTTTCACCTAATTTAAGAAATGAAAAAACATGAGTACAATCAAGGACAAACGATTGTATTGATCATGAGTTGAATTAAGGTGAAAGATATTTATCACCTTTTCATTTTATAGAGATTAAAAAATAGAAATCCTTGGAAAAAAATACCCATAACGGTACATGCCTTCTCATGCTACATGCATGTGCAGGAAAAGTACTTACACACATGGATGTTAAATCAATTTCATATGGGGATTTCATCAGATGAGTTAATCCTCTTGAAAAAAAGTTGAGGCTGTATGTAGGCTATAAGAATGCCATCAATTCTCACATGCTATCACATCATACAGTATCATGCAGGCATCTCAAACATTTTCTCTTTAGTGTTTGTGAACTACTTTGTATTCATTTCTAAGCCTACACCATTACTTCATGGGTGTAGGATTTCTCATGTTCTTTTGAAAGCTTTCGTTGCACAAGATTGCATTGGCTCAGAGCTCTTTAGAAAATGATTTGTCTGCAGGTTTTCGAAAAGTATCATGTAACATTAATTATTTCATTTCAAACATGTACATACTGTATGTCGTTGCTTATAAGTAGATTTTGTTTCTTAACCTTTCCTGTGCTACTGAATATGCAAACACTTATCATGATAACTATTTTTGGAGACAGACTGGTTTTGATGATGTTTTTTTTTAATCATTTCTCTTGATACACGATCTAAACCATGTTCTATAACATTTAATTTGTAATTCATGAACCTATGTTCAATGCTAAACAAATTACATACAGTACATGTAAATCATAAACACTATTGAAATGGGAGTGTTCTCAACTGCCAGGGTGTGAATTTGATGTATTTACACTGCTGATTATCAACATTGGCATGATTCCAAACTCACTTACTTACCATAGTGCATTATCTACTTGTCTGGCTACTGCCATGAACTTTGAACAAGGTGGCAGCCATATTCTCGGAGAACAGATGTTATATGTAAATATAGATCTCCTTAAGCAATTTTGTTTAATCTCAAAAGATATTGTGGTTTAACAACAAAAACAAAAATTCTCCAAAGATATTGTAGTTGATCCCTGACCTATAGTAGTGTTTTCTGCAATAAACGTTGCAATCATTTGGGATTAAAGGGGCAAGACACTGACCTATCTCTTTAAAAATAAATATTTTGTGTTTACATTACTCATTTTTTTTTCTTCCTCCCATGATCTCTTCATCTATTAGGGTCCAACACATACGAGGAGGCAGCCGCCTACATCCAGATGCAATTTGAGGATCTTAACAAACGCAAGGACCAGAAAGAGATCTACACACACTTCACCTGTGCCACGGACACCAACAACATCCAATTTGTGTTTGATGCCGTCACTGATGTCATCATCAAGAACAACCTCAAGGACTGCGGTCTCTTCTAAAAAGGACCAGCGACAGATCAAGTGTGGCTCTTAGCAATTGTTAGGTTAGTATGCATGATGTCAAGGATCATCTAAAACCTTGTTGGTCAACCTTAAAGATAAAGTTGAGTTCTGGTCATGCGATTGCATTCTGAAAGAAACGTTGTGGAATCGATCAAAATGATAAGAAATTTGGCCCAGTCTTGGTAAAGTTACGAGCACTGTACACAGAAAGATGTATATGGGACTACACGAACATGTGGCATAAAAATCTGTCCTGATTTTTATGATGTTCCATGCCATATTTTGAATATTCAGGCATTTAAAGGGCCATGCTTTTCAGGGAACATTTTGTATCTGATGTTCTTCCACACTTACATAGTAACAATGATAACGCTTACAAATTATTGTTCACCTCTTCCCAGAACTCAACCTTCGCTTTAAAGCCCAGCCCCTGTGGCCTAGGAAGTGACCATAAAGTCTCCCAAAAGTATATCGCAATAACAATTCATTACTATTATTGCATTTGAAGTTTATATTCTAAGCATCTTTAAAAATCAGCCAATAGTTGCAATTGTCTGGCTTGTCTGTCTTGCATCCCCACCCCACCCCTCTTAAAAAAGAGAGCCCTGGTATTTCATGAACTGCTAAAGATTGAATCCTTGTTGTCATCAAACTATAGTGCAGAGTAGAGATTTAACAAATGCAAAATACATAAAATTGAGTCGGTTAGTAATAGTATGTTATAGTTGTGCTGGATAAACATATTTATAGTGCTTGATGATCTCCCCAAATATCAAAGGGTTTTTCTAGATTGACTGCATTATACATCGAGTATTACAACTAATCCCAACTAACTAATAAGACCTAACTTACTCAGGAACTAAGATATGCTACAATGAGTGCTGGAGAGTCCTTACATTACAAATTATTATCCAAGAATTCCCTCATCTTATTCATCACTTGCATTTTTATTTTCTCCTTCACCCAGGTATCCTGTGGAGTTTATTTTCAAATTTGGACGACGGTGATGTTGATTGAGGAAGAGTGACTTGAAGTGAGCGCGTGAGAAATTTGGAGGAGTTGCACCTGTGGTTCCAATGAAGGAAACAAAAAATTGTCTGCTAACTTCAGCCTGTGCTGATTATGCGCAGTGTCAGAACTTTATCTCTTTATCTGTTTCCTGTGTGGAAACGGTGCACCAGGATTCTTATTGTGTGCCCAATGATCGTGTAGAGTTATTAATCAATGCTAGGCAGAAAAAAAAATGTCAAAAAGCTTGCTCTGTACCTTATGAATTCCTCATGAATGAATTTACTGTCTGTCATATTTCTACCAGGTGAATTATGTTATAAGGGATCTTGAACAGTGCTCTTTTCTTTTTGGACCATCAAGAATTGATAGAATCATTAACAATTTTAAGGTATATGTCATGACAACAAGCTTGATTAATGAGGATGTAACTAACCTGAATGATTGATGCACAAATGTAAAAGTCACGACGTAACGTGGCCTTTCATTGTTGCTATTGATAGCAATTTATTTTATTTATTTTTCAGCAAAAAATTTCAAGTCATGAGAAAAATCAGGGGAAGAATGCGATAAGATATAATTTTCAAAACTCCCCCCCCCCCCGATGAATCTTTAAATAACATGAATTCAAACATTTCATGGAAATAATTATACAGAATAGATGTGCTTATACAAATGCTACAAATGAATAGAAAGAAAGATAAACTCTTGGTCAAATTCCTTATATTGTTATTATCGTACAGGAATTTTGTAAATTAAGCCACATTGCCATTTTAATTTTCATCATATTTTACTTTGTTTTGTTGTCAATTTTCTTTTGTACAGTTGTGAGGTTGGTAATGAATAGCACTTTAGGTACTAAGCATATAAAGGAAAAAAAAGCAGTGTGGCAGACATCTTAAGAAAAAACACTGGGCCAAATACATTAGGTTAGGTTATCATCAAAGTGTGACTCATTTGTTTCATTTTTCTTCCTATGAATAAAAAGAAAAACAAAATAAAATGATAAATTCGTGTTTTAGTGGATTTTATAATGGCTTTTTATGTACAAAGTAAGATCTTTAATGATAACTGTATTTCCCTTATGCTTTTTGTGAGTATCCTTACAAGAAAAATGAAAACTTTGAGAAAAAAAAATATATATTGCAGAAACTTGTCTGTTTGTAGTGTAAGTTTCCATATCTATAATATACATGTATATGTAGGAAGGAATATGTGCAAGAAACTATAAATTGGGACTTTTTGATAATGATCAATGTTAACCTTTCAATTGTATCTTTGGGATACTTTTTTTTCCTGTTTAAAGCATTATGTGATGTGGTATAATTATTGTATAAAAGTGTCCATTGGTTCCTTTATCGGTTGGTTGTTTTTCAACCACGATGGATAGTGATTGAAATGATGACATCCTTACGGAGGAGCACCTCAAAGTGAGAGAGGTTTTATTATGTAGCGTAGTTTGTATCATAATGTATAGATCTCTGAGACAGTGACTTGCCTGTGGAAGCAGAGAACCCCTGGGCCCCAAGTAGCACTTGTTTGATTGTTTTATGAAGTGTAGAATCTTGGTGATTGATCTATTAAAGCCACTCATTTACGTTCCATCAGAAGAGAAAGAAAGAGTGAGCTCTTGTTTTTATTGTCCATATTTGAACCAATATTAACAACACTGTGCCTTTTGCACTACGGAGAGGGAGAGGATGCGGCACGCATGCATTGCTGCATCCATTAAACAGACCAAGCATAGAAGAGTGATTTGAAGGTATCATCGTGTGATGTCTTTGGTTACCTCATATTGCAGAGGATTACTCTTTGTTTATTTGTCAACTGATTCATGCTTGCATAGGAAGTGTAAACACCTCCCATTAAACAAAAACACAAGCAAGCAAGAATATAGTATTTTCATATTTTCAAATTTTGCACCGAGTGGGATGAAGGTATTCCCAAGTGTTTGTCTTTATATGTCTCTTAATGTGTTGAGTATGCATTGCTGTATATCCCAGCATCTCTGTGAAACAAACAGATAATGTTATTATTTTTAATGAATTAACAGTACGCAATCAGTTCAAAAAGAGGATTCAATTAAATTAATCTTGATGGTCATTTTAACCAACAAGGTGGCTGCATGATTGGTTACATAAAAAAAGTTGTACATGTAGCAGCTACAAAATTGGCATAAAAAAGAACAATTTTTGCTTACATTTTCCTCTTTTGTATATACCTATATGTATACAAAAACAAAATTAAGAGCCTTGTAAAATAGTCATGTAAACCTCGGTTTGAAATAAGCAGTAGTGTAACAACACATATGCACATCGGAGTGACAGCTCACTATCTTTGTTCGTCTTCAGGGAACACTTTTTTCATGCACTTCTTTCCTTGTCAGCTTCATGTCGGTGTTTATGTGTAGGTATCATGTCAAATATTGTAATGTTTGCCATTGGTACTCCTGACCTTTGACCTTGGACAAACTGGGAGCAAAAAATATGACAAATTCTGACCATGTGTATGTACAGTATGTTAGCACGGAGGGATGATAATTATTGAGGGATGATAAGGAACATGCAATTATATTTAGCCTACCCCAGTGATGTAGCATATATGACATGTTATATAAATTCATGTATACTCTGTTTATCATTTATTCTGTGCAGCACCTAGGAAGAAGAAGAAAAAACACCTGAATCACTGTCCTATTAATTCTGCCATCAATAAAAAAAAATATTGGTTTCAGAATAATGACAAATATTAGTATGATAACACATCACATGCAGTCATTAAATTTGGTTGGTATGAGAATGGTTTTATATTATTATCCTTTATTGCGGTGCCATTGACCGCCACAGAAGTAAATAGAAAATTTGTCGAATTCTATTTCAGTTTTATTAAAAGTAAAGATTCAAAGTTACTTTAATTTATTTGAGGATTAAGCTGACATTAATTAACGTACCGTAAACATTCTGCACATAATATGATTTTATGAACCCCAGAATGTGACTCTTTAAAACCTTTGTTTGAAATGAGAAAGATCAATTATAGACCTAAGATTGGGTATGAATTATAGGACAATGTACAAACTAGTTTGTATGCCTTTAGCCCTGAAGAACAATCAATAAGTGTAGCTTTGTGCACAGAACTACTGCTCTTTCATCCATACAACTAGATGTAAATGCAGTCTGTTCTGTTTTGTAGTTCAACTCGAGTCAGATTTTGCAATTGTGTCCGACAGAATATCAACATTTTAATCAAAATTCGTGTTTTCTGGTTCAGGAAATAGCAACAACAAAAAAAAGAAGGTAAATAATAACCAATGCAATGATATTGATCATCTTTGAATGTAACTTTATGAATGAATTGAAAAGAAGATGATGATGTATAATCTGTAGACCAGTAAATTTATGTGTGTGCGTGATGGTTGAAAGCACTCACCTTCACACGATTGGTACCTGGTTATGTTTAATCTGTACAGTGTTTTATTTAGTAAGTTGAATCATGACAGCTTTTTTTTTTGTTCAAAAATTGTGAATTGTACTCTTGTTAATATGAAGTCTTTATTGCCTAACTGTGGAGCAAATTAAAAGGAAAAAAAAAATCTTTTCAAGTCAATGTAAACAAATATTTTGGTAGTGAAAAGTAACATTGCCTGAAGGTTGCCATGTGGAAGAGATAGGCAGTGGTAAGGTCGGAGTCAATTTATTGGAACGGCAACCTATGAAACGGTTGCCTATTTGAGTTACTACTGACTGCCCTAAGATCTTGGCAAAGAGCTGTGTAAGATAATATGTGGCATTGTCCCTGTAACTTTTGTGTTCTCTGTGACAGTAGTAGTGATGATATAGCTGAGGTCAGAAATACAATTAATGTTGTTCCACAAATATCAAGCTGTTATCGAGTCTTCATTTCTTCTGTTGTTTGCGTCACAAAATACTTTCATATTCATTGTAGTAAATAGACCCGTTTATGAATGTATTTCAATATGTGCATGTTTCTAGCCTGAACTCCTGGTTTCTAACAATTCAATTCACCTGCTATGTAAAATGCCATCTCTATAAATGGAATCCACTTTGCAGACGTTAGCTGTTGCTATGTCTGGCAAGCTTTTGATATGTCAAGAGAAACTTTCTGGTCAAGAAGCATGCATGAATTATAAACGGGTCTGTTGCATGGGTTCCTGGGGTGAGAGTTGATTTTAATGAAAATTGATGTTAGTGTGATAGACAAAACGCTATTCTGATACCATTTCGTATTGAATTATTATGTCAATTTAGCTCTTTATTGATCACACGCAATTAGATATTATCTGTAACTTGGTGAAGCTACATGACTTGTATGCTCTTAAGGATTTAGTAATCAGTAATTAGTAGTCATTAGTTCCTGGTGAGCATAATTAGTGTTGTTGTATTGTTATAGTGCATTTGAATAGATGTAGTCCATAGCCCATAGGGTCAAAATAGTAAAAGGATAATTATTAAAATAATGCAACCCTCCCCCCCCCCCCTCCCACCTATCATTTCTCTATAAATGGTAGGTGGAAAAACTTCACAGAAGCTTAGAATTTGGTAATATTTAAAATGAAAACCTGATTTTTAAAAGTTTTTAATGATTTCATTGAGGGGGGGGGGGGGGCTTATCAACCAAAACAATGGGCTATATTTTCATCAGTCAACGAATGTGTACAGAGTTAATGGCAATACACGTAACTAGCTGGTAACCAAGGACGGATGAAAGAGTAAACTTAGAATGAGTACAAAAAGGACAGGGATACGAGAAATAGGTGAGAATGAGAGTAAACGAGAGAGAAAAAACATTGACCTCTGTGTCGGTGGATAGCTTACGTATAGGGTACCCCTCATTCTACACAATAAACATATTCAGAATAATGCTTTTGACTTTGCTTTTCCGGGGTCATCCCAGTAGACCGACAGCCCATGAGACCCACAAAGCAAAGAAAATATTTGTATAGGAAAATATATCAAATAATATAGAAAAGAAGAAAGATCCAGTAACAGCACATGAGACCGACAAAAAAAGAAAGTGAACCTAAATCTGTATATAGCTTGAGACACTAAGAGTATGTCATTCGTCATTATTTGTTTTCTAAGAGAGATGGGATACAAAGAAAAAATTGCCTTGTGTCATTAATTAGTTTTATTTATTTTTAAATTTCCATTCTTTCCAACTATGTTTTGGTTTTGCTCATAACTTAGAAATAAGTTTTAAACTCATTATTATTTGGAAAACAGAACATAATATATAGGGTAGTCGATGTATACTTCCTTTTTCACTCGGCTCTCGAAAAAGTATACTCTTTGGAAATAGAATGTTTTGACGTCAAAAGCAGCTGGTTGCGTAGTGATACAGCAAAAACAGAAACAAATGGGAAAGAGAAAAAAAGAAACAAGGTTACCATATAACCTCAAATCATAAACAATATGAAAAACAAAAACGCAGAACAACTAGTAAAAACTTGATTTGTAACGTATTCCCATTAGCATAGCCGAATGCGGGCTTGGTGAAAGGTGAAGAAACAGTGACGGATTTTCTGTCCAAAAAAAATACAATCTTCTTTAATGTGTCCTAAAAAGATTGATGTCACGATGCAAAATTCACACCAGCAAAGTGACAAATCTGCGTACGTCCACCCCCCCCCCCCCCCCCGTTATCAATTTCTTGATCCGCCATTGCACTAAGGGGATAATGGTTGAAAATAAGAAGACTTTGCCACCTTGAGAATAAACCGTTCCTCTCTCGCTTCAATGAGGATTGCAACATTCTAAATTATAATGCAGTCGTGTAAATAGAGAGTGGGGGATTGGGAGATACAAGTGCCCCCCCCCCCCCCCCGTCAATGGCTTGGCACAGCCACTGTTGTTATGATAAACCATGTAGATAGAAAGAGCTCCTTTCGCTGGCGCCTATGTGCTCCATTTTATCTTCTTTTTTCTTCTTCAAATAAGCAAGTGTTCACCCTTCCCTTTAATTCCATGTACATGCTGTAGATATGGAAACGTGATAGAAAGTCATCCGTGAAAAAAAAGTTGCTATAATCTTTACAAATGCTTCTCATATTCAGCTATACCACCGTCGTTGCAAGATGGAACAGTTATACATGCCCAAGGTCGATATTTAAATAATGCATTATCCTGGCTGGTTTCCTGGGAAACCTAACCCAAATACTCGGTTTTTATTTTCTTGACGTGTGTCGTCACGGGTAGACTTGAATTTCATCCCCGAGCTGTGCGAGATCAGTAGCAACCTGCGAGGAACAAAAGAAGGAAAACTAAAACCACGACAACATATCACGCGGTGCGGCATGACCGTCTCCATCCTGTAGGCAAATATTGATATCCTTCACAAATTCCAGGCTCCCCCCCCCCCCTCCAACAAAAATGAAATGAATGTCGCATAATTTGTCTGCTCTGAAGAAGGACGTTTATTCCAAGATTCTTTCGAGTAGAGAATGGCTTATATGCCAAAAGGTCATAGTAACTGCATGTTTGTACAGTACTTGTTTGGATCTAGCAAGAATGGTGCTAAAGCCATGGGCGTCGATTCCGTGGTAGGCCGGGCTTGGGGGGGGGGGGGGGGGCAGGGGGGGGGGGGGGCTGCAGAAACAGTAGCCCTAATTGTCCCAGTATTTTCGGAATTGATTGTGTATCTTGTATGGAGCGCTTGACTACGATCAAATACACGACTGATCGACGCCTAAAGAATATTAATTCAATGGATATTAATTTTAAAAAAATCTTAAAAGGGGTACTTTTTAAAGCTGTATTTACTCATTGTAAAAAGTTCTTTTGGATACTAATTCTTATTTTCAAAAAAGGAGTGTGCATCAGATTTGTTTAATTTCGCAACTCTTTCTGAGAGTTTTGATGAAGAATAGAATAACCACCGTATGCTTTAATATCCTATTATACTGTCTTCGTAATCAATTAATTTCAACAATCAAAAAACGACATGCAAATTGTAAAAGAAAAAGCATTAGACGTGTATCTAAATGTTTTCATAATGTCCCCCACCTCTTTTCACTTCCATTAAAGATATTTTAAAATATGAAAGAAAAAAAAGTGTTCTATAATCATTCAAAAGAGGTAATACAGCGTTAATTAAGCTTATACTGTCTACTCTTGTAGGACCTAATTGTATTGTGCTTTTAAACATAAATATAGACACAATCATGTGGTATTTCACGCTTTGTCAATTCTTTTTTAAATCGTTAATGTCTTCGCAATGAACATTGCGAAAAGAGAAGAGAAATGTCAGTTTACCAATTTACCTTCCTATATAAAGCATAATAAGGCCTGTGGGAAAAGTTGTTGCTGGTAAACAAAAAAACATTCGAAAACGTCGAGCTATTCTTGCACGAAATTATTCAACGGTGCATGTGGCCATAGGCTCTGGTTGTATTCCCAACACAGTTAATCTTCTGGTATCAACACGGCATCTAATGAAAAAGTACCAGCATTTTTTGTATACATTTTAACAAGGCATGATATACAACGTTCAGACCTGTTAAAACATACAAAATTTTAAGAATAATATTACCATTACCACGATTCGAAGTAGAAGAAGTAAAATAAAAGGCGCCGCAAGATCCTCTTGAATGAGGAAGAGGGTCCGGGGGGGGGGGGTCTGAACAAATTTGCCGACCCTGTTATTGCAAATTTTCAACTGGGGGAAGGGGTGGGTGATTTATCTTTATTTTTTTGCAATTCGCTGACAGGCTTTGAAGAAATAACAAGTTGCAGACAGGAATTTTATTAGGATTTGTAAGATTTGTAAGATTTTATTGACTCTATCGACCCCCTCTCGGGGTATGAGAGTACAAACATATTTACCACATAGTATCAATATAACAATAGTATAACAATGATAAACATGTGATAACATGTAAATCGATAAACATAATAAGATAATATAAACAAAGACAAACATGTGATAATATGAACAATAATAAACATGTGATAATATGAACAATGATAAACATGTGATAATACAAATAAACATATTTACAAATCAAGGCGAACTGGGCAATTCACCCTCCTACCGCTACGAGTGTGCCTAACAACATTGCTTATTTGTGAGCTATCATTTACAGTATTACCATCTACCCTTGAATCTTTTGAAAAATATGACATAATGATTCTAACAAATTTTGCTAATTTCTTTAGCTGGCAAGCGTGAGCTGTATTAAAAACCTTATCCATGTGCAACGAACTTGGTCTTAAGCTACTATACCACACAAGTTATTTGGTAAATACATTTTTCTTTCATTTTGAAAGAATGGACATACAAAAATATAATGAAATTCATCACCAATATCTGTTGGTGTACAGAGTGGGCATTGCAAATCATCTACTACATTTGCATCAAATCTACCTTTATTAACTGGTAATCTATGTGTTCTGCATCTAAATTTACTTAAAGTTATTGCTTCCTTCTGACATAATATCTGCAGGTATTTTTCATAAACCAACTCATTCTTAAACATCCTATAGTTCGTGCAAATACGATTTGACCAGGTAGCTGCGCTCCATTCCTGAATAGACATGTCAGAAAGCCTGATTTTCATAGTATTCATAATCCAGGCAGCACTATATCCTTCTCCTTGAGCTCGCCAGACGTTCCCAAGTCCTGCATAGTCAAAACTGTCTGCAAGAAACTCGACCCATTGTGACTTTATATTAACTAAACTTTGTCCTTCACTTTGCAACTGCAACAGAAACTTAAAAAGAATCAATGAATACTTTGATTGCTTCCCTTTAACTAATCTAACCCAATATCCAATCATCCTACACTTAATTTTATCGAGTATTTTACCACGTCCAGTTTCACCATAAACCATGCAGTCAGGTGTGCACTTATTTACAAACAATATCGTTCTTAAAAAATTTCTTTGGAAAACTTCAAGTTGATCTATACACTCATAGCCCCAGACCTCAGCACCATATAATAGAATTGGCAAAACTATAAGTGATCAAATAAATGACATTGTGTATCAACAGATAAATGCAACCTTTTTGCCTTTACTAACATACTATACATCGCCTTTCGAGCTTGTGTGACCTGTTTAGCAATTGCTTTTTTAAAGTTACCATTATAATTAAACGTCACTCCTAAATATACAAAGTCATAAACAACTTCCAGTACACCACCATCATAAACAAATTCTGGAATTCTTCTAACTTTCCCACGTGAAAAAACAACAATTTTTGTTTTGCTGGCATTAACAGTTAAGTGCCAAGTATCACAATAATCTTTCACTGCATTTAG
Organism: Strongylocentrotus droebachiensis; assembly: GCA_035222895.1. Lineage (NCBI taxonomy): Eukaryota > Metazoa > Echinodermata > Echinoidea > Camarodonta > Strongylocentrotidae > Strongylocentrotus > Strongylocentrotus droebachiensis. The sequence continues at coordinate 173,226 of JAVYIG010000654.1, read as the reverse complement.
GGCTTTTTGCAACTCTTCAGGAGTTTCTGCTAGAATAATTGTGTCATCAGCATATAACAAAGAAAATAACTCCTTATATATTTCAATACCATCAAAAGGCAACTTATTTTTAATAATAGTATTCAAAAATTCCAAGCCCTTGTACGAGTTTCCTATAGATTGTTGGAAATCGTTCAAATAAATAGCAAACAAGAGAGGTGAGAGGTTTTCACCATGACGCACTCCAATATTGCATGTAAATAAACTGGACATGTCTCCCTCGTTAGCAACACATGATTTAGCACACCTGTACATGTTCCTTATAACATTAAAAATCTTGCCTTTTACTCCCATTCTAAACATTTTAACCCATAATGCTGCACGGTCAACCAAATCAAAGGCATTCTTATAGTCAATGAATGCACAATAAAGGCGTTTAGAATTCTTTAAATAAACATCAATAATAGATTTTAAAACATATTTATCTGTGATTGAATAGTTGGACCGGAAGCCAGCTTGCTCTTCTCCTAACAAACTCTCATCCTCAAAAAACTGAGTGACCCTATAGTTCAAAATTGATGTAAACAGCTTACCTAAGCAACTCAATAAAGTAATGCCTCTATAATTATCAGGGTTTGTATTCTCTCCCTTATTCTTAAATATAGGAATAATTATCCCAATACACCATTCTGTTGGAACAATACCAGAATCCAATACAACATTAAAGAACTTAACTACAACCTGAAGAATCTCCAGGGGGCAACTTTTAAGGAACTCATTTCTAATAGAGTCCCTTCCACAAGCTTTAGTATTTTTAAGCTTCTTAATCATCATGTCAACTTCCTTCAAAGTAATAGGAACATCGAGACAAACATTTTCCTGAGATAACTCTTGCATAACAATTGGGGGTTCTGGCTCATCAACCTCCTTATAACTTAGACGACTAAACTGATTAAAAAAATCCTTTAATGAAACATTTCCAATATCTTTCTCCTTACGTTCATTCTTACCATTCAGTAGCTGCCAATATTCCTTAGGATTTTTTGTCCGCAATGAACGTAATGATTTATTCAAGTCCTGAAAATATAACCTCTTTTTACAACGTAACAAATTCCTATAAGATTTCCCTGCACCATCATAATTACTTGAATCAACAGGAACATCAGAGTTCCTCATCAATTTTACCTTCCTCTTCCATCTATTTTTAACATTCAAATATTCCTTCCGAGCATCTCTACATTCAGTATCAAACCATGGCTGTTGACTTTGCTTACTCTGACTGTTACCTGATTTACTTCCATCTTTTTTATGATGCTTTAATTTACACACTCCAACTTCCTTTGCCGTACTCAAAAACATATCGCACAAATGTGAATAAAAAATATCAATACCTTCTTGATTAACATCAGCTTCAAGTTGATCTACATATTTATGCATTACCTCGCTATAATCTTTAGTATGCTGCTTAAAGTCTAACATACTATTACTATTCCATTGAAAGGCGAGATAATTTGACTTGTCTAGCCCTGTGCGTGCTTCCCTACTTTCATTTCTCAATGAATCACTGTTCAACATATCTTTAGATTGCAAGGTCAGCATAATAGGGCAATGTACATCAGACAAACATCTATCAAAAATATCAACATTAAAATCTTTTACTAATGGAAATAATCGTTTTGACATAATAGCATAATCAACAGTGCTACGGCCACCATTCTTATTAAAACAGGTATACTTTCCAATAGTGTGATCACTACCTGCTCTACCATTCACAATTCTTAAATCAAAACTTTGGCACATCTCAATAACTTTCTTGCCATTATTATTAACAACTGTATCATTGTTAGAACGAGAATTAAAAATATCTGTATCATACATGTCCAAGTCACCATCACAAGCTCCTAGGCTGGACTGGTCCACAAAATCATCTACATCCAAAAAAATCATCAAGCATCCCTGTTCTGGCATTAAAGTCCCCTAATAAACAAAATGGTGCATTATGTTTACTTTTAATATCAACGATGTCATTAGAATAATGAATGGATCCCTCACATGGGAGATAAATGCACACTCCAATCCATGATAAATCTTTAAAAGACTTGTAATGAGCAGCAATACCATTTTAGATCAATAAATGACTCATATACTGTGTCTTCATCAATAACGTACGTACATACATTTCATCGCCTCTATTTTTTAATTTAGAACGAATAAAATGAGAAAAAAAAGATCATGGTCACTAATCATATGACATTTAAAACAATAGAATTATGACTGTCCGTCTGAACACGTGATTTCAACAGTAAAAATAAAAGATTTTACTGCACGCTTTCGATATCATATTCCACGTTATAGTTATTGCTCAAATTGGTCAGACAATTTGATTTAATTTTAAACAATGCTTGACATGATTATCAAGGGCATAATCGGATCCATTGTCCAGATGGAGGTTCGATAGTCACCTTTTCAAATATTGATTTCTTAGTGCACATTTCAGGCAAGACAGACAATATTCTCATATAAAGATTTGCGGGCACGTTGATCTGAGCTAGCCGATATTGGTTTGGCAGCTCTTTGGTGATCCATCCGAGCGTGTAAATCTTTGCAAAGCACTTACGGCCAATAAGTTGCAGGTATAATTGCATCGTGACTTAATTACGTATCACCATAATAAACGCAACTAGCTGACAAATGATAGAACGCCATCTAGCTCTCTGGAGGGGAGGGGGGGGGGGGCAGAAAGCAATAATGTTCGCGTATCATATGGCTTATTTAGGAAATATTATGAGGCCTATCTCGTCTGGGTTATAATTAATGAGAGCTGGTGATGATAATTATACCTGAATGAAGAAGCATGCTTGTGCTGCTGCTGATGATGATGAGGATGATAATGATGATGATGGTGCTATGGTATAGTGATGATGGGGTGATGGTGGTGATGACGATAATGGTGATAGTGATTATATGGTGGCGGTTGTGGTGATAGTAGGGTGGTGGTACTGAGGATGATGATAATAATTGATATCATGGTGGCGATCAGTGGCGTACGCAGGATTTTTTCAGGGGGGTTTAAAATCGGGTCAAAAATTTCGCAACGACTCAGTCAGCCGCTGAATAAGCGGGGGGGGGGGGAGGTCTCAAAAAAATCGCAACGACTCAGCTCAGCCAGTCGCTGAATAAGCGGGGGGGGGGGGGGGGTAAGAGGACAATTTTTTTTTTTTTTTTTTTTTTTTTTTGGGGGGGGGGGGGGTCCCGAAATTTGAAATTTTGACCCATCGACATTTCGTTCCGTTGGGGGGGGGGGGGGGTTTTCCCAAAAAACATACACACAACAAAAAAACTCAAGGGGGGGGGTTAACCCCAAACCCCCCCCCCCCCTGCGTACGCCCCTGGTGGCGATGATGATGACAATGATGAGGATGGTGGTGGTGGTGGTGGCGGTGGTGGTGGTTGGGCTTAGGCCCATCGCCACTGCACCCTCATTTTCATTAAGTGCCTCTGCACCATAAATGGTGTACGACAGATCATCACCAGCCGATGGCCACTATCATAATCATCTTCATTCATCATCATTATAATCATCATCATCATGTAGTGTGTAGTCGTGATATTTTACCTGACTGCTAAGAAAGCATTATTATGATATCTATAGGATATAAGAGAGGGTATTGAAGTGGCACTTGAGTTGATATCTCAATAATCTGAGCAAACAAATTGAATGCAATCGTGAGTTTTCCCTCGTCTTGGTATTGGTATAACAGCTCTAAACTAAATCAAGGTTTGAAGAAAAAAAAAACTTACATATCCGAGTAAAACCCATACGGGAATTTCAAAAATAAAATTGAAGGAAAAGAAATAATCTTCATCTAAACAATATACTTGTACTTTTCGTTTTAATCTGCAGTTTCTAAATGTCATTAGTCCTGTATGGCTTCCGCTGGCGTATCAAGAAATAACGAAATACGGATTAGAATCTTGTCAAATACGGGGATACAATACATCAGAGTCGCTCTACGTCTTGTAAACCCATCACATGATCACAAGTTATACTGATTTTTTTTTTCTTTTTTGGGGGGGGGGGTGGGGGGTGGGGGGTGGGGGGTGGGGGGTGGGGGGGTGGGGGGTGGGGGAGTACACCGGTTTTAATATTGGTTGGATACGCCATTCCCGATTTTTAGTGAAATATCAAGCCTTGCAAACCCCTACCAATCTAGTACATATGTGACGGGTTGTTCTTATCGTCAGTGCAAATGTTGTTCTAAATTATTAAGATTCTTCCATTTAATACTTGTTGGACTTTATATTTGGCCGTTTGGACCAGAATGTGCACCATAATTCTAGATGCGATGGGGATGTATTCCTTAAAAGCTTTTCCCCGAACTCCACATTCTCGCTTTTCTTCTTTCCTTACCTTTCTCCTAGCTCTAGTCCAATCCTTAATTCCTTTTCTCTCCCCTTTCTCATTCTTACAACCTCCCTCTCGTTCAATACATCACACTGACACTGTCTCCCTCTTTCTCTGTAAATATATTGTCCAACCTTGTTGCTGCTCATCTGCAAGTGTTTTCTGCTAGGTACAAATTGATCACAGAATAAAAACAAAAGCTCATCAAACATCTCATCTTACCTAATTTTTATTTTTTCCATTCATAAGCGAATTACTGTCGAAGGTATTTGTGGCATATTATTTCTCAATGATAAGGTACCTTACATTAGCTGTAAAAGTGACATAATCGAAACGGTAAATATATACCAAGCATTCCAGCAAGATTTATGATTTTCTCTAAGTAACTTCTACCTTTGGGCACTACCTTACATACATTATTGATATTATATTAGCATAGGTCCTCTAACAAGAAAAGAGCCTCCAGAGTCATACATTTTGAGAAAGAAAAAGATATTTTAGTCATTTTGTGTGTTGGAACAAATGGGAGAGTTGTCTGGCACTACATCAAAGTGACATTACCGATTCAGCCAATTTGAAATTCCCATAGACTCGAGCAAAAGTTACCTTGGGCTTAGTATTCATTCTATTCAATAATGTGTACTGGTTGACAGGATAATACATCATAGGTTTACATGAAACCACTTAGCCTACATAATCTCTATACTTGAAATTGTTGAATAGGGTCTCTAAGTGACAGGAGAATAAATTTGTCAATATGTATTGGTTTCCAATATAATTTTTTTTTTTTTACGGAGATCAGCTTTCCTCTCCATAAGTTTAAGGACATGACTTTATTTCAAGTATTTTGTTGATTAATTTACTACTGTTACTTTCCAACCTTCTTAAAGGGCAATACAACCCTTGTAATAAGTTCATTTGTATGAAAGCAGAAGAATAGGTTTGAAATAAATCAGAGCAAAATAAGAGATCACTATAGCTATGCGAATCTCAAATTGGCAATTTTGTCATTAGATTGTGACCACTGAACTCTACACTGTGTAGAGTGATTCAGTGATTGTGACAGTCACATACAACTCTCCCACTTGTCGTATTAAAAAATATCATTAATTTCTGACTTTCTCCTAAGCGCCTTCTCCCTTAGGGCACAAATGGGAAATTTGTCTCACACTACATTACAGAGACATTACTGATTCAGCCAATTTGAAATTCACATAGTGCCCTACAACATTAACAAATTCTTAACTTTCTTATTTTTTGTCTGATTTCATTCAAACTTTCACCAGTCCGCTTCTCTGAATTTTCTGCTTTCTTTTAGAGTTGGTCATTCTTAAGGCTGAATTTCCCTTTAATGATGAAAGTATCTTGTTTGCAAGTATAATGTGTTGAACAGATTCACATGCATTTTGCTGACAGGATAGATCATAATTAGCTATACACATAGAGATGCATTGTGGAATTCAGTAGTTCTCTCTAATAGTCTTTCAGCATTAAAAGAATAGGATGACACAACTGTAACAAATACAAAAACATGTTTATATTCATTCATGTATATAATCTCCTGCAAGCAAGATGGATGTTTGACTTAGGTACAAACAAATTTGCTTTACATGTTTAAAGTTCCATCATCGTATTGTATGACCAAAATATCCCTGTCAAAAAATGATTGTAGAAAAGAGTTATTGTACAACAAAAATTAATCTAATCTATAGATGAAATGATTTATGAGAATAGGCAAGCACATAAGATTTGTTATTCACAGAACTTTACTCCGAGAATAATTATCCGTACATGACTTGGTAGGAAGAAAACAAATCTTGATAATTATGCTCTGTATTAGAATATCTCATGTTCTCAGATTTTGGGGAATGATTTTCATAAATATATAATCTGATGTGTGTGCATGACCCCTTTTAATATGATTAAATGTATATGGCCTATGGCTCTCAGTAGACTATACCATACCAGGCACTTTGTTCAATTTATGTAACACATATCAAATTCAATGTACATCCTATTACGTGCTGATTGAGATAATGAAACTGAAATATATCTGACCAACCAAGGTCATTTTTAAAATGCATGTACTCTGCAGCTGATCAAAAATGTTAGTAGCACTATTGCTACTAGTCTTTCAACACCGAGATATCACAGTTTTGATCTAAAAAAAACACCAACAACTGATAACTAAGTTAAATAACCAGCTTTCTCATGATACATTTGCACAATGAAACAAGAACAACCTGAAATGTTCATACACAGTTTGTCTGTGACTCTGTGTTTCTTAAAATTCTTCTTCCAGTTTTTAAGGGGACCTACTGTAACCCCGACAATGCCCTAATAGAAATCTTTAACTCAGTCAAGTCAAGTCCACCATTGTAGTTAACACAGCTATTTAATTGAATCTTAACAAAGTGATGTTGGTGGTGATTAAAGAGGCTTATCAATAATCCAGTCCCAACAATAGCACCATTGAACGTGGCCATAAAAGACACCAACTTCCTGCTTTTTATGGCATGCATTTTACATGATTAATGTATCACCAAGTCTATTTCTATCTTCATAGCTTTGGTCTTTTCCATTTCCTTTAACATAAGCAACTATCTTAATGTGATATTGCCTGTTAGAAGTACTCTTGTTATTTGCATAATGGTTTACATGTTTAAATAGGCACCGAAATTCAGTGTAAGAACTTTATGCAATGCAAGTAATATTGCATACTGGGTGAATTGTGTTTGAAAAATGAAATATCTTTACGAAAATTTGAATATTTCAATAGTGAGAATTAGAAAATGTAGCGGGTAAGGCATTTCAGGTCCTAGAATGTTATTTTGAATCCTACTAATTTGGATTCTAGTCATCAAGCAAAACTACACTCCAATCCATTGAAACAGACATTTATAAGCAAAAACATGGATGGAATTTCAACAACTTGACCTGCAATATCAAAACCAATAGTGGTTATTTTGATTTATTGCACTTCCTGTTCAGCAATTCTACTGAATGCACTTTTGAATCTACTAAATACCATATATTTGTTGGTCTTTGTAATAGTACTTGAAGCCCTCTCCAGAATGAAACCTGATAAGGAAAAGTTGCAAAGCCTCTGTTTGCTAGCACTTCCTTCCTGATCTTTAGGCTTTTATCAGTGCAGTGAGTAAATATATGGGGAAACCAACAACTGTTTATAATTACAACATAACAGATTTGATAGAAACTGTACTATCCGCCTAATAAAGGGATTGGGTATCTTCGTCTCAGATTCTAAACGAAATCCTTGATTTAGCTCATGCAAACCTTTAGATCAGTCAGGAATCTCATGACATTTACAAGCCGATCGGCCGTCTGATTATCAAGATATTTATGATTGGAATTCCAAATTTTAGAAACCGTTTTCCCCAACGGTTTTCATCAAGCTACAGTCTATTGGGGAAAACAAGTATGGTTAAACCGGTCACTCAAAGATTTTTACTTTTTTAAGGCACTTCATGATCATTTTGAAGCGCTTTTTTTTTTAGGGATTCAATATTACACCATATCACAGACGTTGATAACACGTAGGGCCACACATCTCAGATTTTTTGGCATTGTTAAACGATCCCTTTAATACTAAAATAGCACAAGATAGAAAGTCACAAAGTCTTCCTTACTCTTCTCTTCACTCCATATCTCTTTAGCCAAAATTGTGTCACCAAGGCACTATATGGAAAAACCATAATTCTAGCCCCCCAAAATCAAGCAATGATTCTCCTTTAAATAATGATTTATACCTGCCATCCACAAATTTTCTTTCCAGAAGTGTTCCTGTATACGGTAACAGATAATTTACCAATGGAAGCCAATATAAACAGGTGTCACTTAATAGGAGAGTGGTATTTCGCTTCCAATATTTTGCAGCTTTGGGGGGCAATTAAGGAACTAGGCAAGGCATCCCTACATTGCCGATACCTGGCTGATGTGAATGGTACCCTTAAGACCACAACATCTATGGCCCATGAAGTGAAGCATTAAGCATCAAGTTATTAAACAAATTGCACCAGTCCATGTACCGACACCCTTTCCAGCCAATGCTCTGAATACTGAGAGAACCCTTGTTCAAGATTCAGCTGGCAGAACCGGTAAGTTGCTTCACATCCTCACTGCCGGAGCTGCTGTTGAGTCCTAGCTCCTTTAGAGCTCTTGTGAAGTGTGACGGCAGAGGGGCTGTGATGGTCACATCCTGCTGACCGGCCCACTCTGGGAGGACCACATGATGAAGATGAAGGAACAGTGGTAGAAGAGACACCTGTGGTCTGGTCATGCCCAGGGCCTTTTTAATACCAGGATTAAGAACCTGCAGAGTATCAAGAAATGAAATTAAGGTCGTGAACATTATCTAAATCTCTTGATTTCTTCTTTAGGTTTCAGACTACAGTACTACTGCCACAAATGCCACATTTTCACAAAAATTGTTAATTGGGATAATTCAATTGAAATAATGCAACATTACAAATTGTAAATTATTTGTCTCACTGTATAGTGTATACTGCAATTTTAAGTCGGATTTTGTAGAATAAAAAACAAAATACCAACCATCTACGAAGAATTGTATGTATATTTTATATACCGGTAAGCACTAAAACATACAGTCATCATTGAAATAAGGCGTCATTGCCGACAAGCCTCTTTCTGCTTTTTATGAACCGAGCGCTTTTATCTACATTGATTGATATGTATTGTTTTTACAGTAGAAAATAAATGATAAGATTTGATACCTTCACGACTGAGTTAATTTGGGTAGAAACCTTACAAAATTATGTGAGACTTTGAGTCATAAATAAAGATCTTTGTTTTCACACTAATGATGCAATTTCTGTGGAAACCTTACACAATATTTTGATGGGTTAATCAAATGAAACCATACAAAATATTGAACCTTCAAAGCCTTACAAGAGACATGTCTAGTGTCTACATGACACATGTACATGTAGATAATGGACATTCCCAATATTCAGTTTGACTTTAATGAGAGGCCTGTCATCCCATGGGTACTTAAGTCCCTCTCTCACATGATATAATAAAGCATATGACATACAAATTATTTATTTAAAAACAAATTAAAACAAAAGTTAATAAAAAAGAAGAAGAAATCAGAAAATAAAGACCTACTGCCCCACCCCCTACCAAAAAAAAAAGAGATGGCGGCATAGGAGTATTAAATGCACTTCGACTATCTGGATACAAAATGAGTACACATGGCAATTATTGTTTGGTACAGCTAGGAATCTTTATCCTTTTACCATTTATATAGCACATAGAGAGGTTTCCATCTTACTATAGTCTGTAAAGATGGTCTTGTAAGAATAAGAGTTGAATTGCAGTTCAATTGCATTGCTATTTAAGATATTTGTAAAAGGAAAATTGTAGCGTAGAGGGTACTTGACTGGCTAGGGCAATTGCAGCTGCAACGTTAGGATTTAAATAGTGATAGTCAACTTATCATATCAAGTTTTGTATGTACAATTGAATGTATAGCTTGTGAGAAAGTTTCTCATTACTTTCTAAACGCATTCTAAAAACAAGCAATATTAGAGAAACATTTTTTCAAAGACTCGCTCACCAGTCCCCTAGCAATATTAAAAAAGAGTTTTAATACTGATGTCACGACTTCTTCATATCATCTCTAAACATAGTTCATAAATATAGTGTAAACATTTTACTGATTAGGTTGACATTAACGCAAGAGTTTTTTTTCTCTCAAAGTGTAAGGTTTCATACCATGCCTAATGAATTGGAAATTCAAGTACAAACATTTTTTCTCATCACTAGTCTGGATAAATTATTGTGATAACCACATCCCACGTAGCATACATAGCTTTGACTTTCATGGAAAAATGTGTACCTGCTGTTTGCAAACATTTTTTCTTAAAAATATGGCTACCCGGTAATCAGTATCTCATGTGAAACTGATGATTGCAATATGATCATGGTCGAGAAATCTTAAGGATTTCAATTAGTCCGATATGGAAAGGAAACAGAAGTAATCTCTTGTCTCTGGCATTTTGCTCTGGCAAAAATTGCTTCGTGCTGTATTACATCAAAGACATAGGGTCGAGTTACACTGGATTTGAGTTTAGGTTAAGGGTTAGGGTAACATCATGTTTTGTGAAACAGGGTTGATGTCAGAAAATTTGTTTGTGTAGGGAAATGACTGCTAAGGCAAATGTCGCTGGTGCTTGTGCAATGGCAATATCCATGCTGTACAAACCTGTATGTTCTGAGTGCCCAGTGCATGATAAGGATCCATTAGAATGGGTTTCCCAAGAATAGTCTGGACTTGGTGTGAGTAGGTGTGGTCACCTAAGATTGGACAGAGATCGTTGACCATCTGTACCTGAAGCTGGTGTCTTTTCACTATATTCAAACAAACAGGAAAAGATTTGTTGACATTCAAACTGAGAATCCTGAAGAAAAAAAAAAGGGGACTGCTGGTGTGAGTTTTTATCTATTTTGAGTAAGAAAAAAATTGTCAATATTTAATGCAATATTCCTTGAAGAGCAGATTACCTTACCGTTTTTTAGAAAAAAAATGAATTGAAGCATTCAAAACTGGGAAATATCATCACAAAGATGGAGAAAAAAAAGTTTTAAACAAGTTAAAAAAAAGAAAAAGATTTCCGACCGACTGACCCATGTTTTTTTGCACCAAAAGGGAATTACAACTTCTTCTTTTTTTAGGCCTAATGAAGAGGTACACGATTATCCTCATTTCCTGACTAACCTCTTAAGGGTTGCAGCTCTATGAGTGCACATCCTAGTTCCTTGTTCTCACTGATGACCCTGTACTTGGTTTCTGCAGACCATACATCCCCATCTCTTATTTGCCTCCCAGAAGGATTGTGCCTACAGACGGTCTGACAAAATACAGATAAAAAAGAGAATCTCAAGTACCGGTAGTGTTCTATTCAATAGAATTGTATTCAAAGATACATTTACTACAAATTACAATAGCAATTATAATCTGGATTTTCATAATGCTGAGATCGAAATTAGGTTTTTGAGTGATTTACTGATATCATTACCCATCTATTGGATTTATTCAAACACACAATGTGTGTACTATCTCCACTGAGTAAGGAGTATTCTTACTATGTAAAATTCTGAAAATTCAATCACAGCTGTTTCATCAACCCACAATTTCTCAATTTTTCTCTTAGATATGAATGGGGTTGATCCCATAACCTTCACATCTCCTTTTAACTGCTCCTATCTCCCATTTACATCTCACTGATAAGTATGTAAAAAGTTAACATGAACCACCAATTTTACTACCGCTATGCAATTAATAGCTGTTAATAGATATTTAAACTGGAACCTTAACTGCTGAATAGGCACTGGACCGACATTCCTTGTCTTTCATATTTATCATTTTCTGGGCTCTTTGACAAGCGTTACGGTGCACAAAATCACAAATCATCTTATTTTTCAACTGAGTTGGGATTGGGATAGCTTTTTTTTTAATAGAGAGAGAGGGATAGAGAGAGAAAGAGAGATAAAACAAGTGTGTGTGTGTGTGTATGTGTGAGAGGGAGGGAGATGAGAGAGAGAGAGAGAGAGAGAGAGAGAGAGAGAGAGAGAGAGAGATAGCATATCTGCTGTTATAGGTAGTATCAAAGAACAATGCTATTCACCAACATAAGGCTTGGGTTATGCATACCAGTAGCTTGAATAAGCTTCTGGAAAACAAAGAAGATTTAATCCCTATTGTGAGCTCTGTCCCAGTAAACCCCAAGACAAAAAGTGATGTGACAAAGATCCTCTACATCTGGTATACTTGAGTGTTAATGAGCCTTTCCAGGAAGCCAAGACACAAAACCTCTTTGACCTACACACAGACAGCTATGCAAAGAATGAGGCTGGATCTAAGGAAAAGCTGATAAAACCTAGAGGAGAGCTCATCACAAACATGATTATTACAAAGACACTCAAGAAATCAACCAAGGGGACCAATAGCATTCAAGGCTAAGCATTGTGCATCGTGTGTTGAAATGTGCAAAAATTACAATGACACATAATACAACCATATAGACAATACACTGGTATAATGAAACTGCCCTTGGGATGATTAAAAAAATTCTTTCTTTGCTACAAGACTAATTTATTTGAATGAAGTATTGAATTAGAATTTCCATTGGGTCTTTTTTATAACCTTGCATAAGTGTATTTGAGTTTTCTAAGCAGCAGTAACAGTAATGATAATAATTCATTAAATAAGACAGTCCACACTCGACCAATTACAAACTTATCGAGAAGAGGCCCAGACAAACTTTCAACCTCATACAAACATACCATGTTTATTCCTCCAATGACATCAGACCCGAGGTACATTTTCGAAACACCTGTATTATTTGTATGGCAAGAAAAACAAAATAAAGAAAACAATTATATTCTATTAAAGAGTTTGAGAATCTAGTGCTTTGCATGGCCAAGAAGTATGTACTTTTAGAAATAGATATCTACAATTTACTGCCACTAGAGGGAGCTAGATACTACCATAGTATGCATACTTTTCTTTAGCCTGCAAAACTCCACTTAAATCAATAACATTCAAATAATCCTATCCTTGAGATGTAATCTCAACACAAGTGACAAAATGGTAATTAACGGGATACAAACAAATCACTCATCTTAACTCCCATGTTAAACAGACCTGAATGGTTCAAAGAATTTTTTTTAAAAAGTTTTATATACATGTATTTATACATGATGTCTAATTACCAGTCTTGCATGTCATACCCTCTTATTACCTGTTCTCATCTCTGGGATTCCACACACAATGGACCTGGAAATATAAAATAAAGATATAAATTAATAATGTACTTGTAATTTTATCTGGGGCTTTCATAATTGAACCACTCAGTCATAAAAAAAAACAGTTTTTAGATTTTGTTTTGCTTTTTATTCATGACATACAATCACTTCGCCGACAATCTAGTCTAAATATCTCAATAAAATATATGTGCTTTGACAGGTACTTCTTCACTGATTGTCATATCACTATGGATAAATTACTAGGAGAATGCTACTCCCGTACTTGTAAACTATCATCAGTTTGGACCTAAAATATTACAGTTATGAAAATCTAGGATATAATTCAGTCTTGCCAAAGGGTCAAATATATTTCAATCATATACACAAACAGAATACACATTTATTGTAAAATATCATTTACAAAATTACAAAAAATAATTACCAATTGTTTTTTTTTAAGTTGATTAACTTGAATATCATCAGAGTCTGTTATATTTGCCGTATTTTAAATTGATCTAATAAAAGCACTCAAATTATTGATTTGAATGCAGATATTTCAAATTCATATTTCACAAGTAACCTCATGATGAAAAGACAAGATCTTGAGAAATAACTACTGGTATCCAACCGACCTCTAAATCTTACCTGTAGGTTTTGATGAACTGTCGTCTATTTCTAGCCTCTTTAATTCTATCCTGAAGCTTTTTAGCAGCCATCCTGTTTTCTGCCAATAACAATAAACCTGATGCTTCTCTGAATGTTGTGAAATAAGAACGATAAAATTAGAGATAATGATACCTTCCTAAATGAGCTATTTTATTGAATGTCTATGACTATCAATTTAGGAAACAAAACAAAACATTTCAAATTGCCTTTTACACCTTTCTTACAAAAGCAACAAATAATTATTGTGAATATAATTGCATGTGGAAACTTGCAGGGTGCAAATTATTTAAAAAATTTATACATTCATGTATACCTGTTGCATCTCATTAAAAAAATATGTATAGATAGAAAGAAAACAAAATCAACAACAAAAATGAACAATCAAAACATTGGTAAGAACCTTGCAAATGTTGGAGTATGATGGGCTAATACAAAATAAATCTTAATATAATAATGTTTCCTATCTCAACAAATAATAATATCATAACAAATTACAATCAATAATATATGTTAATGATGACTGTATGCGACTTTAAATACAATATTTATGTCAGAAGGCAGTTAAGCTGAAAAGAAACTGTGGTCTCGTACAGATCAATGAGTCTTAAATAAATCAAACCATACTTCTCAAGACCTTGTGCTATCTCTGCCGAGGGACAATCAGTAACGTCTGCTACCTGTGACATCATGCTAGAAAGGGTCAAAGGTGAAGATTCATCATCCTCATTTACTTTTCCAGAAACACCCAATCCAGGAGGCTTGTTAATTGCTACAATTCCATCTGAGCAAAAGAGTATTTACAAGAAAGTAAATGTTAAGTTTGAACAGTTTCCTTGGAAGATGTAAGTACTGGTTTGTTGAATAAAATTAGGATTTCAATACAGTGATGGAATTATGTTAATACCTTTTAATATTGCTTTGACACTTACAACACATGAATACATGTACCTGCATGACTGAATTATGGATCTTACTAGATTACGATACAAATAGTTAAGAACACATTGCAATTTGAACCTCTGCAGACTTAATCACTTAATTAAACACCCTCCTTGTAAATTCAATCAGTTGATTTGCTATAAACATGATATAACAAGTATTCACAGGGTAAAGCAATTGTAGTAGTCTTCAATTAAAAAGCAGCAATCTAAATCATACATTTTTACTCTTGAACGTATTCTTCATCATGTTCATTATTATTAATCATTAGGGTCTACGCCTTTTTACTGTAATCAGACATTTGTTCTTGAAAAAGGTAGAACTAACTGACCTTGCTGATAAACGATATTCTTCTTTAAATAGTGAAGAACAGCCTCTTCGTCTTTCGTGTTATTTAAATGTTGTAGAAGTTGTCTGTGATATCTTCTCTTAGCGAAAGAGTTGGCAGCTGATGACTGGATTCGATCGTCTTTCGATCCCCTGCAGCAGCAGGCTACATATGTCCGGCACACAACGCCAGAGTTCGGGCGTGCTTGTAGCAAGGGTTCCGCTGGCCGCCTGAAGAATATACCAAAGCAGCTTCGTGTGCAGAAATACATTTTTGGCCACTAATTTCAAAGAAGAGTAATGTAAAGTGATAATTGGAGCCTATGATCTTCTCAAATATTGCAAAATAACTAAATGGGGGTGACAGAGAACAAGAATTACAAAGTCAAAGGAGAAACCACAAATTCAATCGCCTTGAGTAACCTTGGTAGTTCAAGACGTTATAGTAAAACAATTATGGGTGAGGGGTTTTAGATAAGTGTTTTAATTCATGAGAAAGGGAAAATGTACCTTATATTTTACAGCATGAAGAACCTTGCATACTAAATGTTTCAATAAAAAACTTATCAAGGAATTATTGAACATATTCAATAGCTGAAAAAGTGATCAGTAAGGGGGAAATCTGGTGAATAATCTCAGTTGTCTTGAGTGTAGGCTAGACTCCACGTGTTGCTCACTGTACACTGAAGTAACATTGGGTATGAATGAGATTCAGGAATATATTGATCGAAAAGTATTTTGTAAGATGAAATTAATATATTCAATGTAAAACCTGCTAAAATCGACTTACATACTAATGAGAGAACTGATATCTTAGTGTTCTTCATAGTTTTCTTTTTTTTGTTGGCAACGACTCAAGAAAAAGTCTATCATCTCAATGAAACCTTGCATCCCCTCCATCATCATCATCATCAGTTCTTTGTCATCCTTCATTCTCTTCATGCATAATCACCATTCTTTCCATTTTCATCACCTATCATCACTGTTATTACCATCATGTCTTGCATAATACCTTGCATAAAACCCCGGCATAAAACCCTATGGTAAAATATATGGAGAGGGAGAGAAAAAGAGAGATAGAGAGAAAGAGAGAGAGAGATAGAGAGATAGAAAGAGAGAGAGAGAGAGAGAGAGAGAGAGAGAGAGAGATATAACAGAGCACTATGGAGACTAGTAATTATATATGGTCAGAGTAAGAATCATAGAATCTGTTTTATTGCTCTTTACAAACATACATTATTGAAGACAAGCATGAGAAAAATAATTGGAATATGAATGATGGAATATGAAAGATGCACATTTTGTAAACAGAAAGCTTAATACATTTTCATGGCGTTGTCTGAAATGAATACTTGTTATCAGAAAATGTTACAGTAACTTTTATGGAATCATATGTATTACCGTACATACTGATATTTGTCCAATTAAAATTGCATACAAGTACTTAAGCTACGAGTGCTTCACTCGAGAAAAAAAAAAGATGTACTGATTATCATCATAGAACCAAAATGTGTAAACATATTTTATTAGAAAACTTATGCACATGATTTTGCTATTTTTTCTTAAACAGAAATGATGACAGATATTTCATAGAGAAAACAGATTTTAATGCAATAAATATGAAAAGGTTTTAAATTTATTTGTTTCCAAATAAACTTAAAGGAGCCCTAAGTTTGTCTTTGAGAAAAAAAAATGTTGAAAAAGCATCTTAATTGCACTTTATCAATGACTTCTTCCCATCTTGTAAAATATCTTTCTGTCACTGATGTCATCACAAGAAAAATAGCATCATACAGGTGGAATAGAGTACATAGTGATTCATTCGCTTGGAATTGTGAGTGCGGAATGACCTGAAACTAATATCTCTAATTTTAACTATAATTCACAGTAAGAACATCATTTGTAAGGAGGTAATGAAATACAAAACATTCCTGATTTGGTCCATATCTATTTTTAAAGCCCTTCTATTCTCCCATACCTAGAATTTCTTCAAATAAAGGATTAACTCTATAATTATGGTCTGGAGTGGGTTCCATCACTTGGTTTCTGACATTTTCATAAATAGAAGCATCTTCAAATTGAAAGTTTCCCAACATTGAATTCATAATAACTATGCATCCCCTCTATTACCCAAACAACAAATATATAAAGTTAAGAAAATAATAATAAATCATAAAAGTTAAAAAGTCAAGACAATATTTGAACTTACTAGATAAAGACATTTTAAGTTCACTTCACGCTCATTATAAATGGGTCATGAGCCTCATGCTGGCCCACAGAAGAAATTGCATATAGCTGTGAATACACGAAGCAAATTATTTACTAACTTGTGTTTAAACTCTTATGCAGAGTGGAAAATTGAATTGCAGATCTTGAACATGAATAGATTGCACTGTATAGAAATTAAGAGAAAGACAAGTGCCGTGGTAATAGACAGACAGACAGACAGATAGACAGACAGATGGATAGACAGATAGACAGACAGACGGATAGACAGACAGATGTACAGACATACATACATAGATATGTATAAATGTAGATAAATAAATTCCAATATCAATTGTAGTGATAAACATATACAAAGGAGCTTTGTAATAAGCTTGGCAAATAAATGAAAACATATGGTGCACTTCATCAACCGAGTCTGAACAAAATATGTTTTTTCAAGTATATACTTCAGTCCTGTCCTCAAAATAGGCAGAATATGTTTTCATCTTGTGAACATATTACATTTAAATACGATTTCGGCCTGAATGATTTTGTCAATCATCATTCTCCCAACATACTAATAATGTACATATAAAGTACATGTATATTCAATGTGAGTTACAAAAGAATTCAACATGAAATAAAAAGGAAGACTTGTAAACTATAGTGAGCATTATACATGTACCCTGTGGCATGAATAACCTGTATGACCTAACTTGACCACACACAAAACGAGATTAAATTCAACACAAAACGAGATTAAATTCAACACAAAACGACATTAAATTCAACACAAAACGAGATTAAATTCAACAAAAAACATTTTGTCAATTGATCAATCGTAGTGTATGGTAGATTAGACATTCTAATTAAGGTTAGACATTCTAATTAAGGATTCATATTGTGCATACTACAAGAATTGTCACTATGAGCAATAGTCCTAATATATCAATGCCATGAAATCAACTGGATACATGAGTTACATAGGCAGTTATATTGCAGTTTTGAAAAGCATTCCTATTTTGAATATATCACCACAGCTTTTGACATTTAGATTCAAGGCACAATGAATACAATTTTGTTTTAATACAGTAGTTGGATTAAGATGTAAGATATTAGAGAAAGCACTACCATGCTCAAAATTATTAATTTCTAAGCCAATAAAGAAAAATTAATCATACACAATTTAAGTACTAAAAAATAATTAGTGATCACTTATAATTTATGCCTCACAATATAAATGCTTGTGAGCAATGCAACGTTCATACATCTATCAACAAAAAACATGCTACTATTAATCTCCTATACCCAGTACAAAATCTTTTTTCCATTTCCTACAGTAAAAATGTCAAAAATACAGATACAAATATTCAAAATGAAAGCAAAGGAAGTTGGCAATGGAGGTATTCCGAATATCATTGGTTATAGTAGTCAAATTAGAGTCAAGTAATAGTCACTCAATACCATACAAGCCTCATTCACATATTACACAGTAAACCGTCTAATTTTTGTTTTTTTACACGGTTTATGGCATTATGTATGAATGAGCCCCAAGTCAGCCAGGTTAATCTATAACAAACACCTCTCACTAATGAACGTCATGATTTTCTTATAATTCATCCTTCTTAGGTTTGATCTCCTGTAGATCCTTCCTATGTTTAGGCTTGTATTTCTGCAGCTTAGCGTACCGCTTCAGCAGATCCTTCCAGTAGCACTGCACATCGTCCATACGAAGGTGATTCCAGATGAAGTCCCGACCCCTGAAGACACAAGGTGGCAAGATTATTGAATATAAAAGATAGAGTTAATTAAAAATGGTAATGGTAATGGTATGAAAGCTAATTATGCTGAAAGATGAACAAATAAATGCTATTCTTTCACACTGCAACCCCAAAGGAGGCTATATCATTGAAATCTTTCAAAAGAATGGCATGCCGTGCTGAAGATGGAATTTAAAAAAAAAAGTCTAATTGGTATAGAAAGAGTATGTTAATATGAACATACCCATGAAATATCTTAACTGTATATCAAAAGCTTTTTAAAGCACCTGCAAACATTGGTGTGTTGACGTTTTAACAATTATGTGATATTTCTCTCTTGGGGCACAAGGAGTAACGTTTAATGCTCTTCTTAAATAACTTGGTCAAATCATGTACCAATGTGCCACCACTTCCCAATTGTGCATACATACACACATGTTTACCACATGAAAATGTATGGTACAGGGAAGCATTATCCTGAAATATGAAGTATAAGCATGATTCATACATTCCAGAGTGCAAAATCAAATGTTGTATATCATATCCCTGTA
Organism: Strongylocentrotus droebachiensis; assembly: GCA_035222895.1. Lineage (NCBI taxonomy): Eukaryota > Metazoa > Echinodermata > Echinoidea > Camarodonta > Strongylocentrotidae > Strongylocentrotus > Strongylocentrotus droebachiensis. Next base: position 153,601 of record JAVYIG010000654.1, on the reverse strand, counting down.
GATATATGCAATAACAAAGATCTGACAGATCACTGCAATGCTGCCATAACAGAAGCTGAACTGTGATAATGTTGACTGACGGATGAATATATCTCACCTGTCTGCGACCTGCTGAGCTACCTCTTGGTTGGCCTTGGCAAATTCTATCAGTTCTCTGTGGGAGGGCACAAGAAATGGAGGACTTAAAGGGCACCAACAATCCTCATCAGAAGTTTGAAGTTCAAGACTGAATCATCAAAAGTACTTACCTCATTGAACTCTCTATATCATGACATCAAACAGCTTAACCGGGCACTGACATTATTGATAACATTATTATTGTTTGAAAGACCTATGAATTTTCTAGAGGTGATACAATCTATGGTAATAGATTGATAACACAATGACATGTTGCCAATTCCTGTATGCTTGACCATGCATAAAATGCGAGTCTCATAACTCTTAATTTTTTTTTCTTTTTTAAAACACCCATTGTAATTCCCTACCTACATTATATATGATCATGAGGTACTAAAAGACTCTCGAATATCCACTTCATATTCCAATCTGCACTTGATTTCAAACATTAACCCCTTATCATTGTATTTAATGAAGTAAAAAAACATATAACAGGCACTGCTATGTGCTGGATTTTCATTAAGACTACATTTAGCATTCTATTGAATTTGTAACTGTTTTAGGAACCATATTTAGTGCAAAGCTTATTTTGACTCTGGAACTGTATAGCTTTAAAACTTATAAATTTGTTTGTCATGACATAGAAACGTTTGTTGGGACCAGCAGAAGAAGGTCTAAAATCTTCTTTTTTCCTTCTTTTTTTTCAAACTAAAAAGTACATGTCATATTTGGACATGCAGAATCACTTGTTACACACATTTCCAGTGGTTGGGATGACCAGCTTTGCTCATGACACAGCAATTATACATGTTCTATAGTAAAAGTTTGGCAGATATCATGTATTTGAAGCCTTGAAAATGCAGTGAAAGATTCTATGAAAATGACCACTACTAGTGCTCCATGATATACTCTGGCAACAATTGCTCCAGGCTTTATTTTTCTAAAAATATTATAATGTTAGGCTTAGGGTCGCAACTGTGTTCATGATAATATTTATGGCTAGAGATAAGGTAAGTTATAGTGTTAGGCCAAGGGTTGAAGTTAAAAAACTAGGTTAGCATGCATGGGATATTGACCACAGAACAATTGTTGCCAGAGCATGTCTTGCACAACCTTCAAGATTACCATACAACACTTTCTTACCTTGCATCAGAAAGATCTTGTTTAACAGGGATGTAATGAACCCATGGTTTGAGCGCTGGGTAGAAGAATTCCAGCCACTCATTACCGACATGAAAGACAAGGGAACGGCAGAGAAACAGGTGCTTCAGACGAAAACTGGCAGCAACTCCACGGAAATTAAACAGGTACCTATTCAAGAATAAAAATCACTTATAGTAAACAAACACACAGTTTTCAATATTCTGTTCATATCTACCAAGCTTTTTCAGTATTTCAGATTGAGTTCTTAGTGAATCAGTTGACTACCTTAATGAGACGTAGCATCAGAAATAGCTGTTATGATTAATAACATAGTTAATGGTTGAATTTCAGAGTTTACATTAATTACACAGCATTTCAATACATTAAGTAGAATTTGTAACACAGCAATAGTAAAATGAAGATTTCTCAAAATAGCTCTGAAGTACTTCAACAGAGTTTTAAAATATTTTGTCTCTTTATATTTTTTTCTTTCTGTTCTGTTTCTACTACAATAGAGTCAACACCACCTTCATTTTATTATGACTGAAGGTGATGAAAATCCCATCCGTCAAAAAAGACAAACAACAAAAATATAACTGTACAATCACTTTCATATACTTGCATGAACACAACATGCTACTCTCATATACACATTTTGGGTGTCAAAATGAAATGGTATTACATTTTACGATATATTTTACTGAAATATTACATTTATAGTAAAGCAATATGTACCTGTATTTGCAGTGGTCTTCTAATGTCATTTCTTTTGCAGGAGGCATATGTAGTGTATCCTGTGCATGAAATATAAACAAAGACAGTACATGTATGCAAAATGGCTTCCAGATCCTAATATTTCAAGATAATTTTCTGAAACAGATGACTTGGGTACGAGTAACGGATTTAGCAAACAACCAATAAGAGTTTTTAATACACACAAGTCATCTTACAGAAGCAACTGCTCAGTGATATAGAGTGTTATCTAATTGCTTCCAAGAGTATGAAGTGAGAAATATTTCAATCTTGCCTGTCTGGACAAATCATGCCCAAACAACAATATCACTAGTGACTAGTCTATATGTCTACAAAAAACACACAGATATTCCCTTATTTTTATAAAAAATTGAAATCTGAAGCTGGATTTAAACTCTGTCTTAAGTCAAATTAATAAAAGAAAAGAGGTTAGACTTACACATAGGTCTACATTTTGCATTTGTAAATCATGATTTAGTATCAGCATCTGGTTTAACTGAATTAGTAGAATATAGATCACATCTAGTTTAATTTTTTGTTTAAATAGCTTGCTCAGCTACTGTATTCAATTTTCTTTAATTTTGGCATGTTTTGGCTGCCCAACATACATAGAAGGTGTATTTAAAACTCTGATTTGAAGATGTATTATTAAAAACTCTGATTGATAGTAGTTTCCAACTCACTGCATCAGATTTCCATGCTTGATTCTTGGTGTAGCTTGCATCAACCAAGTCTGGGTCATCTCTCGACAAGAGAACAAGCGGGTCTCTCTCAGCAGTCGTTCTAAGGAGGAGATATCAAACATTGTTTTGAAGGTGAAGGGTTTTATAACATCTATTAAAAAAAATCAAGATCGTGAGGAGAAGAATTGTTGGTGAATGACTGAAGCCCATATGATGGTATTGTGTTGAACAACAGTTGAAGTTTTAAACAGAAAATATTAGCTAAGAATGAAAAGCCTCATCATAACTAAAAGGGTCCACCGAAACACTTCCGGGGGTACTTCAAAAAGAAAACAGATGTGTTTCGTGACAATTTTCCACTCAATATTTTGATGAATTAATACTTCACATAAGCTTCAGATAAACACATTCAGATTGAGAGTGTAGCCATTTGAAGTAGAAAGCTTTCACATGCCACCATATGTATTTGTAAAAAAATCTTTTCAGGTTTAAAAATACAGATGCAACACATATTTTAATCTATTCATTGTATGTCACAATATAACAAGAGGTTCACACGAAAGGTAAGCAATGATGTGTTATTGATCAAGAATAATTGAGCAACACAAACCTTGATCCTCTGAAGAATGCTTTATCTTCTTTCTTGTCCCAAGGTAATTTCTTTGATTCCCTGAGGTGGAGAAAGAATACCACAAAGTAAAATATTATAATTATACCTGTTATACAAAAATTAACTTCTTATAAGCCAATTACCCCAGTAATATGTTCATGTCTACCATATTTAACTACAATTCATAATTCTCTATATTTATTATTTTTTTTTTATATTTTTGGTCAATATTTTGTTAGATCTTAAGTTTAAATGCAAGAAATGATACTAGTGGCCTCTATAATACTTACATACACAATTCTACATTAAGATGTTTAACTCAATTTTTTTTGAAACAATGAGAGTAGTACAAACAATTATTCAGTGCTGCAAGTGTTTGCAAATATTTACATATCTATTGATTTTTGTTCATATTGCCATAGCTCAGTAAAATTGATTTGACCACAAAATGCTAATTATTACCTAGACATGTTGCGACAAGATTAATAAGTGAATGATTGGTTGATTGAACAGATGGAATAAATTCAGAGCTGCCAACCTTGTGCGACCAAAAAAAAGAACCATGATGGCAAATAAAAAGGAATTTCAAGCAAAGAAAAAGAAATTCATTAAAAAGAAATTTACAACCACGCACGACACACTTCCAATGCAGAAATGTCCATTCCTCATGCTGTTTTTTCCATACAAGCAGGTATTTTTGGTGTGGTTATTTTGGTATTATCCATATTTCATTCTTTTTGACAATATTTTTCTCTTCAAGTATGTTTTCAAGTATGTTTTAAACTTAGTTTTCTATTGAATTTGTGATCAAATCAACATTTTAGGGCAGTTGTTTGACTTACGGTATGTAAACAAAAAATTAATTAAAAAAAACAAAAAAACATGTAAATTGCATGCAATCTTACTTGTCAATAGACTCTCTGAAGAGATCCCATCGCCCAAGGCCTGTAGGAAACAATGGCCACACTGCTGGTCCACCTTCCCAGAATGTCCAGGCTGGGTACATTATATCATAATGCTGGCTTTTTACCTGGTACAAACACATACATGAACGCGACAGTGATGGACGACATCAACTTTATCTTGGGGGTCTTGTTAATAACATGAAATGGCAGTTTTGTGTAAAGGTATCCATTATAGCTCTTGCATAAAGAAACACGTTATCAAGAACAACTAGCCAAAAATTTGATCATTATAAATTTGCTCACAGCTAGTGGTAGATTATATTTGTATAGTAGCTGCACTATATAAATTTATCTAATCATTATTAATATACAAAAATTTCAGTATGTTATACTGAATATTTTATCCTGTTACTGCTAGCAAGTTTTAAAAAGCAGATGCTGAGGATTCCATTAGTGTGCATTTCTTGGAATCAAAGCTGGTTTCACAGTAACAGATGCTAAACTGTATTCAACTGATGCTAGGAATGCTACAAGTCATTTTTAAACAGAACTTCATTTCAAGGCTACCGTAAGTTGGTAAGGTTTGAAACTTGAAATACAAAAATTGACAAATAAAGCAATTTCATTCATATATCATCCATTTGAGGTTCATGTCTCATACCAAAACAAACAGAGCTCATTTGGAATGAGAATACTATGGATATGAATCAGAATACATACCTTACTGAAAGAAAGGACAGGTATTGGATCAGTATACTTCCCACTCTGTGGCCAGTCCCTAACATTCATCACAAACTCCATGTCTGGCAGTTTTTTGATGATGCGTAAAATGAAATGTTCAACTCCATTGCATCTGTGGTAGAAGAGAATACAGTATTCATGTTTTTTTAGGAGGACAGTACATATAAACACTTCAAAGCAAAATATATGTAATTAAAAAAAAACGACCATAAGTGGTTCTCATATTTTATTGTGTAAATGAGAAAAACACAGCTTACATGGATAGATTGGAAGACAAATTATACTTTAGTGTAACCTTTCAGGCATACATAGTATGCTATTCATACAAAATTATGTTGTATAAAAAAAAAATTCTTTGATATTTGCAGCATTCTTGTCTATTTTTTCTCTCTCTCCTACGTTTTACTTTCTCTATCTCCCTCTCTCTCTCTCTCTCTCTCTCTCTCTTTCTCTCTATATAGTTCCATCTCTCTGATTTTCGGCACTTCTATTCCTTTTGCAGTCCCCATTTGCTTCTCTCAATTTCACAGATATACCAATACACAATTTTTTCTCATAGATGACTAATTTCAATTTTGCTTTTTGAGTTAATGAGTTGTTCAGTTATTTGTAACAAATAAAGTGCTATATAAAACAGTTATCACTACTACTATCATAATTATTAGTGTATGCAGAGAGTAGGTTTTAAAATTGAGTTAGTGATTACCTAGCAGGAAACATGCATTTCTCTTCCCTGTAGAGCCTGTGGTTGATGATCTGATAGAGGGTACCTCGACTCTCTGCTTTCTCCACATCCGCTCTGGTGATACCTCCTCTCTCCTCCCATACAGACAAGTCTTCATCCATCACCCTAGCAATGGATAATAAAATGATAGAATGATAGTCATGTAGTCTTAAATCACAAAGTAGTAAGACAGTCTGTGTGCAATTATGATTGAACTGGTTACGCATTGGATGAAATGAAAATCTGTAGATGCAGGCCTATTGGCTAATGATGAGTGTGCTTACTCTTATCATATAGAGGTGTTGTGGTCCAGTGGACAACTCTCCGGACTGTGAACCACAAGGTACGGGTTCGAATCCTTGTCGCAGCACTAGTGTCCTTTGGCAAGACATTCATCTAATTACCACACTCCACCCAGGTGAGGTAAATGAGTACCTGGTAGGAATTAATTCCTTGAAATGCTTGAGCGCCGTACAGCAGCCATGCTCAAGCCAGGGAAATAATAATGGAGCGCCAGGAGTGGTAATGTGCCAGACATGAGCGCTATACAAGACTCCACTGTTATTATTATTATAATTATAAGATGTGATAAAACAACAGTTAAAACCAATTGTTGTTCTATACAGGCAGCTGGATACATCATGTTATGCACTTGAATGCTCCATTCTATTTCTATAGCTTTCTGCAAATATATTCTAACAAGGATATTTGTTTTTTCCTAACTATTCTGGCTGCATTTATTATGTTGGCCTACAGTAAATTCAAAATATCAAAAAGTAACAGGAAACAATAAATAATTGAAGAAGCATTAATTCAACATGTTCTACATCACACATCATTCCTAATGTGCAGCAATATTTCATTTAAAAATACCGGTATTACATTTTTGACCATATGAAACACAATCATATCTGCAGTTAATCTTAGGGGTTTGCCTTCTACAGTGTATCACTACCAGTTTCATATTCCTACTTATAGAATAGACCTAAAAGGACTATATTGAGTTCTTACCCTGCGTGACAGGAGCAGTCATCCATTACACAGGCTTCATAGTTTGAAGTGGCCTCTTCTATGAGTGATAGATAAGGCTGCCATCTTTCATCTAAAAGATAAAGAAAAAAAAGAAAAAAGAAAATCAATATTGAACAATCTGGATTAGTGGATCATGTTATGATGAATTGTTATATTAACCCCATATTTGTTGCAGAGTTAATTTGAAAAGACACTGAATCAAGCCATCTGGCAAATGTAAGAAATTTAATCCGAGGACCTTGGTAGAAAAACAAATTAGAGTGGCCCAAGATATAGACCGAATGCACAACATAGCTTTAAAACATCCACTTACTCTTTTAACCTTCTCCTTTTCCTCTCGTTTTCCTTCCCTCCTCCTCTTCTTCTTCTTTTTCCTCCTCCTCCTCCTCCTTCTTCCTTCTTCTTATTTTTCCTCCTCCTCCTTCTTCTTCTTCTTCTTTTTCCTCCTCTTCCTCCTTCTTCTTCTTCTTCTTCTTCTTTTTCCTCCTCCTTCTTCTTCACCTTCTTCTTCTTTTTCCTCCTGTTCCTTCTTCTTCTTCTTCTTTTTCCTCCTCATTCTTCTTCTTCTTCTTCTTCTTCTTCTTCTTGTTCCTCCTCCTCCTTCTTCTTCTTCTTCTTCAGCTTCTCCTTCTTCATTCTTCCATCTCACAAAACTCTCAGGTCTGTTAGTCTTACTCTTACACAAATATTATCAAGTGGGACTGAGCTTTTTCAGTCCGTGTAATAATACGGATTCAAAAATATCATTAACAAAGAAATTAAAGGTGCATTTTAGCATTTTAGAATAATTACCATTTTCCGTATCTGCATGTGTAAATAAAAGTTGAGAACATGTCAGGAGGAGGCAAAAACGAAGAATTCCCGACCGAGCCATTCCCATTTTAGTCCTGCAGGAGGCTGACATCTTTTGCTGCAATACACGAAACAGTTGTGGTCATGCGCCATCTGTGTTCATTTTCGTGCAGTTACTACGAGCACAACAAAAGAAATTCTTTGATTCACGACAACTCAATGACCAATCATAGATTGACTAGTGGCATATTGTAAACATTACCATATGTTATTGACGTTGATAATTGACACAACGATTCGAATACATGTATGGGGATTTAGGTTCTGTTTTTGTAATTCTCTTAACATTATTTCGTAGACCAGTTTCCCGTTATTCATTTTCATTAGCATGCCTATTAATAAATTGGCCTATACTAATTCAGAATAAGAGATAAAAGTTCGACATTTATGAAAATATGAACGGAATGAAGATTGAACTTCTGATTTAGTTTGAACACCATATACGTACAAGACCGACCTTAACCTCAAGCTCCAGAAAGCTCCTTGAATCATGTCTCCAACATCAGAAGCGGATCTAGAGGGGGGGTTGGGGGGGTTGCAACCCCCCAAAAAAAAAATCCGGGGACCATTTTTTTAAATCTTATCTTTTTTTTTAAACTTGTAATTTTATTTTATTCTATTTCTATGTATTTATTTCATTTATTATTATTATTATTATTATTATTATTATTATTATTATTATTATTATTATTATTATTATTATTATTATTATTATTATTATTATTATTATTTCTTTTTTGGGGGAGGGGGGGGGTTGGGCGAACAAATGTCACAGAGTCCCTTGCCCCCCCCCCCCCCCCATCAGCTTTTTTGAGGACACGGGCCACCGCCGAAGTGACAAGCTAGGCCAGCGTTGCCGATTCTCATCCCCAAAATCCCCACATTAAAAAAAAAAAAAAAAATTGGGGGATTGTTGAAGTCTTTGGGGATGAAAAATAAATATTTGGGAATGAAAATAATATTGAGTTTTATGAAAAACGAATTTGGGGATTTTCTGTCAAAATTTGGCAACTTTGGGGATATTTTAAGTGTCGTTTGGGTGGGGATTTTGTGAAGATTTAACCTGGCAACGCACGCTGAGCTGGGCTGCTCATTTCCTGGATTACTTGTTCAAGTTGCTCACTTTTAAAAGTATTAGGCTAACAGTGCTTATTCCAAGGTCCCCAATTCTTTGTATCTGTGTTGTTAACTGGCCTTACATTGCAGGAAAATGCAACTTAATTTTACAAATTTTCATGGGGGTTAATTTGGCAACGACCTCTATACCAAAAATAGTGGTGTTTTAGATGCAAGAAAACGCCATTTTCACACACAGATTTTCAAAAATGTCCCTACTGTGGGAGGAGGGACACCCCCCTCCCACACCCTCCCCCCTCGCTCGCTCCGCTTGCTTGGACTCGGTCGCTACGCTCCCTCGCATACCACCCCAACCCCCCCCTTTATAAAAAGCTGGATCCGCCCCTGAACATGCTTAATAAATTAGAAGCTGGGTTTATGATATTTCCCTTTCAGCATGTTTTTGATAAATCCTAATGTTATGAATAGGTTTTGAATAAAATTGAATCTGATGAGCTGGTGACCGTTTTTCGCTCTATAAGAATTTTTTTCTCCATTCGTTTATATTACTTTCATTCCTTCTTCATCTTGCAACAATCTGGATGCTTTCCTTCTATAGTATATCTGTATGTCTGTCTCTCTGTCTCTCTCTCTCTCTCTCTCTATCTGTCTCTCTGTCTCTCTCTCCTCTCCCCCCTCTCTCTCACTCACTATGTCTTTGAACTCTTTCTCTCTGTCTATCTGTAAAAACTATGTCTGTCTCTCTGTCTCTCTGTCTCTCTCTCTCTCTCTCTCTCTCTACCTGTCTCTCTCTCCTCTCCCCCCCCCCCACATCTCTCTCTCTCTCACTCACTATGTCTTTGAACTCTTTCTCTCTGTCTCTCTGTCTCTCTGTCCATGATATCTTTTCCTCTTTCCCCAGGCTCTCTTCCCCTGTGTTCCCTCTCTTCCGGACCTCTCCTCTGTCTGCATGTCGATCTCTCTTTCTTTCTCTCTCTCTCTCTCTCTCTCTCTCTCTTCTCTCTCTGTATGTGTGTGTGTCTCTCTCTCTTCTCACTAATTCCAACGAGACTTTATCATCGATTTATTACCGAAATCTTTCTATAAGCGATAAATATAGGTAAGCATCCTTGTTCGAGTTCAACACCGGGTAGTCACGATCAACTCCGTCGATGTCGTCGTTCGCTTTCTCCTAATTAATGTTCAACCGACCCACTTATCCATCCCGCCCACCTTTTCGTTCGTTGATCACAGACGATTGTCTCTTTCTCGATTGCACTTCCTCGAAACGCATCCCTTCTAAATCACCATCTCGCCATCTCGTTTGCGTTGATTGTGTCTATATATACATACAGTGAGGAGGATAAATCATTGCGGACGGGTAATTATACATTCACAGAGCAGATGGGGGTATTTCCTGGATGTCGTTAAAAGGAAATCATTATGATTATGGTAAAAGCAATTGTTGATACCATGTCTAGATTTCACTATGGGAATTACCATGAATCGTACATGACTGTATGCCTATATGAACTGTAATGATTACCGTAAAGTTGGAGAAACCTAATTTAAACGATAATAATAATAATAACTTCGATTTATTTATTTATTTATTTAGCGCATAATAATTAAAACTTAATTCTCTAATGTAAATCTACATAATATTATATTAAGAGGACCTTTAACACCACTTCACCGACACATCAAAACAAGAATTGTTACACTACTGTAAGAAAAGCTGTGTCTTTAGGCTCTTTTAAAACCATCAAGGGAAGATGTATTCCACGGTCAAGGGCAGAAAATATCACAGAGCTAGAGCCGAAACCATTAAGGATCGGTCTCCACAGGTGTGGAATAATAAATGCAATTTGCGATGAAAGAATGTTATTATAGCGTATAGCGTCGTAAATAGAAATAGTCATAATCGAAATCAACAACAATAAATGAGAAATAATAATGGTAATGATAATAATAATAATGATAATTATCAAACTCTGACGTATGTAATGACAAATGAATACAGTCAAGTCATTGATGTCGTCCATGTATAATAGAAGGTTTTCTATAATCTACTCGTTAACCGAATTTTCAATTAGAGCTCCAATAATAGTCCCTATAATCATCAAACACGTGATAATTTGCCATTTTACTTAGACCTGGTAATTTCTGATTGAATACCATAATTATATCCCCTCTCAAGGTGAGCGGAAATATCGAATTAAAATCAGACGGTACTAAAAATCCATCTTTCTATCCATTGTGCAGCATCTCTTTTGTAGCTTCCCTTATTTCCTAACCAATTACATCCCACTTTACCCCCTTTCCTTCCATTTCCCTTTTTCATGATCATTTTGTGGCTATTTATCCTATGTTTCATGCACTGACTGGAAGATTCGCCTTTTCGGCCATGACCCACTGCATGAATAGGAACAGCGTGATGCCAAGAGAGGCGTGCTGGTCAGAGAATCATCGTAATTAGAAGTCGTGACCATCCATACTGACTTGATACTGACTTGATACAAGTTCCCTTGAGTTAAGAAAAGGAGATAGAATCAGAGAGAGAGAGAGAGAGAGAGAGAGAGAGACAGACAGAGAGAGAGACAGACAGACAGACAGAGAGAGAGAGGGGGAGGGGTAGTGAAACAAAAATTTGCAAGGGGTAAGGAAAATTTCGTCATAATAGATCGTAAGATATTTGAATGCAATATATATAGAATTATTGATTGACAAAACTAACAAAAGACATTCATTTTTTATTCATTTTTTTGCTACGGGTTTATATATTTTATATTTTCATTTGTCCTCTAATTCTCGAGGCACCATCTGCATTTCACACTTTCAAATAATACCTATGTTCAGGCTTGAATAAAATTAATGAGTAGTGTAAATCTTATTTTCGGAAATCAGTAAGCACAACAACAAAAATTAGGAAAAGGAGCAAAATTGTAAAACTCTAGTAATTTCCCCATGGACTAATTTTGAAAATGAAAAGAGAAGAGCGTTTAATCATCCCCCATCTCTTGACAATTCTGAATGTATAGGTAGGGTGTTGGATCGTATTTGCCGACAATTTTTCGAACAAAATCTCAGATTTGTGTAGATAGTACTTTATGACGGGAATATATATATTGATCATGGAAAAAACGGCTTCGTATTTCCTCTTTGGTTAATTTGCTGAACAGTCATTGACACTACTTTCCACTGCCCCCCCCCCCCGCCCCGCCCCCCTTTCTCTCTCTCCCTCTCTTCCTCTCTCTCTTTCTTCCTCACCCCTTACTCTCTTTCTTTCAGTCTCTATATTTTATAGGGATAAAGACTCTCGGCAATCGACTTGTTATATAGAGCCTCCATTGCAGACAGTGAAAGTCAGATACAACAAAAGATTAACCAAATAATCATGATTGAAATATCGTTATAGACAATGAGTTGTTATGAGAAATAGGACATAAATCCAATTCTATTATCCACCACTATTACTTGGACTAATAGCATAACTTGTGTTGAACTTGACTGTGTGGTGTTACCCAGTAATGACTTCTTAGATAACACCTCTTCTAAAAACACACATGCTATTCATTCACGTTATGTATTAGAGGGATTAACGACAGATAAACATAATACAGTCTAATCTAACACTAATTAATGGCGGTTCAGAACCGCCATTAATTAGTGTTAGATTAGACTTATGGGGTAATCCTAAACTAAAATTTGGCCCATAAAATACGTAAGAACAAACCATCGATTAACAAGTAACGTGGTTCAAAATCACTATTTCAAACAGAGGTGTAAACATAGTAAAATCCACCAGGCCTTATGATTTATTATCATAATCCAATATTCTGAGAGCACATGGAGGATATAATCAGACGACATTACAAGCAGGGGCGGCGATCCCGGGGGACGAAGGGACACGTCCACCCTCAATATTTTTAGGGGGGATCGTCCGCAAACAAAAATTGTATAGCAAATACTGACTAAAGACTCCTACACACTTTATGGCTCTGGAGGGCCCAAAAGTGCAGTGTTTAGACAAATAAAAATGCAAAAAGTATATTGCTTGTTTTTATACTATAGTTTTGCTAAGGAATGTAATTTTGTATTACAACAAAACTTCAAAAACCTGTGAGGGGGTAGTCATTTCCGTCACCTTCAGCTATTCTTCCTCGCACTTGCGTACTGATGGGGGGGGGGGGGGGGCTTTGGGAGCAGTTCTCCCCACATGAAATGCAAACGTAATTTATTTCTAATTCGGTAACAGTGATTTACAAGTGTTGTTGAAATGGCTTGATTTTCCCGTGAGCTTCGAGGGGCTCTGCCCCCTGGACGCCACCAAGGGCCCTAAGGCGGGCCCCTGGCTGCTTATCTGACCGTAATTAAATGCCTAAAACGCCTGAGCTTCCGGGGGCTCCGCCCCCAGGATGCTCATCTGACCGTAATAAATGCCTTAAACCCCTGAGCTTCATGACGCTCCGCCCCTTGACACCCCCGGGGCTTTGCCTCTGGACCCCACGCCAATTTACGGTCCACTTTGCTTCGCTTTCCTCACCTGATCGTAAATACTTTAGCCCCCCCTTAAAAAATTGTTCGCAGGGCCTGCGTAATATGTAAGAGTGGTGGTGATGCGGATTTTTTTCTTCTGCCCCCCCCAAACGTTTTTGCTCATTACGCCATAGCTCTATCGTCACTCGCATTTCGTCTCCCCGGTCATGAAAAGAAATCGCCGCCCCTGATTACAAGTAATGTGTCTGCAATCTATTCAATCTTGTAATTTATTACATTTCCATGTGTTTTAAGGTTCATACCTAGCACGAAACTTGGCCTTGATGTTTTAAAATCGACCATTGCTGTTTAACACCTTTGGCCGCAGGTGTGAAGATCATAAAAACCGGTGGACGGCTTGATTAGCATGTGGAAACCTTACTATGATCCCTATATAAGTCGTTTAGTGCATTGCAACAGGTGCGACAATGTTCATGTAAACTTTTTTTACTTCTTACAAAGTAAAAAATGCTAAAAAGTGTTCCCCCCCCCCCCCACAAAGCCATCGAAAGATCCCAAAAAAGCACCCGCTCTAGTTCTCACGTCTGACATTCAAACGTTATATCGACCTTCAATTTTGCAGACTAAAACATACATTCATTTTACAAAAACACACATTTTTAGTAGAATACTATCTTCCAAAAAAGGTGATTTACTCTCTGACACCATGTAGCCAAACCAGCATTCATATTTCCCCCTCCCCCTCTAGTTTTAAAACCATTACTGTTCAATCAACATTACTCTTATGTTATGTATACATGTATCAGTATTATTTTTTTGCATTGTATGATTGTTCATATGTACTGTCATTATTGTGATGTGTTGTTGTTAATAAATTCAAATTCAAATTCAAATTATAAACCACAGGCTGTTGATTTTCATAACATTCTGCTCAACAGAAGGAATTAAATAATGTTAGGAAAGTATACGACTTGGATTCTCCTTTTCCCGTTTTTGCAAGCTTTATAATTCGTTTTATACCATCAAACATTATTTCTATTGTCCAAGAAATTACTGTAGTGTGGCGACAATGTCTCTTATGAACAACAGAACAGTAAGATAATCATTAATACGTCTAAAATTACCTTACATCATGCAGAGTCTTGTCAATGTGTAACTCCTGCATGCCGCTTATTTTTAGTAAAAAAAACATGAATTTGAACACAAACGGTTAAACTGAAGCTTGTTAATCTTACTCATTATCAATGGGACTACACTATAGATATATATATAACTATTATATTGTAAAGTAAAGTGAGTCTGTTTTGAAAACAATAACTGTCTCTTTCTGAATTTATTCCGAGGGGTAAACATCAAGGCTTGGCTAAAGAGAATTAGGAGAAATATTGTTATAAAACGATCGAATTAAGCCTCTAATTGCTGAACAACAAAATGTCATCTTAGCCTAATCCACATGGCTTAAATGGACTAATTTACTTTCATGTAAATTCGTGTTTTATGTCGAGGATTAATGAAGTCTTCCATTAACCAATGGAGTTCAGTGTCCATTAATTCAATAGAAGAAATGGGCCAGCAAATTTGGGACCATACCATCACGAAAGGGGCAGTATAGAGGGGTAAAGTGATGCTGCTCCTAAATTTGGTAGTGGTCTCCCCTGTAACCATTTCTTTATTAATAGCAATCAGAAAAATTCCGTCACGAAGTTATGTAACGATTAAGCAGCCCACTCAATGCAAACACCCGATCCATTTCAGTTTGGTGTAATCCACATGGTTTCACTCGACTACTTCTTCAAGACTTGTTTCCTTTTGACCGACATACCATTGTATTGTGTTCATTTACCCGATAACGTAACTGTAATGGACGAGAAGCAGTACCATTTAGGCCCAAACAATCCCTATAGAGTACCGAAGCTGTGACGTCATAAAAATCTGTTTTTAGAATTTCTCAATTTTTTCTTCATATTCCGAAAGAACATCAAAAATAATGTCCAAATGTCGAAAACCAATTGAATATGTTAAGTATTGGCTTAGATATCACCATCTGAATAAATATACTCCCTATAGGAACTCAGTGTTATATGCTCTGGCTCCTGATGGTTAGGAGCCAGAGCATATAACACTGAGTTCCCATAGGACATATATTCATTCAGATGGTGATATCTCAGCCAATACTTAACATATTCAATTGGTTTTCGACATTTGGACATTATTTTTGATGTTTTTTCGGAATATGAATAAAAAATTGAGAAATTCTAAAAATAGATTTTTGATGACGTCACACTTCACCACTCTATAGAAAGGGGTGAAGTGATGGTGCTCATAGCACTGGTGGACAGTGGTGGTAGAGTCACATCGAGCTCGGTCTGGATGAATATTACAATAATTTCCTCATGCAGAGAGCTATAAGGAAACAATCAGAAAAGAAAGTTGCCAGTGAAATTATGTAACAATACCACTCATAGCTATAACAATACATTTCAGTTTGGCTCAATCCATATGGCTTCAATAAAATATTGACTAATTTACTGCAAGTTTTATTTTGAGTTTTAATTAATTTCGCTCTAATATACTGATAGACTATTCACCATGTTCATTAACTCAAATAACGTAGCTCTGAAGGACCAGAAGCATGAAAGGTGCCAATAATTAGGTCCATATAATCCTGAAGGGGCATAACGAACTATGGGTAAAGCGATGGTACTCAAAGAAAAAGTACAGGTGGTGGTAACCTATTACTTACATCTTTGCTGATGCAAACCCATTTTCAAGAATAAAACTTAAGTGAACTCTAGTTTTGTGAAGAAAGATCGATATAGGACCTATGTGTTAAGTCCCTTTAAAAATATAGTCAGTCTCTTTCAAAGTTTATACCTTATATCGAAAGATACTGGGGTTATGTGCCGTTTTTTTTCTTCCTGTTAATGATTTGGGGAATCGAATCTTTTGAGTAACCAAAAGCTATTATTATTAACTGAAGGTCGCGGATGTATCTTTTCTATCAAAACTAATTCGAACTAAGCTCAAATGTATTTCCCATTACAGCATGGCAATAGTTGTTCATAACACGGGAACAGGTGAGTATATTTAAGTCTTTAGGTATATTCAGTAAGCACCTTACCTAGGTATATCGCCTCTTATTGCGGATCAACACCAGAAACTTCACTTTTCATCAGCATCTTAGCCCCCCAAAGTAGAGCCTAGCTCTTTGTTTGGCTAGCTTCTACCGAATTAGTTCTTTAATATCCTTAATCTTTAATCTCTATGGAATGAAATAACACACTTTACCAAGTACCCTCTGTTTCGACCATTCAGCTCAGAGGTATATGACTATGTAACAATGTATTTACTGACGGAGCGGCGCCCCGGGCCCGGGCTTATTCATGGCGGGTCCTTCTCGGCGCCAAAGCTTTCGCAACTCCACAATAATAACTAATCTCTCCCTTTTTAACGTCCCACTTTTCTGCTCACACATTCAATGTTTGGGTTAATCTTTACCGAATCATTTCACTTCGCTTCCCCTTCTTAGCAGGATAATCCACTTTAATTCAGTCTAATCCTTTCTATTACTTCATTAAGATGGTCCGCCCTGTTGGTTTCTTAGGTTGAGGTAGGTTAGTGAGTCCCTGATGTCGATGAAGTTGTCCTAAATTGGGTTCCATTAATATAAATGACGGAAGTCAAGAGCCATGAAAAGTGAGGAAAATTTAGTTTAGTGCAGAAGTCAATTAGGTACTTCATTATTGAACAATGTTTACTTGGTATACGGCTTCTGTTTCAAGAAAAGAAAAGACCGAACACGCTTTATCTCACGTAGGTTTTTAGGGATAACAGTAAGTTTTAATTTTCATTCACACACTGTCTTGTACTGGAGTCTATATACTCTTCATAATGTACCAACTGGGAAAGCTATACACGTACATAATTAATATAATCATAACTTATTATATTTCTCCAACTATGGAATCCACTTTTCTCCGTTCTGTCTATGTTATTTGTCACATTCTTCCGATGCTTGACAATTTGGAAGTGATCCTTCCACCCGTCTCTTTAGACTTAACGTATAGAATTTACGAGCCCTGTGACGTAAAATCCACCTAAATGTTTGACCCAACAAGAAAACATATTAAATAAAACAACGAGCGACAGATGAATTCAAGATGCAACTTTGCCTTCCTCTTAAATGTACAGTAAAGCCCAGTTTTGGAAACGCCTCCATTTCAAAAAATGAAATGGAAGCTTTTATTACCAATCATGTGAAAGAATATGTTTTGCCTAATACGTGATGATAAACAAATTGCCGGGAAACCGCTTACTAATAATTGGTAAATTATCTATCTGGACTGGATAGATATAGGGTAGTCCCATATACATCTTTCTGTGCACAGTGCTTTACCAATTAGACTGGGCCAAATTTCTTATCATTTTGATGATTCCAGAACCTTGCAGTACACACTTAATACTTAAATGCTAGATGATAAACCTTTTCTGATCGATTCCACAACGTTACTTTCACAATGCAATCTCATGACCAGAACTGGTTTATATCTTTAAAGAGGGCCCGTATATATAATTTAACGGAATAAAGAAGGGCACATTTTCATCACCGAATCACAATTACCAATAAATTGTGATGAAGGAATGAAAAATTCAAGAGTCTTTGAAAACAAACAAAAAGAAAAGAGGAAAGCAGGAACTGCCATAAACTATTTATTATTATTATTATCAATGACTTATGAAGACCATGTCAACACCTTTTGCGCTATTCTCATTTCTTTATTTCAATTCTCGGATCTGTCGCAATGAACTTGGTACCAACATCGGCCAGTACTTCTTTGTTACAAAAAATATCTCCCCTTTCGTTTTGCTCTCTTTATCCTACCCCAAATCATTATGTGATTGTTTTTATAAACATAATGAGTCATTGCTATTTGTATTTCTAGCCACTCATTCAAGACAGGTAGGCCACAAACAAAAAACGGTGCCCACTCATACCGCAGAATTCTATATGGGTTCTATTATGACGTCATCTAAATAAACGAAATACCAGAATGGTGTAATGTAGTATCGTACCTCACAAAGGGAAGTGTTCAATATTTCCGTTCAAAATTCAGAGTTTATCTGATTTTTCTCTATTCTGTCACCTGGCAACCGGATTGTGTGCGTAAGGTAATTAAATTCACCAATTTGCAAGAATAAAAAAGAAATGGGACTAAATAAATTCCTACGATTTTTAACAAATTATTCAATGCTGTGAAGAAAATTAAAACCCGAACCTGTCAGACGTTTGTCTATCCGTTCTTTGTACTATCCCGTCAAATGCTATCATAGCTTCTTTTTTTCAGTGAAGGATAGAGGCATGTATACAAAAAATACAATATATTTTTGTTTGCCATTTTTTTTCTCGAATTCCCTCAAAAGAGGAATAGCATCTCAACTTGAAAGTTGAAATAACGAGCAACTCTGTTTTTGTTACAGGTTAATATAGCTTTATTTGTGTATTGTGACCACTATCACGACTTTGCATGATATGACCAGTAGTATTCTGAACATAAATATACCACATCATAAAACTTGCCAGCATGCCGACGACGGATCTGATAATTAAATATCATATTTTACAAAACCCTGTATACCAGAAATCAAATAGTATATTCCATTGTTTATAAATGCACAAGAAAAACATTGTAATTATCATGTCAAGAAGATCGTTTCACGTGCGATAATTCTATATTGAAAATCCCCTACATTTCAATGCCGTGACCTTGGATACCACTCACTTCTTTGTCCCCACGATATCCATTCGTCATAATCATGATTTCTGACAAAACCTAATGAATCTTTCCTACTCAATCGACTGTGTGATAAACTACGCACTGTGAAAATCGTTTGTATTTCGTCATCGAACTTTCTTTCTTTAATTTGTATACGCAAATGCACTATTCATATTATAGGAAAGATGCACCGGTGTTTGGGCACATTTTAATAAAGTAAAATTAACAATAGGTCATCTGATTTCTGAAATGAGCGGCCATGCCTCTAAACCATGCCTCTAAACCATGAAATTTCATTTAATTTTTTTTCAAATACACAAGACTTGTCGGTCTGTATGTACCTGAGAAACTAAGATAACGTAATTCAGTCTAATTACCAGGGACGCACTAATAAATATAGAGTTCGCTTTCAAAGTAGATTAATTCAATTATTAATCCAACGCTGCTCTGGTTTATATAGAGCTGAACTTTAAGTCTTCATTCTGAGTTTCCTAAAGAATATTCTGCCAATAAGCAGAAGAGTGCTAAATCATTGTGTCACAGAGTTATTTTGCTGCAAAATAATGCCGAAAGAAACAATGAATGATTACCATAATGTCCCACTTTACAATCGTCATGATTGCTGAACTAAAAACAAAATGCAAGCCCACTCATTTTTTTCATAAGTAAGCATGATTTTGGCACGTCCTGGTTATGACTATTAATCATAATTATGTGGCTATTTTATCACGAGCTTTGTCTGTTTGGGGACGTATTAATGCCATTTTTTTACAGAAAGAATAAGGAAGAAAGAAATGGGTATTTATAGATGGGGTGGGGGTATAGTGGAGAGAATACGTGACAATAGAAAGGAATGGCATCAGGGAGACGGTTATTACAAGGGGGAAATAAAGAAAGAGAGAAAGAAAGGGAGACACACAGAGGACAGTGAGAAAGAGAATGAGAAAAAGAGACAGGAAGAGAGAATAAAAAGAGAGAGAGAGAGAGAGAGAGTAAAGGGAGAAAAGAAGAGAGAAAAGAGTGAAAGAGAGAGAGAGAGAGAGAGAGATGGGGGAGAGAGGGAGAGAGAGAGAGAGGGGGAGAGAGAGAGAGAGAGAAGAGAAGAGAATAGAAAGGGGGGCAAAGATGACAGCTTTACAAAACCATCAAAATCCAGCCATTTTTGGAATAATTATTAACATGTTGGGGCAGACTGTCAGGAAATTGTCACATTAGTGGTGATCATTATACTCACCGCAGGTATCCCGACATAGTATTATCTTCTCTGTCAGACATAACCATTATTTATAGAC
Organism: Strongylocentrotus droebachiensis; assembly: GCA_035222895.1. Taxonomy (NCBI): domain Eukaryota; kingdom Metazoa; phylum Echinodermata; class Echinoidea; order Camarodonta; family Strongylocentrotidae; genus Strongylocentrotus; species Strongylocentrotus droebachiensis. The sequence goes on along the minus strand of JAVYIG010000654.1, from coordinate 133,419 downwards.
AATCACGAGAGAGACATTATACCACACACACCGGGGTACACGAGGAAGACAGACGGACGGAAGAGGGTACGGGGGAGAGGGCTGATGAATTAATGCCACTAATAAGTGAATAAATGTTTAACGCACACAACACTGTTCGGAAAGCAATTAGTGGCATTCTATAATAGGAACAATGTCAGACATGTTGTTTTGTGTGGTTTTTTTCCTTAAAAGGAAAACAATAGAAAGCTAATACATTTACGACTATGAATGGGAATTTGGAAAAGCAAGAGAAAAATGTCAATGCTAAATGAACAATAACTTATAAACACGAATCAGATTGAAGGACCAACTCACACTGAGAAGTATAGTCTTGTAATCTTGTTAGCCCGTCTTATTGAATTGTAAAATTCTGTAATGACTTTAACCAAGGTTTTCAATTTCAATGGAAAATTTAAATCAATTAAAGTCACTAAGAATTTGATCTATCCATCCTAATTCAAACGGATGAGTTCGAGCTATACCAATTTCATCACGCACAAATACGAAATCAGTGATTTTTGTTTTCTTTAAAAATGTTTGTACTGCTGGTTATTCGATAGCTATTTTCAATATAACAATGTACATGTATTCGATATTCACGTGCCTTTTCATTATACTTCATGCAGTATTTTTGGTATTATTAATTAACTTTCCTTGATGTAATTCGTCTTTAATTATTCTTAGATAGCGCACTGCTTTTCTTGAAGCCTGCATATGATGTCCTTATAGCTTTCTCTACCTCTGTTCTCGTTTCCCCCTCCTTCTTTTTTATCATCTCCTTCTCCATTTTCTTCATATAGTTTTCTTCCCAGTCTCTATTTCCGCTCGTTTACCTTTCATTGCTACATAATTTTGCCATTCCCCTGTTCTACTTAATTATGTAGTAATTAGAACATCGTATGAAAACGGTAATCTGCAGATCTTATCAAATTAGGTGATGAAATCAAGCTACATAATTCATTGACAACATTCACTGCAATATATAAGTTAAATTCATTACAATCAAGGCTGTAATAAAGCCTCTACGTAATTACCATGAGGCAAGTATAACGCATTTACGTCAAACGAATCCAAGGCAAACGGCACATTTCTAACAAAATAAAGTGGGCGGAATAGTTACTACTATTTCTAAACAAATTACTCACTCGTATTGCTTGTACATTGTGTTTGAGACCTTTCAGGATAATTTACACACATAGTACGTATTGAAATATTTCTTCCCCATGGATAAAATGGCATGAAACGATAGTCAAGCTGGGAAGGCTTGGGGAGGGGGGGGGGGGGGTTGGCTGTACAGGAGCGCTTAACTCGGAGGGTGTAGTTTGTTTTCTGACTAGAAAATGTATTTAAAGTGTAAGTAGCGATAAACAAGTAGATTACGTGTTGAAAAGAGTCTGTCGATAAATTTGTAGAGACAATACAAAACAAAAAGTTGCTCTTTTCTTGCTGGGGGTATGGTTTGCTCTGATGGGTGATTAAACAAAAGATACCCCACCGGTCAAAAAGTCATGTTTAATGAAGATGGGGATAAGTGGATAGCATTGTAATAATGTTTAAGCAGGATCTTCCTGGTTAAAGGTAAAAGACCAGTAATGGTCATGCGATTGCATTGTGAAAGAAACGTTGTGGAATCGATCAGAAAAGGTCGATCATCTAGCATCTAGCATCTGCAAGGTTCTGGAATCATCAAAATGATAAGAAATTTGGCTCATTCTTCGTAAAGTTACAAGCACTATACACAGAAAGATGTATATGGGACTACCCTATCTCTCTCACCAGACCATGAGAGAAATAAATTTACCAAATATATGAATTACTAGGCGGTTTCCCGGCAAATTTTTTATCATCATGTATTAGTCAAAACATATTCTTTCACATGATTGGTAATGAGAGCTTCCATTTAATTTTTTGAAATTGGGGCGTTGCCAATACTGGTCTTTACCTTTAAAGGCAATCGATGCTCCCAATTGTTTGGGCACTACTACAGCCATTGAACATCATGGGTCAACCCAAGAAGTTATAACTTCTTGTTCAACCAACGTATTTGTGTGATGACGACTTATCGCCTTTGTTGTTTGCCGCTCGCCTTGTGAGGGAGGGCCGCAGGATCACGTGACTCCGTGCATTTGGTCTACCGTGAGTAACGTGTGTTGAAAAGCAGACGACACCGTGCACCCGCGAAACGAACGCGTTTTATGAATGAAGCAGAAATCATCACCATTCGCTCACTATCAGTCGAAGTGTCAACACGCAGGGATCTCCTGACGATCGCTTATGGGATCATAAAATTCCATACCGGCTCATCATCCACTTGATGTGAAGAACATTCTGCCTACTCATATGAAAGGACTTTCTCCTTTCTGTGGGATGAATTTTTATTCAACATTAAGAACTGTGGATTTTAATTTTTAAGCTTCCAGTGAAACAGACTCCTGTCAAGGATAGACGGATGAACAGACAGCGAGCGGAATCTCATAGAAATCATTCGTCGCTACGGTCATTAGTAGTTGTTCAAGTCAAGAATTAAAAAAAGATTTTTCTCATCGAAGACACGATGAACATGTTTTGACGATTGTTCTCTCCAATGCTGCAGTCACTGGAAGTCACACGTTTAAGCGGAGGACTTTGTTCATTTCAGATCAAGGAGACGCAATAGGGCTGCATACAATCTCAAGTCAAGGATCATCTCCAATTTACGACTACGACCGATACAGCGAAACTTACCAACGGAGTATTAACGGCTCCCACCTGCCCTAAACCGTCGGTCTCATTTTCGACGAGAAATCTTCTGATTATAGGAGCAGAAGTTGGCCTCACCAACCTCATGTTTTGAGTTCTGTAAAGAACATTGTTCAATAAATCATACAGTGCCTTCCAGAGGGCCCAGCCCCAAATCATCATGTTGCTCGGGACCATTCTAACCTTAGTCATCGCAGTGTGTGCAGATCTCTGCTATGCAAAGTAAGTCAAGTTTCACGCATTCTTTCATTCATTTCATTTCGTTTTATTTAATTACAAAATATTTCATGTCATTCCATTTTATTTTTTCTCGACAGTTCAATCTAGTGGCACACTTAGCCTTATATTAGGGGGCGCTATCGTCCTGCGCCGGTGCGCCCCCATCTTTGAAACCCCAAACCTGCATACCTAAAAAAATGCCCCCTTAATTGTGAGTTGTGTAAGTTAAGCCCTTAGTACAAATTCTGTTTCCACCCTGGTTTATTATTGATGGTATATTCAGTAGATTTTAGTACTGAGCTAAATAACGTGAATAAAAAACAACAACAACAAAATACACGCAACAAACATAATTCAAAAAATGACTTGAAAGTACTTGAAATACGATATGACATCATACCACTTTACCAGTAGTACATTTCGATAGCTAGATGAAATACCGAGGCTAGAACAATTATTGGTAAAGGGAAATAGTCCGAAACATTATTAGCTAATTGTATATTCATATTTCTCAGTGTAAAACAAAAAATCTTGACTCCTAGTTTTCTTTCGTTGTGGTGGTAGTAGCATTTAAATATTATTATTATTTATGCAGGGACCGGTCTTGTGTTTTTTATCAGAAAATATAACTTTGCATTATGTTTAGTATCATTTACACACATTTTTAAGGCAATCTTTCGCTCACCCGAGGCTATGTGATTTCATGGGTTTTCAACTAAGCCCACAAAACAAGTTAACATAAGTTTATGTCTGGGCACGTAAACGAAGTAATTTTATGACCCAATGTTTTCTTGTAGTTCATGCTGGTATTCCAGGGTGGAAACAAGCTCAACACGTTGTAACCCCTTTGAAGGGGAGCAGTTGCTATAATGAATGTTTTGTGTTGTGTGGTATTGAGTTACGTTCACCTTCACTTGTCAGCATACCATTAGGGTAGGTAGCTATATCCTAAGCCGAACAGCAGTCAAACAAGTATATCGTGCTGTAAAAAGTCTACGTACGTTCCACTGTCTGCCAGGTGCGAAAATGTAAATAACAGATACAAAATGCATTCCTACAGTCCTTAGTCTACATTGTCTGAGTAGGTTTCATTGTAAATTTCGTTCATAACTTAATTCGACATTTCTGTGTAAAAATTGGGACGTCGAAAAAAGCGATGGAGAGGTGGTCGGATGAAGAAATGGCGTCATGATACAAAATAATGTAACTTAGTTAGGCGCATCTTGATATTGTTTAACCACTTTCCTTTATTATAGAAACATTTGTTTACAAGATTTATTTTGCGATGATAATATGTAAAATTAATGTTGACAATTTCTTTAAAATACTCTTCATTCAGATTGAAAAAAATGTGAACAATACAAACCTTACTGTTTTAGTGAATCACATTTTAGTTAGTGAATCACATTTTAGAAGAAGAAGTAAAGAGACAGGTGGTCAAATATATATTAAAACAAAGGAATTAAAAACTAAACTTACAGTCGTAAAGTAATTACGTAACCACTCTCAATCTTCGTTAATCCTCCCAACAGGTGCTTCAAGGTGTTATGTCATATAGATTAGTACTTTCAACCCAGTAAGACATAATGCGATGACATTTCTCCACCTGTCATAGAAACTAATCATACTAATTAGCAGTAATTAGTCAGATGCTTTAGTAGTAATTAGTCAGATGCATTGATACCTGTAGTCATTTCCTGAACGTGACCCAAGACCTGTTGAGCGGTCAACTCAAGGAATCGGAAACGTTGACATCTCGAAATTACGTAACATTGTAATTACTTTCTCCGTTGATATTAATGACTGTAACGTTGAGTAATTAATTAGTCATTGGCAGTTACTGTGTAGGTGAAGAAATGATGCAGTTAAGATAGGGATACTAATATGAAGGAGGGATAGAGAGAGAGAGAGAGAGACAGGGGGGGGGGGGGGGCGGAGGATTGGGTCAGAGATGTGGAGGGTGAAAGATATAGGACGAGAAAAACTGAGTGAAGTGAAGAGTAAAATACACATCTCTCCAGATTCAAAGTTGTCTTATTAATTTTTAAAGTTTAATTAAAAACAAATCATATACCCTTGTTTAATTATCTGTCATGGCAAAGATAACTTTAATGTGGCAACGCTGAAATGAACATGTAGGTCTGTATTTAGGACATTGTTTAAAGGTCTGTGTTACCTGACTGCCTAGAAAGCATAATAGTAAACATGTTATGCTAAGCAACCGGAGGACCGACGACTTTAAGTTCTCTCCGAGGGACTTAATTTTAAGACTTCAGTTCACGACTCCTATTCTTTTTCATTAGAAGTCATTTTTAGTACGTCAACAGTAGCACAATGGGTTTGTGCAAGCTATAACCTATGCACTGCGTGACATGCGTGTCCCGAAACGCATACAATACTCATGGTCTAATTTACTACCAGATGCATCCATCAGTACATTGAGCCCACTTTAATTGAGCTAATTTTACGATTTCACGCACCCTACTCCATCCCGAGTTTGTAACCAATTTCTATCAATTTCCGAAGTGAACGTCCCTACAATATAACCACTAATGTATGATGCATTATACACCTCATCGCAAAGTATATGGTGCAGTTGTCGAGAGAGGCTCTCGCATATTTGGATTTCCGTCTATCCTAAATCCACGAAAATACCACGGTATTACGGTTTTGCCAAGTTGAAGGGGATTATTGAGAAGTTCGAGCATCTCATATTCCACTTTGTTGAACCAGATAACGTCCTCGTCTGTGTTTTACAAGGATACTGTTTGTTCCAATTTCTTTCGGGGTATTCATGAAACATGAAAGATGCAAGAAAGGGGGCTCTATTCTGCCATAATTACACATTGTCTGTTTTATCGAGCCATGTCTGCCACAACAAAAAGTTTAACGATTTAACTTCAAGTCAACTTTTAAGTAATTACTTAAATTTTACGACGAGTCGTGAACTGAAGTCGTAACATTGTTTTTTTTTGTGGTGAGGAAATGAAAAGGAAGACGAAACCACGACTGTTACGTAGGACAGTGGACAGAGATGTTCCACCTTCAAAGCAAACACTGTTAAAAAAATTCTCCATAAAAATACAGAAAAGTGCCTGCAGCAGAGTCTCGAGAACTCCTGTAATTTTACAGAACTTTGTTATCACAATTCACAAGTCATCAGTTTTTTAACAGCAAATATGGAGGTGATAAATACAAATTTTCTGTTTTTTATATATATATTTTTCCAGAACTCTAGAGAACTCCAGTTTTTTTTACACCATATTTGTAACCATAATTTAAAGCTGATCTGTTTAATAACATACAATCTGTAAGTGATTATAACATTTCATTTTTGTAAAAAAAAAAGACAGAAAAGTGTCTGATTCAGGGTTTACAGGAATCCTTTAGCTTTGCCACATTTTTCTTTTCACAATTTACAATTCATCTGTTTTTTAGCCGCAAATCTGCATATGATAAATGAAATTTATTCTTAAAAAAACAGAAAGATAACTTGCCGAACTACAAGGAACTCCTGTAATTTTGCAGCAGATCTACTATCAAAATTTACAGCTCATCTTTTTAATCACAAGCCATCTGTGATACATGAAATTTATCTTTAAAATAAAGACAGAGGAGTGCCTGAATCAAGGTTTACAGGAGTGCTTTAATTTGACTACATATTTCTCTTCAAAATCTACAGTCCATCTGTTTTGAAACAGAAAATCGGCATGTAAAAAAAAAATGAATAAAAAATAAACAAAAATAAAAAATAGAAAAATTATAACGGAATGAAAAAATAATAAAAAGGGCAGGGTGCTTGCAGAAGTCTCGAGAAATTCTGTAATTTTATAGCATGATTCATAATTTACAGCCAATCTGTTTTATAACATTTGTGTGTAATAAATGAAATTTCTCATGAAATTATTTAAATTATATCCTATAGAAATCCTACAAACATGTTCATGAAAAATCTGTAAGACCTTAATGCTAGAGTGTGTATGTACAAGTTACCATCAAAACACACACTAAAAAAATAAATCTTGTGACTGCTGCAGGCACCTGCTTTAATTTTACAGATACACAAGTCAGTCAAACAAACAACTGCAACATTTTGTAGTTTTTCAAGGGTTTATTTATCATTACCAATTACAAACATGTAAATACTGATCTGCAAGGAGCTTAATCAACAGTAAAACAATAAAAGCAAACTTCAGTAAGTAGCAAATATATCAAATGTAACAAAAACTATATGGCCTAACAAACAACTGCAACATTTTGTAGTTTTAAAAGGGTTCATTTATCATTACCAATTACAAACATGTAAATACTGATCTGCAAGGAGCTTAATCAACAAGAAAACAATAAAAGCAAACTTCAGTGAGTAACAAAGATATAAAATGTAACAAAAAACTATATAGCCTACGGGGTGCCCCCCCCCCCCCCCATGATATGAAATCGTAAAGAGTCATGTTTAACCGAGGTATATCATTTATTGCTAATTCATGATCGACATGCCACCACTTCTGGCGCAGGTGAAATTTTATTTCCTCTCTCTCTCAAAAAAAAAAGGGCCTCCTGTATAGACAAGCATGACATTCATGCTATAAACCTGATAAAATTTATACCAAATAAAAGAGGAAGATACTCTTTTAGGACATACCACAGTCTTTGAAGAATAACATACATTAGAGATTATATAGATTTTTGAAAGTGGACTTTTTTTTTCTGACTCACCCTGTATAGATGCCTAAAGAAAAGGGCACCTGCATTCTTCATTCCTTTACAAAGATTATTTTGGCTCAAACCAATAATGAAAACCTTTAAAATCTGGAGGCATAGAACCTACTGCAACACATGACTTGTATGTGATTGGCATATTTAAACACATACAAAACATAATTTAACACATTTCTAAAAAAATAAATGATTGGCATGATCAGATATCATATTGCAAATAGTGTGAAGTGCAGAAAAATACAAATCACAGTCCAAGGATCCAAATTTGCTCAAACTTTTACTGTTAAGTCTTGTTGTTCTTCTCCATTCACTGAAATCATGTGACTGTCTAACTTTTATTCTCCTTTAAGCCTCCTTTGTGAGTTCGGGCCAAGAATATCAAATTAATATGGCCATCAGTTCTCATGATTGAAGATGGCATAATGTACATTATTTTCCTAAACAGCATACAAATGTCTATTTTTGTTCTCAAAATACCCACTTGCCTCAATGAAAAATATGTACATGTTTCCAATAAAAGATGAAGATGATGTACATAGCATAGCTGCCAACCTTTGAAAACACAAATTAGTACATACTCAGCACCTCAAAAATTTGTATTTTTCAACCGATCCTCTTCTCAACTATTTCAAAATGTAATATTGTTGTATCGCAGTGCGAGTGCGAGTCGCTTGCGATTTGCTAGCAACTGCTTACAAAGTAAATACTTTTTTGCTTTAAATTTGTTCTGTCAACATTATATTAAATTTAATATACATGTATGAATATAAGAACAATGCAGGTCCATGACAATTCATTTCAAGTACATAGCTAAGAGAGAGACATGGGTTGTTCTTATATCCATATAAGTACCTTGGACTACAAACTTTTTACAGATCTGCCAACCTCTGGGAATGAAAATTGTATTCTTTGGTCCCCAAAACTGATGTGCACTGCTCTTGCAGATGAAAAAAAAACAACAACATTGAAACACAGGTATAAACACAGTGGTTTTAACAACATGATTAAAGACATTGGATCACATTGCTATGATTGGGAGAAAACAAATTACTTGAAAGTTGAAGTTACCTGAAATACACATTCATCCAATTACCAATACTTATGTAAGTTTTATGAAATAGAGACATATAGAGATGATTTTTCTATACGATTTAACAAAAAACACCAAAAAACACCAAAAAACGAAAAAATCTTACTGGTTGGCAGCTCTGACATAGGTTTTCACACAAAACACAACTGAAATATTAAAAGGGAAACTAGCCATCTAAACTTGCATTGATAATGTACGTTCAAAACTGCCCACCAACGAGCCAAATGTAGCCAAAGTTGTGTGATATTGGAACACACATTGAGAGTTTGTACTGGTTTTGGTCAAGGAACATAGGAAAGAAATTATGTAAACCAACTATACTAAAAACAACCTTCAAAAGAACAAATATATATCAAATGATAGAGGAATACATATATAGGACCTAGTGAGGCTTTCTTCTCTCATGCCTATACAAATTAAAGTAAAATACAAGTAACATAGCAAACTGATCTGATAATCTATTGGCTCGTTTATCAAAAGCTTTTTTACCATCTTTTCTTCATGCATCATATCCTATTTAAAAAAATCTGCCAGTCACTTTTGGTCCATAAGATAAGCAATTTGCAGGTTGAAAGAGTAACATATGATTAATAACTTTCAAAACACTTCTATTTGCAAGCAGTTAAATCAGTTGCTATAGACTAATTCCCCACAGACCATCCATTTAAGATTTCATTCAGCCTGGTCTTTTTTACAGCTCACCAAGTTTTGCCAAAGTGTTATAAAGCAAAAACTACTATGAACATGTTGTGATTTTGATGTCAGTTACTAAAGTTACTAAAGGTATTTTTTTGCTACCCAGGGGTCCCTACAGATGGCCCGCACTGGGACCATCTGCGGGGACCCCTGGGTAGCAAAAAAATTTTCCTCGCAAGTCACCAAAGCCTAATGTGACAGGGCCTTAAGGAAATGTTGCTCTTACCAATGGTATTAATAAGTTGATCTGTGTGCTATCAGAAGTGTGTCAGGCATTGTTCATGGGACACCCTGTATACATAGTTGAAGAAAATCAACATTCAGGTTCGCTTTCAGGAAGGCTGGCGAAAGAATCAGTTCTTCTACTGAAGGGACTGGTAGTGGCTGGACGTCAGGCTCTGGGGATAAAAGCCAGTACATCCCGGTGAATTGGCCACAAGTCTTTAGTTCATTTTGAAGCCAGTTGCGGTCATCATTGGTAATACTCCTCGTAAGAGGGTTATAGTCCTTTGGTGGCGGGTACATCTCATCAACAGATTTAACGGTTGCTGGTCCCTTCTTCTTACGCCACTGGCATTCAACGTCTGTCCTGCTGATGTTGTGGATGCCAAAGATGATGAGGGTTGCTGCGTGGCTGCACTTGTAGTGACCACGCGGACAGTCGCACCTTGACGAGGTAATGCTCTTCTCACCCAGCTGTACCTACAAATTAATTTGAGAAATAAAAAAAGAGAAAACCAATTAGAATATAATAACAAAATAGCACTGAAAATGCCAATTAAAGTCATAAAGTTATTTAAAAAATAATGTTAATTCATTGTGTAATCCATCCATGTAAGTAATTATTATATAGAATTTTTAAACAATAAAATACAGAACATATTCATAATATATGTTTTCACTGAAAACAAAACAAAAATGGGTAAAGCACACTGGAGCTGGCCATCGTGTATGAGGCTGTAATTTGTCTTTAGTTACGTTAGCTCTGATTCTGAATCTGAAGTGAAGGCAACTGGCTTTCGACCTTGACTATTTTCCTTCATTTTTTAAAGGATATGATCATATGGATGGAGTAAATGATAATCATGTTCAATGAGTTAGTATTCAAACCGAGAAATAAATCACGGAGTTCATGTCACAAACTTTGCAAAGCCTAGTTCAATTTCAAACCCCCGACAGTCGTTGAATTTACTGTGCACAAACACAAATATGCGCGAGTGGGACTACAGACAGTAGTCCCACTCGCGCATATTTGTGTTTGTGCATGTGAAGACATGACATTTTTTCGTGAACTACAAAACTCACCACAACGTTCATCGTTGTAACTTTTGTCTTTCATGCTGGCTCTAACAACTCCACGTAGTTCACCTGGAAAATAATCAAATTTCTCTACATGGTCTGATTTGTAGTGGTTTTCCCCTCGTTGCAGTGATTTCGGCTCGTCTGAAAAAAAAGATGCTAAGGCTGTTATCTTCTTCTTATCGAGTCACTACACAAGTCCCGTCCAGTGGTTCACACAGGCTTTGGCACGGCAATTCACGGCTTCCAGGTCATCTTGGGTGCATGGCTCTGGCAGGAGTGTGCAGACTAGCAGGTGTTCCATTGTCTGTTCCTGGCCGCATTCACATGCCGTTTGTTCGTCTCCTAGACCCCACCTCTGCATTAGGACTCTGCATCGACCGTAGCCAGTTCTTAGGCGGTTGAGGCTAAGCCAGGTAGGCCAAGTCTCACTGGAGCCGGTAGCGAGGGATTCCTTCGGGCTGAGGGAGAGTTTATGTGGAGTGGTCTGAAGGTGGTTAGACCACAAAGTCATCCTTTGGTTGTGAGGGCTAGTATTAAGAGGCTCTACAGAGTGCAGAAAGCTGTGTCTGGATTTGAGCCGCTTGCCCACTGGCTGTTGTTCGAAGAGTGGGTGGAGTGGATTGTTTTCTTGTTTGTCCTTTTCTTTCTGGGACAAGACCAACCTTCTGACGTGTGGAGGGGCAATGCCGCAGAGCAGGTAGATGTCTTCTACTTTAGTTGGCCTAAGGCATCCAGTGATCGCTCTGCAAGATGAATTTAGAGCTGGGTCAATCTTGGGTGCATGGGCCGACCTACTCCATACTGGTGATGCATACTCCGCAGCAGAGAAGCAAAGCGCGAGGGCTGTCGTCCGGATTGTTCTGGCATCAGTCCCCCAGTTGGTGTTGGCTAGCTTCTTGAGGATGCTGTTGCGGGCTCCAACTTTTGCCTTTGTGTTGGCAATGTGGTTCTTGTAGGTAAGGGAGCGATCGAGTGTGACGCCTAAGTAGACTGGGTTGGGAGTGTGCTTCAGCCTTTTCCCATACCAGCTGATCCTTAGTTGATGGTTGGCATCCCTGTTCTTGAGGTGGAATGCGCTTATCTGAGTTTTATCAGGGTTAGCTCTCAGGTGGTTGGTCGCATAGTATGGGATGAGACCGGCCAGGGCATCACTGAGGGACTCCTCCAACTTCACAAAAGACTGGTTCTGGGTGGCGATGCAGAGATCATCGGCGTAGAGGAAGCTCCTGGTGTCTGGGTGGATCGGTTGGTCATTCGTGTACATGTTAAAGAGTAACGGTGCGAGCACACTTCCTTGTGGTAGGCCATTTTTCTGTCTGCGCCATCTGCTGCGATTCCCATTGAGAACCACAAAATATCGCCGATTGGACAGCAACGTCTGGATGAGTCCAGTCAGTCTCACGTCCTTTGTCAGCTCAAAGATCTTCCTGGTAAGGATTCTGTGGTTCACGGTGTCGTAGGCAGCAGAGAGATCAACGAAAGCAGCTCCGGTGATTAGCTTACTCTCATACCCGTTCTCAATGAACTGAGTGAGGTTTAGGAGTTGGCCAGTGCATGATTTTCCTGGCCTAAACCCTGCTTGTTCTGGAATGAGATGTTCATCCACGAATGGGGCGATGCGGTTGAGGATAAGCCGCTCGAACAGCTTATATGTATGGCACAGTAGGGAGATAGGCCTGTAGCTCTTTGGACTGGCTGCGTCTTTACCAGGCTTCAACAGGGCAATAACTTTGGATTTCCTCCAGAGCTTTGGGATGTTGTTGGTGCCCAAACATTCGTTGAACATTTTGAGAAGCCAGTTGAGGGCGCCTGGTCTGGGCGCAGGCTGTTATCGAAATGGCGTCCATATTTGCTAATGCAAAGTCAATGCAAAAAGTCGCACGCGCGATGTCGGGCGGTTCAGCCACGCATAGCAACCTTTTGTGTAGAGCCAGTCAAGCGGTCGTCTGGGGGCAGTGACGTGACGTCATGCATATATGGGCGCGAACGAAGTGCACGCATGCATGTTACACGCTATCGCTAACGGTAACAAAAAAGTTGGCGGCAAGAAAAAAGAAAAGAAAGAAAAAATAAAATAAAAAAACAGAAATCTGAATAAGATATGAAAGCACTATTAAAACTTCCTGTTAGAAAAAAGAAAAAAAGAATAGAAAAGAAGAAAAAGAAGAAGATTAAGAAGATGCAGAAAAATTACGGTACCGGTATAGTTACAGTTTCAGTTCGTGGGAGTTCGTGTTGTTTTTATGGCATAAAAAAAAAAGATTTCTGAGAGGTCTACATGAACTTTGAAGTATATATATAATTATGCCTAGCCTACTAAAATTTAGGCCTATATAAAGCATAACCTCTGATAAAAGCAGACTAATTTCCGGTAAAAACGAAATCTTCTTTCCCTTTTAAATGTGCCCGAATTCGGCAGCTTGAGTCAATTAACAGAAAGGTTTTGTATTTTTACCGCAAATTATTTTACGTTGTTGAGTTTAAGGCATTAAAAGGCAGTTAAGGTCTTTTTTTTTTTAAATTGAAAAGGGTATTTTGTAGAACATTAAATATCTATAGGGGATCTGAATGTCCTTGAAAAAAAACCCTCATCAACTTCTTTTTTAGATTTCTGTCAAATTGCAGTGAAATTCAGCTATTAATTTTACAGAATTGTTTACGGTATTTTCCTCTATAAATTCTGTCTTTTTTATTCATTAAACTAAATGAGATTGCTTTGAATAAATCGACACTTTGTAGAATTAAAAGCAAAATCTGCTTAAAAACATAGGCCTACGAATTTCCATAAAGAAAAAAACAATCCTTTTTTTAGAGAGGGAGAGAGATCCGTCCTTTTCACAGCAGAAAATGTCAAGTAACATTAATTATCAGAGTGGTTCTGTATTATTGTTTCCTGTATTTTTTTTATTCATTAAAACATGAGGTTTACTTTGAATAAAAAGACACTCCATTTATTTACATGGGATCTTCTTTTTAGAGATCTGTTAAATTGCAGAAAGTTTCTAGTTTACATTTTTACAGAATGAATCTGTATTTTAATTTCTGTAGGTCTTTCTTTTTATTCATTAAAACATGAGGTTTACTTTGAAAAAAAAAACGCTCTGTAGAATCATAATAAATCTGCATATTGGATCTGAAAGCATACAGAATTCCTATTAAAAAAAAACATCTCCCTTTCTTATAGAAATCTGTCCTGTTAAATTGCAGAAAATTCCAGTTACATCAATTTACAGAATGGTTCTGTATTTTTGTTTTCTGTAATTTCTTTTTTATTATCCGTTAAAAAATGAAGTTTTCTTAATAAAAAAAGAACATTCCGTAGAATTGTAAAAAATCTGTATATGGGATCTGAAATCACGCAAATTGCCTGTAAAAAAACAAAATCTTCATTTTTTCTAGACATTTGTCCTGTTAAATTACAGAAAATTTGCTGTTACAACACTTTAAAGAATGGTTCTGTATTTTTTTCTCTGTAAAATCTACTGTTTTTTTTAACAGTGAAGACTGTACGGCCATCTCAACGTCCAATGGGTCATTATACTTGCAGGACAACTCGGCACCATTCAGTCTATCATATAACACTCTGTCAAAGCTTACAATCGTTTATGAATTAATGACCGAGAAGTCATCGAGAGTTGAGGCATTTAGCATCATCGTATCATCTGTTGTTTTCATTTTGGCGTTGAACTCTCGGTCATGGATTCACCTGCCGTCGTCTCAAGCTGCTGGCCTGTAACACGACAGTGAGATTCGAGCGGTCATTGAAAGACGTGAGGGGGGAAACAAGAATCTTTAAAGGGAACAGAGTAACAGGAGCCAAGTTAAACAAAATTGGTAAAATGCGAGATGGCTTTGGTTCAGAGGATATTAGAGTGATGATACTGGGTAAAGTACATGTATTCTTATTAATCTCGTTTGCGCGTGAACGCAAGCCGAAACGATAATTATAACTAATTCTAGAAATGAAAATCTAATTTGCAACATTATTGGTTAACATATTCAAATAATACATTGTGCTTGGCGACAGGCTTCTCCTCATTTCGCAGAATTGTGATAGTTTATAATGAAGTGTCACATTGAAGATGTCACTGAAAACACGTATTTGTCTGTTGATTGAATCTTTCCATCGTGGGATTATATAAAGTCCCATACTAGGCCAATATATCAATTCACAATTCTTCTCCTTTTAATGTATTACTCATTCTGTCTGTTTCAACTTCATTTTTTCGTATCCATGAAACAACGAACCATAAACCCATAAACCCATTCGTCTGATTGTTCTTGGTTTTATGAGCACCTCAGTTAAACGTATCCATCCCAAAATTAAGGCAATAAGCCAACGCAGACCTGAGCAGCTAGATGCCCTATATTTCCCTTAGGGTTACATACGTCTCCGTCGCAGTCCGCCCTCGCTTCCAATTAATCATGCTAATTACAGTTCAAATATATATCCAATATACTGTGTACTCCGTAATCGTCATCATCATAATAATACAAAGCAGCGACTTCTTGGTCACAAGTCCTTCACAAAATCGGAACTACCTTTTCATAATAAATTCTCTTTCGTCACGTCTTCGTGACGTCTCCTTCCTTCCTTCTTCATGTTCCATGTACATGAGCAATAAGGGGCCGGTGCTCGTTTGATCCTAATTCCCATCTCGCTATCAGAGACACGCCGAGCAATAGAGGATGAGATCACGAGATGGAGAAGGGTGCATGCATGGCAACGGATTGCTAATGAACATGACCCTAACATCATTCCTCTTATTGACCCATGGAAATGAGAGGCACATTTACACTATGGACCAGACGTCACGAATTTCACAATGCAATATGTTTTAACATCGCGATTTTCACCAATCTTACCATTTTTTATACCAATATCACGAGGGTAAGGTTGCAGTTGCGGAGCAATTTCTACCCCAAGCGATGATTGTAATGTAGTGTAAACAGGTCCATATTATGTTGTATTTCACAATCTGCGTGGATTTATGGTTAGTTTCTACTTCATTATTTTAGATATCATAACGATTGTCACTTTGTCAAGGTTTATATTAAAACCCTTTTTATGGGACCGAGTATAGCAACAAAATAAAACAAAGATAGAAAGAAATATAAAGAGAGAAAGAAAGAGAAATATGAAACAGACACAAAAACAAAAGATTTAGTTATGTTTCCCTTTCACAATACAACAAGTGTCTAATATCATCAGTCAAAGAGAGTTCACCTATTTCATGAGGTAAAATCAAATTGTTTGTTTAATACACGCACAAAAGGTGATCATGTGTAAAACCAGGGATATGTAAACCGAAAATACATGTATAGCGTGTTAGGGATACCAAGGAATGTTGCTAACAGTTGAGAATTGCTATTCAAACTTATAGGCCTGGGGTCGGTCCCTTTCTTTCAGTATCGTGAATACTTATTACCCATGTTCCTCTGTTTGCATGTATGGTTGAAGATATTTGCTCATCGTGAAGAAGAGTCTTGTGGCATGGATTTAATGATGAGCTACTGTCTTCTTCATTAGGAGTCTCTTTGTCATTGTTTGTTTGAACTCTCAACGTATCACGTCTACTCTATATTGATGATGTTTGCTCATGGTGGTAGGGTTGGGTTGGCACGAGGTTTTGTGGGTGGGACACGGGCAACGACCCGAGCAACGACCCATTGTTTCATCGCTGCCAATATTGGCGGAAGAATGCAAGTAGGTGGATAGAAAATATGCTAGAAGATTGCGAGCGAGTGCATGTTTGCTGTTTTGTACAACATTGCACGCTTTTGTTTTGATGCACCCACTTAAAGTTCAAATCCGGGCTTCAAATACGTCTATGCTAAGTTGTGGACTATGTGCCCTAATTTGAATACATGTTTGTTGTATTGTGAGCCTAGAGCTTACATGCCGATTAATATGTCTTGCAAACTTTGAGACGCCAAGTGTTGGAATAAGAAGCGAAAGAGAAGACAAAAAACCGGAAAATCAGACCATTGTGGATGGGTTTGTTAGTTTGGAACCCATAGGCTTACAACTTGCAAATCTTTCATAATCTGATGAGTTACATTTTTATGATCACAAAGATTTTTACCAACCATCAGAAGCATTTATACGTCATAAATTATGCTACACGACTCTTTAATTAAAGATGAACGTTCATCACGTTCATAATTCAACGTAACCATGGTGCCGTGCACACGAATCATGTACATTGGTAGATGCTTCATCTGTTGCTCTCTTTAAATACGGAGAGTGTGGATGAGTGATGAATCTCTTGGTCTTGTAAGTCGCTTCGTTGTTTCATTATTAAAGATAGGCATTGGATTTTATTTTCGGCTTAGAAACTCCATACGATGTGTACCATTTTTAAAAGTATAGTTGTCATTATATATCCTGCGTGGAATGGGGTGATGTTGGTATGATTGAAAGATGAAGGGTATAATTAGCATTCCGGAAGCCCTTGTGGTATCGTTAACGTTCGCCATGACCAAGAGCTGAGAGGCTCTGTTATGTTGTGGTTTCTTTCAGTCATCTGTAGTATATACTCTTGCATCTCTTTTGTTCCTTCCTTTTTTTAAACAATTTTTTGTTCGTTTTCCTGTGGATTGTCGTGGATTTGCAGCTGTACATTAACAAAACACATTACTATACTAAAGGCAAAGCTGAGAATAGCAGACAGAGAGAGAGAGAGAGAGGATGGGGGTAGAGAAAGGTATTGTCTGATGACGTATTTGACCTGTGGTGTGCCTATTGCTTAAAAGTCAAAAAGTGACCCAGACACACATACCACAATTATGATTGGTTCCTTGATTTATAGGCGCAAATGGCACCGAACGAAAACATCTCAACAACGAAAATACCAAGAAGAAATTATACGATGCATTCTACCTAGCTGTTAAATACCAAAATGAATACTTCTCTCGGAGTGACACCAGACCTTAATCCCCAGTGTAAAATCGTCAAATTTGAAAGGATTTCTTTTAATAGATACTAACGAGTGTCAGTGCTGTTGGTTTATAGGTATCAGAGTCATTCATGCTACCTATGCATGCGGTTCATTTGGCAACAAATGATGTGGAACGCATTGGTTTTACTAAACACTTTTTACCCTTTGTTGGATTCTGAATAAATCCGCCATCTAAAATGGCACCCATTGTTCGGGGTTATCACTAAATCTTTCAGATAAAAATATCATATTCTAATATTAAGCATTTTGATGACACGCATGCACCATTTTGTTACCCTCATCTATCTCCATGGCAATTCTAAATAGTTGTAAAAAGTTATATGTAGTTGTAAAATTAGAATACGGACGCAGTCCCACGTACTAAAGACAGTATCAGCATGATCAACGCTCTACCTGTCTCTTTCACGTTGCTGAGATGGCGATGTCATGACGATGCATTAAATTTTGTCATAAATGGACCAGATAGGAGGCAGTCAGGGTATTTTCAGATTCTCTAGTTCTGCATATTTTAATATAGATATTGGGTGCACCATCCCCGGTATCATCAGAATGAACAGAATGAGATCGGATGAGTTGTTAGACAAAAGCTGATACTTTGAAATCATTGTTAAATCTTTAATTAATCGAGTGAAAAACAACGCTCACAGAAGACCGTAACAGTACTGTCCATGTAGTCAACAATTAATATTCGATTTAAATGTACATGCATAATCAACAGCAACACTTAAGATCGAGACTATGTATAATATCCAGTGAGAATATCGAAGATTATTCGAACACAAGCAACAACAAAAATTGTGTAAGATTGATCTAAAATTAGGTTAAATAAAACCCAAATTGGGTAAAACTTACCCAATATTGGATAATATTTTACCCAACACACATGCATGTTGCCTCTTGACCAATCATTCAGTAATATTTAAAATCACCTTTTTAGAGTACACTTTCATTTATATATTATAACGAGTCAGTTCGTTTGTCAAACACGTGTCTAATAATATTCACAACATTCACGAAAAGCAAATATACACGCTCTGCAGTCTGCATGATTCTTTCGAAAATATTGCTATAGAACTTGTTAAACGTTTACGCCTGGAGAGCCATGGCAAGCACGGCTATTGAATTGATTCCAAGACTGAACCTGGAATGAGATACACTTGAAAGAAAACGTAGCATCATGGTTAGGAGTCAACTGAAGTTCAAAACACCTCGTCAGCGCCCATCTAACGCCCAGCAGGCTAAAATGTATTTTGTTTTCATCTTTTTTTTTGGTATCAATAGGAATAAATGGCAAGTCAGCCAGAAATGGGTTGTTCGCAGTTGTTATACAATTCAATCGTGACACTATGGTATGAAAAGGGAGGGGATGTTCTTTGTATGCGTTGCCCCATTTCCCCCTTTTTTTATTTTCACTGAATCAAACACAATTTATGGTTTATTATGCTTCATGCATGCCTATAATATACGGTCAATTTGAGCTTAGGTTTTGAAAATCATTTAGAAAGCGCCTAATATTATTTACATAAGTTATTGATAAACATTTGACATATGAATTATAGGAACTATTTTTAAAGTCAAGTAAAGAAGAAAAAACTATTGATTAAGAACCATTATTTGGCAGCAATAAAATATATTTACACCTTGTTTCATATTACTTGTATTTGCTAATGTGTTTTTGTAGCAGATTACTAATAGGACACGTCCATTCTCAACTCTCGAACGTGTAATTGGTATTAGGCCTCGTTAGTGTAATAACAACTCTCTGGTAATAATATACATATTTTCCCCTGTTGGTTGGCAAACCTTTGAAATGCCCGAAATCCGGCATATTTATGCAGCCCAAGGTACACAGAATATATTAACATTCTTCTGAAAGGGAATTTAAGTATACAATAAACAATTTACGCGCTGGAAATCATTTTAAGAAAATGTTTCATTTTAAGCTTAGCCGTCTGCAGGCGATTCCTGTCACCTCTCTGGTTTCTTCTATATCAAGCCAAAACAAATCTTAACGATCGAATGCAGTCCACAGAGCACCTTGTACCTCCCTCCCACCAGTCGTACTTTCATAAATAGCTGCGAGCATGTTTGTAGTTATTTCTAGTATAGCCTTGTCTGAGTCAATACAGATATAGCTATTCCTATACCCTAGATTATTTCTAAAATAGAAATCGTTGGGTAGTGCTGAGCTCTCCGAAATATTCAGGCCCTAGTAAAATTATTCCTGTTCTGGCCGTTAGCTGCTCTGTAGATCCCAGGACACACTAGATAAATCTATCTGATTTCAAATATTATGCAGGTGAATTAACAAAGTTGGAATTTCTATTCACTGAATTGTATTTACTTACGTGATCTTTCTTTTTCAAATACATGTAGGTCTATTAGGTATCAGATCAAGTAATTTGTATTACTTGGACAATAACACAGCAATCCTATATGTTTTTTAAAAGAGTTAGAAGTACCCTCTACCAGATAAAATGTTTAATGTTATCTTAATAATTTGTTAGTAGTATTCTTCAGGCCCGGGAATCAGTCAATTTACCATGTTTATGGCACTGCTACCTGCCAATCTGTCAATCAATTATCTCTTATAATGCTTTTCAACCGCTGTAATACGTTACTTAACCTTGGATTAGGGTAGCCCACGTCTCAATACACACCCACCTATTCTGATTTGATAATCCACAAAGGAATGGAAACATGTCACAAATGAGGGAAAATCCTTTTAGAGTAATTGGCAAATTTGTCTCAATCTTGCCGAATAATCCTCTAAAGAAGGTCGTTCGATTGAGTCACCCCCTGTAGTTCTGTACAATCTTCAGATTATACATGTTAATTAGTAATAATCCGGATTAACCCTGTATGACAATGGTAATTCTAAAGATTACATGAAAATGCTCATACAATAACACATTGGGGACTTTACTGTCATTTTTAGCTATGACGAAATATCCGTACAAACTGTTTAAAACATAAAAATGATAAAGACAACTCTCTCAGAAAACAAGAAAATTTCAAAGAAGCAAATATTCCCCTTTTTGTGTAAAATCCGCCTGTTTTCTAATCAGTTTTGTTATGAAACGCATAATCAGTCATTTTTGATAAATTATATAAAAAGAATATTGAACTGTATTTTTATAACATGCTTTGTAGCTCCACACTTTCATTTTATAATGGACAGGGCAATAACCTATAATCAAAGCTAAACCATTTTGATAAAGACGTCCCTATAACAGAGATGGGCCTATATTCTGCGTTTTGTCTATCACGTATAATAAACAGGGCAGAATATACTCTAAGCTATACATTTTCAAAAATATGTCCTGGTTCTAAAGTCGTCCCATCAATGCATGCAGATTAGACTTCTTACTGACGACTAAATCCCTTCCGGAGCTTACATATTAATATTATCTACATTTGCCTATAATTTCAATCACCATATTCATGATCTCGGTAATTTTGAACGAGCGGCAGGTTTATTCTTAACCAATTCCAGCCAAAATATCGAGGAAAACCGACCGGGACTTATAAATGCCACTTTTCCAATCAAGTAGGCCTATTTCAATCGAAATAAGAGGGAATCTGGAAATGTGGATTTCAAAAGATTTTAGCAATGTCCAATTCAAATTCAAATCAATGTTCTTGCATGAAAATAGATTTGAACGGTATGCATTATTTTTTGTAATAAATTAAATTCATGTATAAAGAGCTTTATTATTTTTCGTATAACGTCTGTATTTTGTAAAAATCTCGCCATTAATATTCAAATATATAGCTGCACTTACGATGTAGATAAAGAAGACTTAGTTCAATTTTCTTTAGTAAATTGGAAGCCGAATAACAGGATACAATGCCAGCTCTTGAGAATAGAGGGGCGGAAACCTCTTCAGCATTTCGAGAGATCCCAAGTCCTTTTGAAAAAGTCATGTCGTCTATGTGAGTGACAAATCCGTCTCAAAAAGACACATCAGGGGGGTGTTTCACAAAGATCCTAAGTTGAAATTATCTCTAAGTTGGAATTAACAGTTATGGAAAGCCATTAACATCCTTGAAAATATTTGGTAAAAGTTATTTAAAAGGCATAAAATGTTGATTCAAATCATTCATATTTTCTATTATCATGGGAGATTTCATGTTCTTGATGTGGAATTTATGGAAAGTCTAAAATACTTGAATTTTTGCTTTTGAATATATTTCATTATAAGGCTACAAATGGCTCTCCATAACATTTACGTCCAACTTAGAGTTAAGTTCGACTTAGAATCTTTGTGAAACGCCCCCCCCCCCCCCCCCTAGGTCTTGCAGATCCTCAAGAGCCTTTTCTTCGGCAGTGCTGGAGGCAAAAGAACCTCCTCCTGTCTGCTTCTTTTCAACACCGACAGACCCTTTGCAATGGATCCTAATATCTTTACTTCTTGATTAATATTACTCAATTAGATCTTGGAATTGTAAGGGAGAGAGAGAGAGAGAGAGGGTGGGGGGGGGGGGGGGGGTTGGAGAGACATGGGTAATGTGTGCTGAAGAAAAATAAGTACTATACGGATGAGCTGAATTTGGAAAGCTTGTCAGATAAACGGTAACATTAGAGCTGTTCATTCGAGTATAATAGACTTAAATCCGAATAGAATCCGGACTAACGTGCCGAGGGCAAGTAGTTTACAGGATTCCTCAAGGAAAAGAGAACACTTGAAGATTCAAACCCCTTTTCTTGATAAGAATCCTTCCAGGCCTTTGTTCAAAGTGCCACTCTGTCTTACGATCACAAGCATGACGAGGTATGAATCTACATTTTGTCTTTGATTTGGGACAGTCTACCTAATCTACAAAGTACAAACCGTCTCATCTCACTGTCTCTAAAAATGATAATGGATAATACACGTTCCTGTCAAAAAGATTGCTTACAAAATGTGTTTAATGAAGATTACGTCGTGTTACTGGCCGACATGACGAATTTAATGATGCTACTCGAGCCTCAGGGCCTTGTTAAGTTAAGAAAAAGAAAAAAAGGCGCCCTTTTTCTTCTTGATAAAAATTCTTTCTGGACGTTAGTTCAAAATACCCTCTCTCTTATCACTACAAACGTATATACGTGACACACATTCCATTGGTATAGCTCACGCATAGATGTAACTTTATTTTTTACCCGTCTCATCTCACCTTCTTTAGACTTATAATGGATATACCTGTTCCTTCCAAAAAAGATTGCTAAATTTCTTGTCTGATGAAGATAACGTCGTGTTTCTTCCAGACATGACAAGTATGAATGATGTTAGTCTGAGGCACCCGATGGTACTTGAGCCTGAGGGCCATTGTTATCTATGTTAAGAAAAGAACTTTTAAAGAAGAGAGCCTTTGCACGTTATTGTGTTCGGTGTAGCACTAATTTGTATTTTTGACAGTTGAAGAACGTGAGAAAGAATAACATGAGAACGACTCTGGATAAGTAAAAGGTTTAAAGCAGTTCTTAGGCATCATGTACATGTAGTAGGTTTCTTCGACCTTTCCCGCGCATAACCATGGTAATTTATTAGCAGATAAATCGCCCCAACAACTCTCTATAGTACTTGTTTTT
Source organism: Strongylocentrotus droebachiensis (assembly GCA_035222895.1). Taxonomy (NCBI): domain Eukaryota; kingdom Metazoa; phylum Echinodermata; class Echinoidea; order Camarodonta; family Strongylocentrotidae; genus Strongylocentrotus; species Strongylocentrotus droebachiensis. The sequence continues at coordinate 110,099 of JAVYIG010000654.1, read as the reverse complement.
TGACAATACCCCTGACTCGATGATATATATTATATTTCCTCGTACGTAATGACACTGCTTACAAATTTAAGAAGAAAAATGCAGGACTAAATCAGGACTGAAATATAAAGACGAGTAGATTTATGATTATCCAAATCGCATTCTGTATCCTTTTCCCCAGGTACCGGGATGACCTTATATATTCCAAGTTTCGGTTTATGGTATTCGTGAAGAGTCTGATTAAATCAGTGAATTTCCCAGGCAGAAAAATATAGATGTACGTTTTGATGTAATTTATGGCGTTTTTGAAAGAAGGCCAGTATACGCATCTGATATAGTGTGTTATTATAATTTGTTAACTTTGCACGTATTGCAGATAAAACGATAACGCCCACTGTTGGTAGGTAGTATAGGTATGGACTTTAAGCATCTGTTGGAATAGAATACGATTTAAATATGCGTTTATATGAATATCAGAAAGCAACATATACAGGTATCTGAAATCAAGCCTTACATTTTGCCCTGTTCCGCAAAAGAGTTAGTAGAAACTGCAAGATACTGTATGAGCAATGCACTTAGTTATAAACCTTTGTAAGGTTTTAAAGGGGTCTTTATCTATAAACATGAGAAAGGGAATGTCCGAGACTTGAAGTGGCGAAGTGATTTCTTTGTCATGATTTCAATGCATGTGATGAAATGGAATGAGTTTTTGTTCGATAAAGAAAAGATTCATGTTCTTTGAAGGGTTGAGTTGTTAACAAGAAAGGGCACCCACCCGTCCCGAGGTCGCGAAGGCGCTAGAGGAGGTCACAACATTTCGTTCATGCTTGATTTTGACGGCCAGAATCAGGCATCTGTTACGCGTTTAGTTTAAAACACGGTTGCGTCTTAGCTCACTTTTGTAGAATCACCGAAAAACGGCGATCACGATCGCCGATCGTAAACTCACAAAAAGATGCGTTTACAATTTGTAAACGCGTTTAAATGGGGTCAACGCACTGACCTCTACACTGTTAGAACATGTATTACAATTTTTAATCAAGTTGGTTAAAATTTTAATCAACCACGGATTACCAGGTGAATCACACAATCGTTGGTTAAACTTTAACCAACAGCCTGTTGATTAAAACTTTAACCTGTGGTTGATTAAAAATTTTAATCAATTATTGGTTAAAAAAATTTGCTCAATGTTGGTTAAAATGGTGTTGATTAAACTTTAACCATTTGTTGATTAAAACTTTAATCTTTTGTTGGTTATTTATGCTTTGTTCGGGGCTGATTCACATGTTGTTGGTTAAACTTACATGGGTCGTTGGTTAAAATTGTAACCATTGTAGGTTAATTATTTTTTGATTCACACGATGTTGGTTAAACTTTAGTGGGTTGTTGGTTACAGTTATAACCACTGTTGGTTAAACTTACGGGGGTTTGGAGGTCTTATCCTCGTGTTTGCAGATAAGAAATGGTTTAATATGATTATCATCAATGCTAAGATTGGAAGGAAGAAGTGAAATAAGGTTCTTGCTCAAATTAAAAACGCTTTGTGTCCCGGCCCGTAGGTTGTAGCTCAGCCAGTAAGTGCAACGGATGACCTACCCAAATTGCATGCATGAAGACGTTTCACTTCATGATGACATCTTATTTTATGTTTAATTGTTTCAAACAATTAGATACAATTAGATTTAAAAAATAAGATTATTATTCATGCATGCAATTTGGGTAGGTGATCCGTAATAGGCCTACACTTCTCCTTCTTTAATTGGGTCTGCATCCTTCACGGTTGAAGATTCTTGCAGACTGATGAGTGTGTGTGTGCTTACGTTAGCCAGGTACACGGTGCAAGAAAAATGCTACTTATTGGTTGAGCTACGTACAGCCTAGGGGACACAAATCGTTTTTGATTTGAGCAAGAACCTTTTTTCACTTCTTCCTTACAATCTTAGAATTGATGATGATAATATTAAAAGAATTTCTTACCTGAAAACACGGAGATAAGACCGTCCAAACCCCCATAAGACCGTCCAAACCCCCATTTCTCAGGTCCTCGCGACAACCTCCATTGTTAATTTTGTCGCACGCGTAAACTGCGTGTACTTTGCATGTACTTTATTTGTATGTCGAGCGATCGCTAGCTACGCGCTTCGATATCGTTCCGTTGGGTCACGTGACCAGTACTTTAATCAACATTGATTAAACTTTAACCGGAAGGGGGCTTTCATTACTGTCGGAATTTTGTTTTTAATCCATGCTGGGTTACAATTTTTGCCAACGACTTAGACTTAACCAACATAGGTTAAAAGGAATAATTTTGGTCAACACTGTTTTTAACCAACGCAAGATTAAAAGTAAATTTTAATCAACACTACATTTTTAACCAACGTTGAGCGTTTTTTAATCAACAATTTTTTAACCCGCAGTTTTTTAATACTTGTTTTAACAGTGTAGTAGGTCTACGTACATTGTAGCATGCACAGTGAAGGTTTGCGAATCCAGCTGGAAGACCAATTAAGGCCACACACGTAGAATTGCCTTGGGAGCCAGAGAAGTAAGCATGAACACTACATCGTGGAACTGCGATCACGATGAGCGTTTACGATGAGCGTTTCAGATCGCTCATTCTGCCTTCAAAATTTAAGCATGAACGCAGCCTTAAAAACCACAGACCATGTTCTATACCATTTGGGAGGGGGCTGCTTTTTCCTGCATGCACCTGCAGGGCACATACCAACCCACAGGTTTGCCAATCGTTTCGATTTCGATGTTCAAGCGGTTAAACAGAACATCATAAAATCGATTTTAAGTTTGTTGCTCAATATTCCATCTGAAGAAGTGGTAACACCTAACCACAATCGAGGGACCTGTTTTTTTCACCCAAGACATATTTGGGGATAAACATTTCGATTTGAACTAAAGGGGTTCAGAATGTAGGCCTATGGTCGAAAGTATCCTTTCAGAATGCATGAAACATCAATGTGTATGCATATTTTATGAGCATGCACGACCAGTATGGATTAGATAATTAAATATCTGTTCCAAATTATTTGTTTGTGTTTCTCCAATGCAAAAACAAAAAACTACGCTGTACATGGACTAGTGTGTTGCTGCATCCACAGGCAGGGCAGATACACTATCTAATGTCTCATTTAGTAAGGGATTATGAAGGGTGCGTTTCATCAGAAGAAATGCCTTAAATACCGTTTATTATTTAAACAAATATCAAAGCCTTCGGTATACTAACAGCCTTCGGCCCTTTACAGTGTGCACTGTTACAACGTTCTACATTTAAAATTGACTGTTATTGAAACTATTCGCAAGGTTGCCATCAACGTGCAACCCAGGGGTAATAATTGGAACAACGTTGAATTTATTCCTTTTGGCAAATAACATCCAATTTATTTCTTTTGGCCTTAGGCAAGACATCAAGGCACGAGGTGGTGTAGAATAAGACATACGAAGGACGGGCCACCATTAACCTAATTTATAGCAGATATCAGACATCATTAGTTCCATTATTCAAATGAATAAACGCGGTAAATCGAAATCATGTTTTCAATGGCCAACTCTACGTAAAAGAAGATAGGGTCGTTCAGAAGAGATTATCGTGATAATTAGCGAACAACGAATTTAAGCATTACGCCATTCTAATATCTGTGTATTCCATTGAAATGAAAGCATCACAAACATGTGTTCTCCTTAATCATAAAACGAGCCAGCATGAGACGTTAATGATAGGATGATCACATTTTAATCTTAGACGGGCTCTCAACAAACCAACCAAATTGACGCGATTCTTATCAAAAGTATTAATGCAATATTGCCAGTGCGTCACTTTGTAAAGAATATGCATCTTTTGTGCGGGTCAAATATTCTCCCATATGAAAACCACAAATGCCTACTCATCCCTTAGTGAAATGACAAAAGCAAGCAATTTTGAGGCCAAAAGACATCGTCTGAGCTCTTGAATATCAGTTCGTTACTCCCCATTACTCTGATTGAACATGTCATTGCAAAGCTATGCGTTTATCTCTCATGATTCCCATCGAGCATGATGGTACATATTGCTGTCGTTGACTCTTGTTCCCTTTTGGTTTGATAGATTCAAGACTTGATTGAACATTATTGCGACTTCCAATTATCGATATCGTTCATCATTCAATGCAGACAACAGCAAAACATGATGATATACTCGAAATGAAAGAGGAGAAATATAGGCAATAAACGAGATCATATAATTTCATGTTCTTCAACAAGATGTGTTCGAATCACAATTCCTATTTACTTTTTGTTTCCTCCAGTGTCCGTTATTGTGTACCTGTTGATGTCGTACTTAAGAATTACAAAAATTGACTGATGAAATCTTTGTCGAAGTGTAGAACCAGGTAATCCATTCGATGAGTAGAGTTTGACTTCAATTCGCAATCATGTCCTTTTATAGACATGAATCTCGTTTCATACCTCATTTTCAATTGAGTGTAAGATGCCGTCTTTAAGAAGGGGTAGACAACTGCAAGCTAAACATGAAATACTGGCACCCATCCGCTTATGTGACTCATGTCAAATCCTTTGAATTCTTTTGTCTGGTAGTATTTAACGAATGGCATTAACAAGTGAGCAAGAACAGAAAATGATCCTAAATTAGTGTTCGCTTTATAAAGCAAAATAATAGGACTTTCGAATGGTCTAACCTTGAATTTTCAGATTACCTCCTACTCGTCTTATTCAAATACATATGTATTATATTTTATCTTTGAATGAACATTTTTTGGTCATCATCATTACAGAGGTGCTATCTCCCCGCAAATCTAAAACTCCCATGTAGTCTTAAAGTATTTTCAAAAGGCAATTTGCCTTAGTCCCTGATCTCATGTAAGCTGTTAATTGGATTTAGGATGTATTTATATTTGTTTATATTGTAGGATATCATTTTTTTTTCTTTTTTAGTCACGTATTCCTCACTTCACAATATATATTTAATATTATAACAATCATCTTGGACCTCATGAAAGAACAGTCTTGTCTCTATGGCTTGACTGAACTGGTTGTCCTTCCGACTTCAGTATTGTCTTCTTCTTTTCTCTTTTACATTGTAAAACATTATGTTTGTTTTAAATGTCTATTCATATCATGTTGTAAATTTTCTGTATATATATCTTGTTTTTATTGTGAATTCGGAGAATAAATAAATCAAAAATCAAATTAACCATTACCAATCAAACTTTACGTATTATTAGAATAAAATAAAAAAAGCCTATTATGGTTCTTAATCATAATACATGTTACTCGTCAATGCGAGTTTGTTTCATGGTGTGTCCTCTCAGTATAGCCATGCCGACATTGTATACTGTTTAGACACTTGTGTTCTGTTGACGGTTCTGTTGAAGGGTTCTTGATCAGCGAAATATCTGCTGCTGAATGACCTGACTTGACCGCTGTTAGCATAACAACCCTCGAGCTACCGATATTCCCCCATCGGATGTCTCTCATCATTCAGGAAGCTACAATCAGATCGAGTGTTTTCGGAAACCCGAGTGTCTTTATTCACACGATTGTTTCCGATTCGCGCGCGATGCTAACCGATGATCATCACATTGACGGCTTGTGCTGTCGGACGTCTATCATCATTCAGGAACTTTGAAACAATCGGAAATCCGAGTGCCATAATTCACCGATTGTTTCCGATTTGCTATCGAAGCAAACCGAGGAGCATCTCCTGGATGATTTTGACTGTAGGGCGACTCTCATCATTCAGAAACATCGCAAGTCAGATTGAGTGTTTTCGGAAATCCGTATGCCATCGCACGATTGTTTCCGATTCGCGCTCGGAGTTAACCGAGCATCAGTCTCCTCGTTGATCTTGATTACAGCTGATCAGTCCTGTCCATGGGGACATAGGTCTGTTTAAAATCTAACACACTCTCATCGATATGCTTCCACTTGGGAATGAGTGACCGTTACTTGGCATCATCGAAATGTTCTCTAAGGACTGATTGCTACCTGATAGTAAGATCAGAATAAGTGATAAGTAGAGAATAGTCAATGATCCGACTGCTGCAAAGCCAATGGGATGGAACTTGTAGGAATCCAAGTTGGTTTGGCCGGGTTTAATTATAAGGAGAAAAAAGAAAGAAAAAGTAAACCGGGAGCAGTTAAATTAAAGAAAAAGACAGAGGAAGCCAAAAGTGTAGCAAAAGATCTAGTGAAATATAGTTGCATTCCTTACAGCTGTATGTCTGTCTAAAAGATACCCAAAGAAAGAACTAAAATAATCCTACAAAATATATATTTGATGTTTAATTTGGGCCATATTTTTATACTTAATGGTCCATGTTTCTGATGATATTGTACCTGGGATTCTGCTCCAATCGCTTTTGAATTTCAGGAACATCATTTTCGAAATATTTAGTTTTCCTTGGACACCATATACATGTAGTTCATTGTTTATGACGTTGGTCGGTCTAGCTGGATGATGTTTCGGGTAGATTTCGAGATCTGACCGCTAGTACTCCCGGGACCTATCCTGTTCACCGCCTCGCCGCTCTTACCACGTCTCAAGCAATCATTGACGAGGTTTAAGCTATGAGTCAGGCGAAGATGTAGGTCTGTTTCTCAAAGCCATCGTCTACTATTTTAAAGTTAAAGTTACACCTTGCAATCATGCAAACATTTATACTTAGTGATGAATACAATAAGAACTATACAAGCATGTCTTGGTGAGGAGCTCTATCATATACAAATTTTGTATATTATTCAGCAGAGACTGTCGCTGAAATTCCCCGACAAACACACTATTTAGAATACATAGATTTTGAGAGGTATGTTTTTTTTCCCCCTCTGGCATCGCTTTTGTACATATACCCTGTATGCAAAAAGCATCCATCACCTGTTCACTCAGCTCTAAATTCAAAGAGATGTATTTTCTTTATACTACAGCCATGACAGTATTCAACTACGTGAGTAACATTTAATGATGCTAATTTTTCTGTCCCGTTTTTATGGCTCATATTTCAACAGGTTTAACGGGAGTGTGGGACACTTTCTGGGTTATTAGATTAGATATGTAGGAGCACGCGAAGCTTTAAAGCAGGGTTTAATACCAGAGGATCTGAGACGAATGGGGGAGTATTATGCTGATGCGTCAACTGGATTACTCCCTTTTGTACGATGATAAAGTTTAGCAAGCCTGAAACACTCCCGTCTCCCAGACACGATATTTACCTTCTTACGTTCCTGACGGGAAGACATAACGAGCGCAAATAACCCGAGGGCAGAACCCCATGGATATTTTCATTTCAATATTTTGCCGTAAATATCCAAAGGTTGGGCAGGTCAAATCCCCGTATTTCGTACCAATGCAGTCGCGAATGGATTTCAAAGCTTAAATCTATCTTTGATCTTGGAGTTGTAGAAACAGAGGGACCTAATAGGTCACAGGTGTCATACATGCCCCCACAGGTAGACCTGGGGTTAGGATACTTTCATAGGACCAGGGTTGGGTAATAATTCGGTTGGAACTTAGCAAAGGATCATGGCCAATTTCACGAGGCTTTAATTTCATCCACCGATGACTGCAATTGATGCGGAAACTAATGATGATTTCCGGACGCGTAGAATTCTTTCATATTTCCTCGGGGGTAAAATGACATTTCTTAAATAGAAATTATATCAAACTTGACAGAGACACAATTTGGCTATCAGTGAGCTCCTTAACATTTTCACTTTAGGTCAGGTATTTCCGCGTTCTAGCAAGGCATAAATTTTCACCATCTATCGGTGAAAATTTTGAGAGGGAAGGGGGAGGGAAAGAGAAAGAGAGAGAGAGAGAGAGAGAGAGAGAGAGAGAGAGAGAGAGAGAGGGGGGGGGGGCACACCCTAATCAGCAGACTCCCATTCTATCTCTTTTGCATGATCAGACTACCTCAGCTCTGGAATGTCGTTCTTTGTCCTGTTGACTGTTTGTCCGTCAAGGGTTAACTTCTTAGAAAGAAGAAGACAAGACAAGACAAAATGGATGGCTGACTTTCATGAATAGTTAGAAGTTTTTGTTGCTTGTTTTCTTACCTAAATACGTATCAAAATAAATAACTTTTGTCTATTTCAGCAAAGAGGGATTATCTTCGACTCGTGTTGTACTTCATGCAAGTCTCTTGGCATTCTGTCTTGTCTGTGGAGATCACTTATTGCGGAGGGTCTGTCTACCCACTTATCCTCTAGGTGGCAACGACAATACCAAAATAAAAGAATCATAGGTGTTTGTGTGTATTCTGTGTTATTTTTCAAGTACTTGGGGAGGGGGAGGGGGCGGTACACCCCTGAGACATCCAATCTATCATCCTATGAGTATCTCTTCTTCTTCTTGCCTACACTAGCTACCCGAAGAAGTTGCATAATTCATATGCCATTATTTTTGTTTCAGTTGATGTTTGTCAGTCGGGTTGCTGTTGAAAAAGAAGAAGGGGAACAAAAAAGAAGTGGACAAAAAAAAAAAAAAAAAATCGACGGAGATTTTATTTTTCTTGAATAATCAGAATCTGTTACAATTGCTTGTTTTCTCACCCACGTGTTACGAGACTGTTTTTGTTTCTCTTGGCAAAGAGTGTTACTTCATGCAATCCTCTTGAAAATAATTGAAATGATGTTCGTCTCTGCCAAGTAAACTATTTATTCAGCAGATCGAACAAACCACTTGTTGTTATTTATGGCAACGCCAGTACCACAATAATTATTGTGAAACAGTCGGGAAAAAATCATTATAATCAGGAACATTGATTGAAAAGAAGGGGGTAACGAGAACAAAGAAGAAGAAAAAACCTCATACAATCTACATTTTAAGTAGCTACAACACATTTTGACAACAACACAGCATCACAACTTGCATTTACCTCACTATATGCATCTGAATATGGATTCGCATAACTTGACAGAAGTGCTTTCTTTGAACCTATCATGATACATGTCTGCAGCTGAGTCTTAAGGTTATTCACATGGTTACAAGACCTGGCTGATCTTTCATAATCATACCTAAGGGGCACGTTTGCTGCAAGGAAATTTGCGAAGTATTCGTCGGAAGTAAATGTTCAATCTTTACTCTGTGTTGTCTTTCAATTTCGACAGTGGAGCTCTGGAGGACATGCAATATTACTTGAGACTGAGAGAAAACACTCTGAACATAAGAACAATGCTTTTAAAAACTTGGGAGAATGGAGTAAACCTATAATTATTGTGATCTATTCAAAGAGGGAGTGTAAGAAGGAAGGGGTAGGGGGTGGGGGAGAATGAAATGGTATGACAGAGGAATATTTTGGTAATCAGATAGGGATTGCAGGATGAGAATAAGGAAGATTACCTACCATATAGACAGACCAATGGTGCTTATGATTAAGACAAGAAGTTGTTGGCTCTTTCCCATGAGCTCGGATACATCTACCAATGTTACCCATCCTTATGTCAGAGGCTAATCCGTATGAAATATTTGCCTCTGGGACTTCTGTCTAGTTCATGGTGACGATTGATCTAGGCACGATATGACTGACAAGCAGTACACTTCTCCTGGTCGATTCGGTGATCGGACCGACTCGAAATACATGTTCAAAAGAGAACAGTAGTTGTGCTAAGTTGACCGTAGGGGTGGGAGGGGGGTTGACCTAGGGGGAGGGTAATTGTCCTCGGGGTGGTTGTCCTTGGGGGGAAGGGGGTAATTTTCCGGGGGTAATATTGTCCTGCTGGTAATTGTCCAGGGGGTAATTGTCCGAGAACCAGGCGTGGGCTATTAAAGATGTAATGATATGTAATTTAACGCAGTGATTTGTATTTCTCTGGTCTATATTTATATAAGCATACTATTATATAGTTTTGAGTATATATTTTAGATTACATCATGGCTGCATTGTGTTTGTAGTATTGAGGAGCGAGACCTTTAGCTGCTGTGATTAATTGCACACGGGGTGAAATGGACGTAATCAAAATGTTCCTATAATATGGTTCCTGTTATCCCGATATGGCCTTGAGTGAAATCGACATTAATTCAACGATGATTATCAAATATCAAAATGCCCGAATGCCGAAGAGTGCGAGGTAAAGAGAGAGAGAGAGAGAGAGAGAGAGAAAGGGAGAGAGAGGGGGAGGGAAATATATTTACATTATTTTATGAAGCGGGAAAGAGAGAGCTAGAGGTCCAGAGAAAGAGAGAGAAAGAAGAGATCAACAAGAATGGAACATCCTTTCATCTAAATACCCCTCGTCTTATCTAGTGATTATGATGTCGAACGAGACAAAGATAACCTCAAAGAACGGAAATGAAACAGAGACACAGAGAAACAGAGAGAGAGAGAGAGAGAGAGAGAAAAAGAGAGAGAAAGAGAGAGAGAAAGAGAGAGAGAGAGAGAGAGAGAGGGGGGGGGGGACGATGTGATATAACGTGTATTTTTGTGTAAGTGTAACATTTACAAAGATGAATGACACGAAGGGAGATACGGTGCATTATGCCTGTGGCGACCATACATTATTCAGGATCATGAGCTGAGATCTTATCAGTACTTGTCCATTTAGAAAATCACGTGACTAAGGTGGTGTTAGACATGTTAAAGGGATATGTTAACCCATGATGTTTCCATAAACAAACACCTCATTTATAGGCATATTGGCATTTAATTTACTTTCCTTTCTATCATATACACATTTTTGTTGTATACAAGACTAACTTCTAACCCTTGCAGTTGGATTAAATGACTATTATCTATAGAGATTGAATGTGGATGCTTCGGTATAAATTAGTGTGAGAAAGCGTCCTGACAATGCACATCGTTCTAACCATATAGCTTTCCTGCAATCCACCACTTTATTGAGTACGATCAGCCCCGGATAAGCGCAATAAAGCCAATCCAATGATTTATCATCAATCCCAACCCCGTGCCCTTTTTAATAGATTATTGGGAATAATATTCTCCTATTTGTATCCCACCCACAGGCCATAACATGCAGTGAATAGAAGACAGCAAGAAAAAAACAAAGAGTGCACGAATCTACATTTTTATTTACCGCTCTAGTATTTTCTATTGTCCTGGCTAAAAAATTAAGCCTGATGGATTACCTATAAAAACCGCTCTTAATGCAAAAGAATATTTTATTATGTAGCGGTTTTCATTCATACAGAGTGAGAACATTCTATATATTCTTTAGTTAAATCCCACATGGCTTGTTTTCTGAAATAACGAAATCTTGTAACAAACATTCTTTCTTTTTGATATTTCCAGATATTTAAACCTTTTGTTTCCCTTGCAGACAATATTTAAAGATGTGAATTAAAAGATAAGGGAAACAAGATTTCTAGAGATAAATATATGTCGCCAATTTCTGACCTGCAGAGGTCGGCAATAAAGAAAGCACGGGTGAGGGTTATGTGACCTAATTTTCTCTCTGTGGTGTCTCCTTTGATACATTTTATCCAGCTTTGATACTGTCAAAAATCAGCTTTTTTAACCTCAATAAAAAAATACCCCTGACCTTATCTCCGATCATTCACCTTTATGATTCACCCTTAGATTCATAGAGTATACTTGACATCTAGCACAAAGTTGACAAATGTATCATATATCTTACTATCGAATTGTGTTCGACTACAAAGTGTCGGTGAAAAGAAATACTTTGACTTTGTGATTTGTCATCATTATCTTTCAAACTATATTCTTCTGTTCCTGATCGATAAAACCTCGACCTTTCATCCTCTCATTTATTACACGTACAATAGACACACGCGAGTGAGTCATTAATCATCTATTCATAAAAGTGAGACTTTTTCTGTAAAAAATAAATATCCCGTTGGTTCTTTACGGATTGATTATAAGTATCCGTAAAATTCTTTACTTAAAGAGGATAAAGAATATACGCAGGTAGATTGGAATCGTTACGTTATTTAAAGTTGTTTCTTCGTGATTTAGTATTGAGATGCAACATAACGAAGAATATCAATTTGCTATTACCTTTTACAAAATCCATAATTCCATTACAATCTTTCAGACATGTCACTTTTCTTTCAACTCGTCATATTGATTTTTGTTTTCTTTTGTTCTGATTGAGATGAGTCGTTAGGTTGTGTCAACTAATGAGGTCATAGAACATTTGACATTTAATTTATTTGTTGCGCGCTGTGATAATGAGGCAGAATGATGCGAAGGGTGGAGATATCCCATTTTAGCATTTTTCTTTGTACACGCAACATTCATAAACGGTTTTGTATATCATCATATAGCTTTCAAGGAGGAGTTATCAATAGAAGACGTGGTATGCTAATGATATAATTTCCTTTGTTAATGCGATCATTAAAAGTCACATGCATATCGATGGTTAATGTTGCGAAATGATTCGATATAAGAATTGAGTTGGAAATAGGGCGGGTTGTTAAAGAACCCCATAGGCATGCCTTGAGGCAATGATCATTTATCACAATATAACATGAAACCATTCATGCTTCAAACATAGATGTCATGTTTAACGATTATAGACAAACACATGTAGACAGTGAATGTCAGGTATTCCGTCATATACCAGCATGTTGTCTCTTGTTGTGTTCGTACTGGTGGCGAAGCCCGGTGGTGAGCTCGCTCTTTACTCGGTATGGGGGTGGTTAAATGACCCCATTTTAGGAAAAAATAACGCCCGATCCCGCAGCTTCGATCCCCAGCTAACATGCTGTGTGTTTATGGTAACAATTATTAGGTTGGGTTCAAGACCAGTTTGGTAGTTTGCTGAATCGTATAAAAACATATTTCTGTCACATCAATTGTTCTCATCTATCTCTGAGAACCACACATGCTTACAGCATGAGGTTTCCCCTCCTATAGTATTCACATTATGCTCTCATATTGCAGTATCCGTCAAAATAGAATAACGGGTTTTTATCTTTGAATATGTGACATTCGGTTTGTGCTGAACCGATTTGAAGAAAATTACCGTGGAAAAAAATGTAATGACATTTCAACGAAAATGCCCATGAACAGTATTTGTGGAAAATAAAAAGCCTGATTATATTAATAAATGGAAGCGAATCATGTTTGCATTTGTATGCATGCATTAAGACTACGCGTTGCGCCTTAGTTATCTGACGTAGATGTAGAAGAAGTGGATATAAAAATACATTATTATTTGGAATATTTTGTTTGCCTTGCAATGCACGAGTTTAACTTTGTGATGGCATCAAGCATTATAATTGTTTTCGGATCATTTTGAATGTACTCTCCTGTCAGGTGTATAGTACATGCATTAATTCACTAATTATTCATTTTTTTAATGAAGTCGTATAGTAGAAGTTCATCACTTTGCATCATCTTCTCTCGAGCTTCACAAAATGAAGATTCTTTACCAGGAGCAATCCTATGATGAATATGCATAACTCTGATAATCGGGTAAATACTTATTTAAGAGTTGAACATATGTTTTACTCTCTTCCCCATACTGGAGCAAAAAAACAAAATACACACGGTTGTAGCAATTGAACTTTCGTTGACCGTACTACTCTTCAATGAAGCTAATCGTAGCTTAATACAATTCAATAATTTACTAACGAGCTTGACTTGTGACCATGGACTTGATAAGTTAAGCATGGCTTGCAAGGTACTATTGATAGAAAAGTTGGAATGGTTTCATAGCCGAGAGAAAACTGAGAGTGACCGAGTATCTAGCTAGCTCACGTCATACTGCAATGAGCATTATTATCCATTGTGGTGGACATGGTTCAACTCCTTGCTAAGAGTAAATAGATCTGACTCTTTGAGATAAGATTGTTATTTATAAATATTTGTTGAAATATGTTGACAACTAGGGCCATTAAATGCCTTTATATGGATTGATGCAAGTTATGAGAGGCCGGGGAAAACTTAGCATTTCATTTTATCTTGCCTAATTCATTCTAAATTTAGGGTAACTTATAACAATAAAATAGGTCTCTTTCTGAAGTTGATAAATGATTAAAATATTATTGCTCACTTTTTTTTAATTGAATGTTTTGATTCCCTTCTCATATTTTGTTATTCGCTTGCTCTTAATCTGATTTTATAACAATACAAAATAAAAGAAGGTCGCAATTTAATATAAATATAAGTATAAGTACATACATGTATGCAGATCCTTTATCATGCGTAGATATTCTAGACAAATTATTTTGCTTGTCAGTCTTTCCCATGATTTTTTTGCTTGTCTTTCCCATGATTTTTTTTATACCTTCATTTATGAACTTTTGCTTTAAAAGTTTAAGCTGAATGTTTTAATTTTTGTTGATTGTAGACATTCGTCGATTATATTAAAACTTCAATAATTCGGGTTTGATTGATTATTGATTGATTAATTTATTGATTGACTGATCGACTAATGAATGCATATATTCTTGTCTTTTTCTTTGTAGGGGCGTGTTCAGTGTTCATAACTACCGTCATGTTCCTGTACATCGCAATTCTGCCACTGTTCGAAAGGTCGGCAACGTCTACGTCTTTCCATACTACAGTGCCATGAGGAGAAAGATACACCGCTGCGGCTACGGCTCCTACAGACTGGGCTGCTGTGCAGGATGGGTCAGGAACAGTGTTGCAGGAACATGCACCCGTAAGTACAGATACCTTGGTCTTGAGACTATCTTAGTAACGACAATGAAACCGGCGACAGACCGACAACGGACGAAAACAGACCGACAGCGGACCGACAACGAACCGACAAAGGACCGACAACAGACCGAGTAAAACATTACAGTTCTTCCTGTGGCTAAAACTTGGTCGGTTTGGAGTCGGTCTGGACTCGGTTTGACGGTATGACTCCTATAGACTCAGGAATATAAAAAAAAAATCTTCACTCTCTGAGACTATTGTCGTGACAGACGTTCAAGGTGAAAGTGTTGGCTCAGTTAGTAACATGAATGTTGGCTCAGTTAGTAGAGCGTCCGCCTCACAACCGGGAGGTCGTGGGTTCAAACCCCGGCCGCGTCATACCAAAAGACGTTAAAAGATGGGAGTTGTTGCTACCTTGTTTGGCGTTCAACAATAAGGGATAGAGCAACGTCGATCTGGCGCTGCTCAGTGGCCGCCGGGCTCACGATCAATTGGGCAAAAAGAATTTCCGTTTCGGTTTAATAAAATTTGGAGTGGACTATTAGGCTATTATTATTATTATTATTATTATTATTATTTGTAGCGATATCAAAAGAGGGGCATGGACTTAATGTGTGATGTGATCTTCAGTTCACAATTTTTTTTTTATTCGCGATGCTATTTATCTAAAAGTCAACTGTCAATAACTTTGCTATTTATCAGTAGTATATACTTGTCAATACACGATGACACAATCTTGGCTTCCTCCACATCCATTGTTTATTGCAAGCCTTTTTTTATATAGTTATTAAACGTAGAAAATGTTGATAAAGGATACTATGACTTTTTAACACATCGGTGACATGTTCTTGGCTTCCTCTGCATCCCTTGTTTAAGATACGCCAGGAACTTCCTGGATAAACCATTCTTTATCGAGTCATTGAGAGTGGACAGAGGCTATTCGGGATGATAATTTTGTTGCATAAGTACTCTGTCAATGAATTTGGTACTTATCATCATTGGTGTAATTCATTCCATTGATTTAGTCTTCATGGTCTTTGAGAGTAGAAAACGTTTAGATAAAAACATTAAACATGCATGCAAGAAAGTTAGATGAGGGTTTTTGTGGCAAGATCTTAGCCAAGAAGTTTGCGCACTGTTTGTAGATGTCGTAAGGATTGAGACAAAGCCATATAGATTGAGCCGAGGACCTAAGAAACCTCGGAAAATTGAACAATTAAAGCGCGAATCTTAATTCAACTTCTTGAAAGGATTTTAGACAGCAATAATATTTAAAAAATGTTTTTGTCCCGTATTGGATGCATCAAGACAAACATGCTACTTCGTGAATTCTTTGATGCTATGTCATCTGCGGCAGAAAAGTTCTGAATAAATACCATTAAACATTACATTTTATCCTTCACCGTTTCTTGAGATGATTAATATAAGGTAACAAAAGGGTATACAATTCGATTCGAAGCTACCAAAATCGGGTATACTCGATATGCCAATCTCGTTTAAGTGTAGTGTCATTTCAACGGACCTGATCATGGAGAAAGTGGCCTACCCATTAACCCGTAATGAATCTCCGCAGTTGCTTCGTGAACGTGTATCTGATATTCATAGGGATCATTACCTTGCAGGCATGAGCTTGATTCTATACAAATCATGTCTGACACATTTGTTGATGTACTGCTTACAAGCTTCTATAAACCCACAAACTCCTCCTCGTCGTCGTCTCTATAGAAACAGGGTAAACTAATCTCTGTATCCCTGATGAATTCTGAGCTTCCTTATGCCTTGGTTTATATTCGCGGGCTTCCCTCTCATCGGCAGGTGTATCAAGTAACCTTTTGGATCGAATGTTTACGTAGAGTAAGGGATGCACCCATGGTGTATCTGCTATTCATCTACCCTTGCATTTCCGAATAACGGC
Source organism: Strongylocentrotus droebachiensis (assembly GCA_035222895.1). Taxonomy (NCBI): domain Eukaryota; kingdom Metazoa; phylum Echinodermata; class Echinoidea; order Camarodonta; family Strongylocentrotidae; genus Strongylocentrotus; species Strongylocentrotus droebachiensis. The sequence goes on along the minus strand of JAVYIG010000654.1, from coordinate 93,617 downwards.
TGTTTATGTAAGAAGAAGAGTGAAGAAGGGGGGGGATCCGAGAAGAAATCCGAGAGGATTGTTAGAGATGAGGGCCTCTTTGAACCTGTCACTTGTGATGATGAAAGTTATGCTGAGGAAATGAGGATTGAAAATATGAAGAAAAAAACTGTCATTATTGTCTCATATCCATTAAAATCAAGATGGTGTTTTGAGTTTTGTAGATTTCTTTTGTTCGTGCAGGGGTGTTGGGTGGGAGGTGGGAGGGGGTCTTCTCACTAAGATTTAGTTGTACAATATCAAGCTAGGGATAGATTAATATAATTATTGAATAAAGAGCGTATTTTGTCTTTAACAATATTCGAAGGATATCACAAATAATTGAAGGGAAGTCTCCTGCCAGGGTCCCATGGAGTCCGAGACAATTTCTTCTTAGCGGTTTTGTTCGTAATTATATTTTCTTTCTTAGTTCTGGTCTCTAGAGGTTAAGGCTATTATCGGAAATATCCACATACTTGAAACCTGACAGCGCTGATGACATTTATCAAGTCATGTCAGATTTTCTTATCTGTATGTACCTTCTCGTGGTATTAATGAAACTCTGAGGGGATAAAACATACGATAAAATTTATAAAGAGCCTTATACTTAAATATAGACTATGGATACGTCATGCATGCACTAAGAGGGGGAGGGGGAGGGGGGGGGGGGGGGCACAAACAGCGTAACTATGCCTCCACCCTCTTTAGACCAAAAGGGCACAAATATTTATTTTTTATTTTGTTACGTTCTTTTTCTTTTTTACTATGTCAGATTAAACTCCCCCTTTCAAATATATACAAACTTACCCCCACCCCTTTCTAGAGTATTCTGGATACCCCATGAATATGATCACTGTATGAAGTACACAACGTCTGCAATTACGGGCGGCTAGACACGCCCACCTAACCCCATAATCTGATTTTCATTAATTAACTCGGTAGTCTTCTAAACACCCTCCAACCCCTTCGATGTTATGTATTGTACTAGCAGTCTGGGTTAATAATGCTAATAGAACGGAGTGGGTGTGTATGTGTGTTGTGTATGTGCGTGTGTATGGGGGGGGGGGTGATGATTAGGACTGTGGGGTTTAAGAGCAATAGCTACCATCTCTGAATAGTGATATGAAGTCATACCTCTCCATGCCAATCAACTAGGGGAAATACACGCTGAGAACTTCCAAGGCGAATTCAATTATCTGTCCTTCAATTTCATCAATGAAGACGAATCACCCAACTAAGAAGGAAATTAGTCAAATCCTAGGAAAACGTCAAAAATACACTCGAGACAACCCCTTTCAAACAGACGGAGTTCTCCGCTATCATAATTCCTTATTCCTTGTTTGAGAGTAAGTAGAAACGGAAGCGGATGGTATCGTTAAGAAATCACTGTTGCTATAAACAATCAACAATTTTCATCTTTTGTGATTTTTATTTATAGTCGTAATTTACAACAAATCGTATCCCACTGTGACTAAATGGGGTGTCATTATGGAGAGTTCTTTGCTGAAACACAATTATGGGTAGCCTACGTGCCTCTTTCCCCAACAGCTCAATTATGTATTGATTTCTGGTCAAAGAAATTCTCCGTCCCTGTATTCGAATTAAATTTAATAGGGGTTGTTTTGAATATCTTTAGTCTATAAAGGAAGAGACTTGTTATCTTTTGCATCTCCATAATTAATTATAAGAAATAAGAATGAAGTTGTAGACAGTTGTGAAATTAGAAAATGTCCTACCTGTCCTGTACTCCCAAACCACCCTAAGCTGTAGACACCCTACTTCCTTGGATGAAGTAAAGATTTTGATTCTGTCAGTTTGATTTTCGTAATTACCTAAATCTCTCTTCCTATCTTGCTCGTTGTCGATTGGGTTTAGTAATTAGGAACTCATCAATTAAATAGAATGTTTAGCAGCTCAGACAAATATTTGTTAGTACTTGAAATTATCAATTTAATGGAAAGTCAACATTAATATTGCCTTCATTGGTGGGGAAAACCCATTTTGATAGCCACAACCTTCAACGACTTAACGTTCTCGCTTCCTTACAGTTACAAATTATTTCATTTTCTTGCTCGTATTAACGTAGAATTGATATGAATTTAAAACCAATTGTAGTTCTCTAATGCCATTTCACTAAGATTGTCAAAATGTTTTAATGTAAGTATGGTCTTTGTGACGAAATGACAACAAAGGGCTTTAAAAAAAAATCATAATAAACAGTTTAGGTCATTCATTTTGTCACATTTTAAATTATTGTCGTCATCTGGTTGTGTTCTAAACATTTAATTTCTCACTCCCATCCTATCTATCCCCACATGAACGTATTCGTGTTTGGCGTCATAATTATATTACATATTCAGTAGGTGTGACTTGTCGTGTATAGGTGATTATTACGAAATGAAATCTTCATCTTCTATCCCATCTCTCATCTACTCCTGATATTAACTCACCGCCCTTGGGGAGTGTTGTCCCATTAAATATGTGGTGTCGTCCTCCCAATACGAATCTAAACCCACCAACTGGCTCGCAAGCCATTCGCAAGCCATTAGTATGATCACGCCTGTTACGCACGTACAATTTTTGAGCTTGTAAATGATTGATGCGGAGGAGAGCCGACCGTCCGACCGACCGAGCGGCTACTAGCTCTGCTCGCTTCGCTAATTATTCACCCATCTCATATCAAAAAAGGGGAAAATGCTAATGATGGGGGTATTTAAGGTCTAAAATGGGTTTTTGTTTAAGGCGGGCATTGGCTTTAATGGAAGGAAAGCAGAGGCATGGGATTTTAGCGCATTCATTTCATTTTGATGGTGAAATCATATAGGCATTTTAATGCCAATGGTAATGCATCGTGTGGCGTTAATAACGCCATTTTATAGTATGACACAGAATCTGTTCATTCAATCCAACATCGATTTTGCACAAATGCCAACGATGATGTAGTATGAAGATCGATGAACTCACAATAATTTAACCAGTTACATATTTAGGTTACTGTTAATAACATGATGTTTGGTTGCGAAGATGGAAATTAAAACCTGACCTGAATAGTTACTTCAATAATTTCAAGAGTCAAAATAAGTGTTGTGCTATGAGTACCCCCGTCAACAAAAGGGATACTAGTTTCCAACCAACTGTTGTTTACCTGCCACTGACTTCGCTCTCCCTTTAATATCCGATTTCGGATGATGCAAGCCAGAGTGTAATCATAATCGAGTCCTTGCGTTTAGCGAGGGCTGCCTCTTCGCTAGAATCGTGTGGGTGATTTATCTAAATACACGTGAGGAAGTTAATATTGATCCTTTACATCTCATAAACATGCCTAAATATCTGTCTTCAGTTCATTATCTTTTCCTGGACAACAGTTAAGAGTTTAGATTTTGAAATTTATTTTGATATTACTCACTTGTATATACAGAATATACTTTTAATTACATTTTTTTCTGCCATTTTGTTTTGTATTATTTGTTTGGAATATGCATCCTCATCTTTCGAGTGCCCTTTTCATGATTAACATTTTACATTAGAAACCACTTCCGTCGTAATAAATTGAAAGTCAAAACGACTTCACTCAGAATTACATTTTATGACAAGCTTCCTCGATGAGGTACTTCAATTACAGTTTGAAGAATTTTGTTATTTAAATATTCTCCCTAGCAGACGATACCTGTCTCGTACCAAGCTTTGTTGTCATGGAAACCGAGGGTCCTTAAAACCTAGCTTATCTTGCACCGAATACATGTTGATCACAAAGTAACCTTTAGTTGTACAGAATAATTTGAACTGCTCCATACCAGAGGGCCTAATGCAAGGCGTGTTTTTCTCTAGGCAGCTAGATGTAGCATCAGTTAGTTTTTTCTTTTGAAAAAAAAACATGAGTTGGTATATATCTTCAGCGAGAGCATGAATAGACACACGATATTATATATTTGTGTACCTTGAACTAATGGTAGGTCTACTTGGGAGTTGAGCATCCCATAACGTGGTTTTTTAGCCGTATCAATTAAGGAGGACCGTATATGAATATTTAATATAAACAGATTGATAGAAAATATTGAATGGATTCGCTTAAAAGGATTGATGGTATTTTACACATCCCCGGTTATAACTTCTTCTACAGACCTGTACCGTTGTAGTTCAATTGAATATAATATAATTTAGAAAAATGACGTACGTCGTCATCAAAACTTTCTTAATAAACCGGTTTTCCTCATCTATCTGTGTGCAAAGTCGAGCAAGGATTTCAGATTGGTTTACTAAAGCAAACTGTACGAGATGATTGATTCCTCGATTCCAGGACACCCCCCAAATGCGACTCGATCCTACGATCAGCTAAACATGCCTCGTTTATGCTATTGTGTGCCAATGATGATACTAGGTTTCCCGATGGCTAGACAAGTTAACATAGGCCACACAGCTAGAGTATGTAACCAGAAATACCCATAACATGAAACGACAGCCCGGAGAACCACATAGTAGAATAGGAGCATATGATATCCCTTCCATTCGGGAACACAACTGTTACTGAATCTTGGAGGCAGTGCTTTGAAAAATGGTTATCTTTTTCTTTTCTTCATATTGGTGATATAAACTTTTTATTTAATGTGCGCTTGTCAATTTTGTTCATCCATGTTCCCGCGAGCTCTTTATGCCTCCTTCACGATTAGACCCTAATTGATTATCATCGACTGAGATGATTACTATCTGTTCGTGATTTTTCGACTGTTTATACTCTTTATTCACGTACATCTAGTGGTGGGTTTCCCAAAAGGACCCCTATGATATTTGTAGTGCTCTTTCCGTCATTTTCTTTTTTGGATTTTTTAGAATCGTTAGGTCCATTTTTTATTCTTTCGCGATGCTACATTACGCTATGTCACAAGCTCTTCGATCTTGTCTATCTCCCACGCGATACGTGGGTTATCAAAGTCATGATAGTTATAAATCTTGTGTTGTACTAAGTCTGGAGTGGGTTAACTAATCTTAACAAAGACATGAATTTACTATAAGAGGAGCAGGAGAGTACAGCTCGCCTAGTTTCTCCTTGGTAAAACACTACGAGAGTAGGACAAAATCCACTTCATCTGCGAGTAAGCTAGAGGTTCAAAGCTCGCATTTTATCTTGATGAAATACTGCTAAAATGTGCGAGTAGCAAGTTATAAACTTCACTCCTATATTCCAAGTTCACTTTATGTTACACTCTCTATGGTTTCTGAAAATGTTTCTCAACCCACCAATAACAAATTCAATTTCTAAACTAGACTTGAATTCGTCACTTAGACGAATTAGTTGATACGTATTCTAATGTACATAATGAAGAAAAACATTTTCACGATTTCATCTTATTTTATGCAATGCTCCTCCAGTCATGTGCAATCTAAATGTCAAGTTTTAGCTTCGGAGCACAAATCATTATGGATAATATGGAATACAGATTAAACCAATATGACCTATTTCATCTTTCGGTGTGAAGATGTGGGGTATGTGTTCAAGGAGTGCCAATTTTTTACACCTAAAGAGATCATGCCTTTCGCACCAAACTCCATCCATGTGTTACAATTCATTCACCTATTGCATCCCTGTTTACTTTCGACTATGAAGCATTGTTATTGAACATTAACATTTTACCAGTCAGGAAACACCGTGGGTTGAAATGGATAAAGACCACAAAGCCATGTTATGATTTTTCCTGTTGGCTCTAACATTATCAAAACCCAGTTTAGATACAGATTTCCTCTATAATTTCAGCAGAAGCAAAGAATTTTAACACATTTATACAAACAGAAGCAACAAATATCTGGCAGATCACGCACATCTCTTATCCACGTATTCGATGGAGTGCCATTTGAATGTGGTTAATATTTCTGACATTGCCTGTGAAGTTGTGTGGATGGAGTCCAAATATAGCAGGTGCCTTGAATTGGTTAGCTAGAAATGTGGCCGTGATTTGAACGGAGTGGTGAAATATTTCACCGACCTTGAACTCCTCCATGTGTCCGCCTTGAACTTGGTGTGCAATCAGAGATATTCATCATTTCACTGCCATTCATCTAAACATAATTTAACTGCCACATTTGTGTTTCACTTCTTGCCGTCCGTGCAAACTCAACGGCGAGGTTGTGTAAGCTTCGTGCATGGTGTGTGATTTATAAGAAAAAACATGTGCATGTCCAATTACACTTGGGATATCTATAATTAATGAAATTTTTTGATTTTATTAAAAAATATAAACAAACAATAGTCTTCCCATCCTTATTATCAACTTCTGTATAGACTAGAATTACATTCCCCCATAAATCATATCTGTCTTCGCTGATCTGATTAAAAAAGATATCTCCAAACATTCTTTTGAAGATAAATGTGGACTCTCTTGTCATGTCAAAAATTAAAATGACTGCACTGTGTGACAGATGGGCAACGACCCAACCAACCCATAATTTGAACATTTGTTACAGTTGTCTTCCCCATGTTTTCAGTATGATTTATTATAGAAACATTGAAGATTAAAAGATGGAAACCGACAAAAGGAAATCACATCTATCATATTCTTTACTAAATTACTACCACAATAAGATTGATTTCAACCTCCATTTCATCCTCGTCTTTTCCACATCCGACTTTTGGCTTGTACTTTCTGTACCACAACAATAGGCAGTTGACAAATTGATAGCCTTGACGGAAGATATGGTTGGTAGCTTTGTTATAATGAGATCTCATTTTCACCATCGTGGTTGTTTGATTATCCTGTTTCCGAACGGACCAAGTCATGAATTGGCCACAGAGGTTAACAATTTTCGAAGTAAACATTCTTTAGATCACGTTTATGTTTTTATTGGTAGATTTTGGTAGATTTTTATAGTCACGTTGTGACGATTATTCTAAAATGTATCTTCTGTAATTGAGCAATGTCTCTTTAAAACACGAGAGGAGTTGATTGCTAAATTTCTAAGACACAACGTTGTTATCCCAATCAATCAATTAACGTGTATCAAATTATTCTCAGTATCTTAATAGTGATGTAAATCATGAAATTATAGCATTCATTTGATCAGCTTCCGACTTCTTTAAGTCCAACTGGGATAAAAACGAAGATCGGAAACTAAAATGAGGTCAGCACGACATGGTATTACCGCTTTAATTACGCTTTGCAAATCTTTAAAGTGAAATCAAACCCTCATTCAACCCCATGCAGATTAAATGCCTATATCAGTTCACGATTATACTTTCCACAACTGATTTATCAAAATATGACTTGTAGATGTATTCAAATCTCCAGGTGATTATATAATGTTCAAACTGTGTTTATGTGTATATATAAGCCGGTCCGAAAAACTGACGCTTTTACATTAGGTTTTCTCTATTTCATTTCCATTTTTGTATTTTGTTGTTGGAGCTTCGCCAATTATTAGTATTCTATCTTTATGCATTATCTGGTTAAATTAGTTTATCTGTATCGTTAAGATTAGCTCGGATTGGTTGATAATGGTTTATTCTAATTAAGGAATTAAATCTCGAAATTAAATTCAATTGTATTTTCTCTTGAAATCGGTGCCGATTCAAATCGTATTTCTTTCGAACGATATAAATAAAATGATATCAATGGAAGTGGAGGTTCCTGTCCGAAAATAGACGCGTTTACAAACTAGCATGGGACGAAAGAACACATGCACTGTTCTCAAATCAATTTTTAATTCAGCACTGACGTACTATGTAGACCGATTCCGCCCACGTAACATACGGTTGGTATATATTGCACCAAATAAGACGAGAGATTAGACTCTTAATCTAGATTCTAAATTCGGAAACTTCTCTTGATAAATCTTCAGACAGCAGGTCTGCGTTGTTTTTGTTTTTTGTTGGACACAAAAGTCCTGTTTACGGCTTGTTTTGCAAATGACGAAATGCAGTGGCAATTAATAGCACGTTTATTATTAGATACAAAGTAGCAATGAATAATAGATGCTGTGTAAGAATACCAATGTTATAATTGAAGCTTTCTTTAAGGGATCCAACATTGAAATTGGAACATTTACCTCAGACTTAATAACATTATGTCTGGCGTAAGGAAAGTTAATTAAAGAATGCTCTTATTGTATGATATCCATCTTCTTGATATATTATTAATTTGATCACTGTTTTAGTGATTTATGTGATTAGTGATTATTGATTTAGGGATTCGTGATATATGTTATTTACTTTACTCCTATTTATCAATATACTGTCAATGAGATAAACGTTATGTCAGTGGCATACAAATCTTTACGTATACATTCATCAATGGAAACCTATTTACAGTGATATGGCATTACCGTGCAGTCGCTGTCGTATCACCGACGAAGTGAACATCTATTTGCTGTCAAGCGTCTCAGCTCCAGCGGAAATTTAAAATAGGGGGTGTTCCGAGAAATCAAGATAGCATTCGTGACGTTAAAGCGGTGATGATTTCTTCCAATATTGGCTCAGTCTTTGACGTCATAAGCTCATCCTCTCACTGTCCTGTCACACGTACACCATACATGCGTACTGTCTTGGACTCGTGTAACAGTTTGGGTTTCTTTAAAGAAGATGACGATTTGTGTTTTAGAATGTAAAGACACTATATTGTGCTACACATGTATTTGTCTATGACCCTGAGTGTGTCATTCTTTCTTTATTTCATCTGGTTTTCTGTGTCTTCTTGTGTGACTTAATCTCTCTCTCTTTCGATATCACTCATAAATGAAATGAAATCATAATATTATGTCGCTTCCAGCTATGAAGCCGACATCTTTAAAAACGTCAAAGAATTCCATTTGACAATCTAAAGGATTCAATTCATGTCAATTCGAAATGCAGAAAGAGGACGCATGTCGAACTTTTCATTCTTATTTTTCTCAATAAAACAAATAAACTCATGTTTTATTGAACTGATAAAGCCTATGAATGTTTCATTAAGGTTTATACTGCATGGATGTACATGTTGTTTCGGTACCACTCTGTGCCGGGAAATATGTCATTCGAAGTAACAGGTGCCGTCTTGTCATCATATCCCAACCAAATATTAATATATATATTTTTCAAAAGCCTAGACAGAATCTGAATGTAATTGAGTGCAGCCCACACGCATGCATTGTATGACGATTTAGGTTAGATTACAGGTTAAAGATTTAAAAATTATTAGGCTCGTGTGCCGTTCAGCATGTTGAATATATGGTTCTTTTTTTTATAACTGCCATGGCTATAATATTTACTTTGAGAAAACGAAGTTTTGGGAAAGCAAACTTCTCCGGTCATTGGTGGCAATGTTGAAATCCAACAACGACAAATGATATTTATTTCTTCATTCATCTCTGTACTTGGCAAAGATTTTACTCATGTTACAAATAAATCATGGACATTGGACAGTAATGAGGTTTTTTGAATCCGTCACGGATTCTGAAGATTTTAAAATCTCGAAGAAATTCGCCCCTAATCACACTTCATGCCTAATGGAAAACGGATCGAAGAGGATGTTTGTGAAGCCGCTAAATGACATTACGTGTATAATCATTCCAGGCTGGTAACAAACACCCAAACCAGATTTAGCTTTGGGTTTCCATCGAGAACTTGGAAATGACTATTTACTTGGTTAAAATGAATGTAGTTAAAAGTATCATCTGAAATGTGTTGAAGTTCTAAATGTTGCAATTGATTATCACCCATTGCATGTTTACTTCCCTCTTCATATTTAATTATTCACTGTATTTACTCACTGTCTATAAACCAGTAAGAAATCTTCGATCGTGTAAACAACAACAAAAATAACAATATTTGTGTTCCTCCTCTTTTGACAAACACATAATGTTATGGAATAGCCTCCCAGACTCACTTAGAAACATCGACACAATAAGTTCACCCTGAAAACATATTTATTTCAATTGTTGTAAAGAAGAAAAAGCTTTTTGCTATTAATTTTGAAAATACTGTACATGTCCTCACGATTCCGAGATTGATGAGGAGGTCTTGTTTGTTACCATAGAGACGGGTAGTTTACAGGCACAAACCTAGTCAGTCCTTGTGCGTAACAGTTTCTGTACTGGGAATCGACGCTGGCAGCATACTACATTATTATGCTCTGTACTTTACCCTGACCAAGAAGTTACTGACAGAGCTAGGCTCTGCTCAAGGCTTTTAGGAATTATGGTAAAGTGTCAAATTAAAGTCTGCGCTTGCAGACTAGATGGCGGATTGAATGTGATTTTTCCCTGCTTTCTTATGGGTCTTCTCCCGCCTCCGTAGTTTCGCTAGACTCGTCACACCTTCTGAATTCACCCACCTGTTGGTTGGTGTCATCTCTAGTAAGAAAGATACCGGGAGGATTCCCTTGTGGGGGCCTCGGACCCTCAGTGTGCGGAGACTACTTGAAGATGTCAGCACTACGTGCTATCGGTGACATACATACACAGACAGTTTCATGAATGTTCATGTTTTCTGATCTCGATCCCTTGCCTCAAGGGTCCTATAAAGATGCTATCATAATTTTTCCTGTCATGTCTGAAATAATGCACTGACTACGATTTTCATCACCCTTTGTCTTTTCTCTTGCTGAGACATGAGTATGGTTATAATATATTTTGTATCTTTCGCCCGAGGAACTAAAAGAGAACATCTTATAACACATTATTCTTATTTACCCAAGGCGATGGGAATGTGAACTGAATTTTCAATACAAATTGTACAGTTTTAATCGCTATAATAGAAATAATTAGATATGAAAGTCTGTTAGTGTGTGCTTTTGTTTCAGCGAAACAAGCGTTCCCGTTTCGAGATGATCAAAGGCACTCCCTTGGCGGCTATATACGTGCACCAAGGTGACGTCCTGTCTCTATTGGACTAGACAGCCGAACTCGATAAAAAGCATTTTGAGAGTCGAGAGACCTAAAACTATTTCAGATATCCATGTGTGGGTGTGGGTGTAAGAATGCATGTGCGTGTGTGTGTATATGTGCTTGTGTGTGTGCGTGTACTACCCAATTATCGCTGTATGATCACTATACAAGAGAACACTGAATTATGATTTTCATAGACACTGCCTGTCAGGTTAATTCAAGCAATACATTTCACTTTAGAAAGGCCCTACGATGATTATTTGCCATTCAGAAAATAATTTCGCAGAGTTTCAGTTGGGTTCTATCCTGTCCATTGATTCTGAACAGATCATTTCCAATCAGCAACATTTAGAAACGGTATAGATAAAGTAAACAAACAAACTCGTTAACTTATTGGTCGTTTCCGTTGGATTTCTTGCACAATCAATAATTTCATTTGTTCATTCGTATAGGTCCGTCCTTGGTCGAAGTAACAGAGAAATCATACAACTTTAAAGACCATAAACGAACCGTATTTAACTCCTTGCAAAGTCGGAAGCCATTTCCCTTTTTTTTATCAAAAGGACTTATAAAAGGCCACTAAATGGTCAACTTTTGGACAACATATCGGTCAGTGTTTAGGACCGAATGAACAGAGACTGACCACACGTCGCCAGCCAGGCATCACTTGACAATGAATATTATAGTCCCGTATAATATATTTTCTTGTCTGACCGTTGCTGCATGAACAGATATGATTGTGATAGCTACAAAGGTGGCCAAACAATGTAAAGATCAGAGTGATAGCAAGCTGAATCAACTGTAACCCACCACTTTGGTGTAAAGACCTGGTTTTCCAGAAAAGTTTACATGCTTGGTTGATGGTGGTCATGCCAAAGAGCTCCTTGGTCATGCAAAGTGACTTTTAGCTCCTTTTTGTGCCCCTCAGTCTTCTACAATAGACAGGTCTTAAATATTTCAAATATTTCATTTTTGACTTCTTCTAATGAAGTCGCAGAAGGATTGAATGGATGAATACTCCTCTTCGTGCAAGATGAATAGAGATTGAAGTAAATGGTGAAAATAAATGAAAAAGGGGTCAGTGTTTTCTTTCGTTTAGCAAATACAAACATTGGGTGAATATGTTTTTAATGAACTTTTAGTAAAACTGTATTCTGAAGGAACAACATTTCTCGGAATAGGAGGGTTATTGGCACAATACCTTTAATACAATTTCATTGTTCATGAACCGACTTTAGAAACCCGTACCCAGGGGGAAAATAATTATGACTAAAGTGGTATAAGTGATATAAGCTGGACCGGAAACACATCCCTCATACATAAAATATTAAGTTGTTATTGAGATAAGTGATGGAGTTGTTTGGTAAAATGGATTTATGTCGTGATTGAAATTGACACAAAATGCCAATAGGTTTGACCTGAAATATGCATTTCAACTTCTCAACTGATTGGGAACATATGCAAGCGACTGCGGCTTTTTAGGATTCCAGGGTGGTAGATGTACGGTAGAGGCAGGATTTTTGTAACAATGGCAGAAAGGGGCAAAGAGGTGATGAACGTGAGAGACAATATTTATGCCTGTGTACTAATTTGGAGAGTTAGAAATAGTGAAAATCCATTAAATATGCACATAAATTACCTTATGAGAAACATATGCATATCAAATGATATATAAATATAAATAATAAACATGATAAATAAAAAAATAAGTATGTAACTGACATTTTGTTCCATGAATGTTGCCGAGATAAAATCTCGACAAACTACATGTAGGTCCCCCCCCCCCCCCTTTTTTTTGTTTTGTTTGACTCTTTAAGGTATTTACGAAAAAACTTAAACGGTCATGTTATTAATCAAATTGTTTGGTGGTTGATATCGGGGAAAATGTTACATTTATTTTTATCTCATGAAACATTTCTAGTTCATGAGATTAAAAAGCAACATTTTACCTGGGTGGTCTCATCATTCCTCAACTGTTTATGCGTTGTCATCAAAACATGTTTTCATGTATTTCATAACGTTGTACTATAGAAGATAACGCATTCCACGTGATTATTGCATTACATTTGATCTATATTTGTTTTTATCTCTAGCTCTAATTACAACCTATATCATTTTATTTTCTTCCTTCAACAGCAATCTGTGAATCGGGTTGTGTACATGGAACCTGCGTTGCACCAAACCAGTGCCGTTGCGAACCGGGATATACAGGTGCAAATTGTAACGCAGGTAAGAACTCAACCAAGAACTATCACCCATCTCTGGACAAATTGGCTTCCATTGCATTATTTCGTTAACAGATTTTGAAACAATAGCTCAGTTGCAGTTAATCGAAAGTTATATAAACTCCCATTGTTTTGCTACTTGGAAGAGGTCTATAGGATAAATAAGAAAATCGTATTTGAGGTAGCCATAATTACAAAACGGGCCTCGTTTATTTTGGTAGAAAATGTCAGGGTCTTGTTTTGGGGTCTTTGATACGATATAGCTGGAATCTTAAGCATATTTTGCTACTATGAATACAAAATTGTGGGTGACTTCACCATAATCTCATAACGTATGCATGACGTTGGATTTCCACCTCCTTACACTACAGAACACTAATCATAGCTGTCTTCCATTATAGCTTTTTGCAAAGAAAACAATGAGTAATCCCAATGGCAGATCCAGGTATGATGACAGCGTGGGTAATTATCAATTACACTCAGGCGCGTACGCAGGATTTTTTCAAGGGGGGGGGGTTTTAACGTTTATAAATCGGGCCGAAAATTTCGTAACGACTCAGCCGACCGCTGAATAAGCGGGGGGGGGGGGGGGGGGGGGGGGGGGGGGGGGGGGTAAGAGGACACCTTGTTTTTTTTTTTGACCTCGAAATTTGAACATTTGACATTTTGCTCCGTTGGGGGGTGGGGTAGGGTCACCTGTTTTTGGTCAGTCATTGGGCTAATTTTTTTTTTTTTTTTTTTTTTTTTTAATAATTAAAAAAAAAAAAAAAAAAAATCCAAAAGGGGGGGGGGGGGGGTTTTAGGGGTTTTTTTTTTTGGGGGGGGGTTATACACATAAAAATACCAAAGGGGGGGGGGGGTTAACCCCCCAAACCCCCCCCCCCCCCCCCCTGCGTACGCGCCTGATTACACTCACACAACCCATGATGGAACCGCTGAAGGTACATTGCATCACTGCATTTTATGTGATGTGGCGCCACTGAATGTGCGCATAATTATTGTGTATACTAGAAATGACAATTTTCAGTGTCGCACTGGACGTTTTGTGCAATATACTTAGTGGGAGTATACCACTCGACGTCGATAAGAATAATTCCGCTTCGATCGAGACACATCCAGAGCACCATTAGGAAATTAGGCTCGATTTTGATAGGGTAATTAACGTAATGGTCTGCTAAAACCGGGGTTATCGTAGGGAAAGCGTACCTGGTAGAGAGACTTTCGTCGCCCTTTTTTGTGAAGAGAATGGTCCTGTGTTTTTATGAAAAAACTGAAAACTATGGCCAGTGATGATATTTTCTACTATAACTTACCGATTTACATTTTATTCGTGAATAAATTAACTCAATCTTGTCAAATGGAATCAACAATATTCGACTGATTTTGTTTGCATTTATTAATAAGTGAATGTGTATCTTTGGCTACTTCATGTGTGTCATCATATTCAGCCGAACAATTTCCAATATGTGTTCAGTGATTTAGGCCTATATCCAAATCTCTAGATCCAATATGCGTAAAGCGAACAGAAAATACAATGATTTACTTTGAGTGGTGAAAATAAATGATATCTGTATATGGAACAATTATAAGTTCAATCTATTCAGATTCAATTCAGATTAATAAAAATAATGATATCTGTAATAGGGCACTTTTTCAAGTTCTGACATTCTTGACCAGGCAGAATGTCTCCGACAAATATTATAAAGTATAATAGAAGTACTTGTCTTTCTCTCAGCCATTCATAATAACCAAATAAGGGATACATAGCTTCTGTCATATACTACGCATAACAGAATACTCATTATGCCTTCTCAACCTGAAAGACCCGCCCACTTTAACAATCTTTATGGGAGACGGTGTGGAGACTGCGGGAAGCTAATTGGTCGAAAGAAGCGCACAGTTTGAAAAATCACCTGCAAAAATAGAGAGGGAAAGAAGGATATGGGTTGCTGATAGGGATTAATAAACATCATCCTATAAATATTCCTTTTTGAATCAAGGAGATGATTTTCTTTTGAAAGAACATGATTGTCTATTATTTGCTTATGATTGTCATGGAAGGCGCAGTGTTTGTTTTTCCTACTGTGCGAGTAAATGAAGTATGAGCATGAGCCGTTTAAAGACGAATAAGAACATTAGTCAAGCTTGTTTGGCGAGCGTAAAGCTTATCACGATCTTAGATGATACCGGCCTCGAACTTTGAAGGAATGTGCCATTTTCATAGTCAGTAGTAACTGACCGTGAACTTGAAAGCAAAATAAGATATTAATCAAAGAATATTAAAGTCACGATTCGTGATTTATTTCATTTACTTCTGCATTCCAGCTTGTTTCTCATGCATAATTAATCTTTAAAAATCAAAAACTGTTATTTAACTCATGATATCTGTCTATTCCGTGTACTTCTCTGTCGAAATGACCCATATTCGGTCAAAAGAATGCATTTGACATAAAGTGTTGCACCCCTCTGAGTAACTTTGATGGCACTTAATCTCATTTGATACCTTGGTTTACCCCTAACCATGACCCAACAGTTGTCCTCTCAAACCAACACACAGCATGTTTGTTTAAATAGCATATGCTCAATTGCAATGAGGGTGGGCTGTTTCGATATAAGAGGGATGTGTGTCTTTAAAAATTACTACACCGATTGCTTGTGGAGCTGTTGATTGGTTATGAAATTCACAGCTTTAATAATAAGACATCACAAAAAAAATGCTGAAACTGGAGTTATTTCTCCGAACGCTATTGGTGTTCGTCCTTGTTTTTTTTAAGGGAAACATTGACCTTATCATCATTTCATCTCGTCACCTGTAGGTTGAGACAGGTAGCTGACCCTATCACCATACCAATTTGTTCTTCAGATCATAAGTATAAGTATAAAAGCCGTTATACGCTCCACACAGTATAAGCATTTCCTATTTCAGGGGACATCACAATTATAATAAGGCAATGTTTTAAAATGTCAAAGAGTATAATTATAAAATGGGTAGAAAAAAAATTGGCAAATATCGTTTTCAGTTTTTGTACCACATTTGAAAACAGTTACATACATGTAATTATTCTTTTATTCCCTGTTTTGGTTGTCATGTCCACGTAATTATCAGCCTTTGTCGATTGAATCAATAAATTATATGTAGAAAAGATTCATTTATTTACATGTAGATCTGTTAACATGTAACTTTCTTTCATCCTTACAACAGATCTAAACGAGTGTGGTCTGGAGCCTCGGCCGTGCAATCACAGATGTATTAACACCATGGGTAGTTTTAGATGCCACTGTGAAGAAAGTTATCTTCTAGAAGAAGACGGAAAGACATGTATACGTAAGTACTCCAAACGTTTCACCCACGCCTTGTTCTCCCGGGTCTAAACATGCTAAATATAATCATATTCCCGTTCTTCGAGATTTTAAATTCATGTTTTTAACAAACTTGACGCTAGACCTTCCATGGTAACGAACATGATTCGCAGGGTGCTGAACACGCCAAAGGCGTGACAAAGAAAAGGATAATCAAGTGTTTCGACAGAGGTCTGCATCTAGCTAGCCTAAACCTGACCTAATTTCAGTGACACCTTACTTTGTATAATTTTGTAAACAAAATCCTAGTCCTGCTACACTGTGTCAGTCCCTTTTCTACTGAAAATGGTAAATAGACCTCAAGTTTGAAATACTGATAATCAGCCTTCCAACCAAACAGGACTGTGTAGTCCTCTGGCGCCTTAAAGCCAATTTCACACTTAATCTGGATTATACTTGGATAAAAGCGGTGTATTATCAGAATACAAGAGTGTGGCCCGTGTAGTATGTGCCTTATTTGTATCTTTCATCACAAGATGAATGTCTTGGTAGCTCTTTGTACGTGATCGAAGCGTAAACGTTCGATTGATGAATAAGATTTTCCATGGAATGCCACAGTGATTCCCCTTAAACCAACCGGCGAGACATGGAGATGATCTCAAGATTAAGTAGCTACATAGTATGTTCCTCGAATACGTAGTGATACCCTTGGGGTTAACACTTGTAGTGATCCTCAATGTGAATCCATCCTTTAATCATCCAGCTTGAGGGAGAGAGAGAGAGAGAGAGAGAGAGAGAGATGTGTATTCGGGACGTGCTTGAAAATTGTAGGCTGGCATCCAGGGGCTCACAGAAACATGTAAACAATCTACTATTTATGAACGCATCGTTTCACTGTATTTTAAAGACAATTTGGAGGATTAAAGGATGGATATAGGCGTTATGAAAAGGGTACTTCCCAGAAGAAGTGTGTTATATTGGTTTCTTTTTGTCTCTTTGATCTCTTTCATTCAAAGTAGCAAGGGAGGGATTATACCGTCGAAGGCGCTGGGCGTCGATAATGGTGATCCACATATATTTGTATGACTTCTTAAAAGACTATTCAAAATATATAAGTCTTATTAGTACCTCTGGCATTCCACTCCCCCTTGGGCAGAAATAAGGATCCGATGCAATCTCTCTCCCTAAACTCTTTTTGAAGCCTTTTCCTTCTACTTCATTATCTCCCTTTATATGTATACACTACTTACTTATACCCTTCCCAGTCACTAAATGACGCCCACATCCTTCTCCCTTCTTATGCAGCTGTCTGTTTTCTCTGTCTTTTTGCTTACTCCGTTGTACATTCTCCTGTTCTTAATGTTATTGTTGTTTTTGTTTTTAATTTAATGCCATATGATTTTTTTTTTCGAGTCTTGCTTATGTAAACTGTATATTTTCTTTTCACTGTGAATTCTATTTTATATGACGGAAATAAAAACGAAACGAAACGAAACACATTCCTTCCTAACGTCAGAAATACATGTAACAGAGCTGGAATGTAACTTTTAAAAAACAAGCAATGTCACTCCTTCCCTCCAATCATCACATCCTTCAAACATCTTCCATCACTCCCCCTTATGATTGATGATTACGTTTTGACACATATATTTCTGTGTTGTGCAGGCATGTCAAAAGAAAAGACGAAACACTTCACTTCAACGACATCAGTTAAACATTTTCTTCCCCCTCCAATCATCACATCTTTAAAAAGAATCACAATGATAACGTATCAAAATGATCAATCTTTTCCAAATCATTGGCATACGTGCCAGTAAATGTCACCAAAATTGTGACATGCTTTCAACCAATGGAATTGAAGAAAAAAAATTCCAAGCCAAGAAAAGAGAGAAGGCGCCTGGGTACTTGTTTAGAATCAAAACAGATTTCGGGCAATTGATGGTGATGCTCCTTTCCGCCTTTGTGTAAACTGTCAATTGTGAATATGCTTCTTGACTTTTTGAGAAAGAAAAAAACATGCTTCAAGAAAGATACCTCATCACCATTTGAGGGTGAAAATAAATGTAGAATGAATTTTGATTCATTTCATGGTTTCGTTTCACTTAGTCAGGGGAAAAAAAAAGAAGCAAATTTCTAAGTTATAACTTATTATTATCTTTCAAATACCGTTGGAATTTATCCTTTTTGTTGGCCCGCAAATGGGACATAGGCTGCATATTTGTTTTCTTATAAAAATGAACAATTTGCACCTGACGATTTAGAGGAAAGAAGAACCTGACAGTGGTGTACATAATACGCATCGAAGACCAACCATGTGTCATATGACCGATGTGCCAAGTATCATTAAACCCAAAGGGAAGGGCATGTGTTTTAGAAAGCATTTTCAGGAATATGATCCGAGATCTCTTTCAGGTTAAAACCCTTAACTGTGTGTTCTACCCACTTGTGAGCATCTTTCATCCCTTGATAGGTTCTGAATCACACAGTAGGGGTATTTTCCTAGGGAAGTGATTCAAAATCGGTAGTAGGAAGTGCCTCGTTTGAGTTCATGTGCTTCTGTTAAAAAATGGGGCCTGCATTATTTGGGACGTGTTGAACAAGAGTATATCATAAAAGTATACAAGGAAAGGTGCAAATGAAGGACGAACCTCCCGGAAGCCTGATGACACTGTCTTTACTCCTCTTCCTTCTCTTCCTCCTTCTCTTCTTTCTCTTCCTCCTTCTCTTCTTTCTCTTCCGTCTCTCTTTCTATTTTTCTCCTTCCCGTATCCCCTTTTCTTTCTCTTTCTCTTATTGTTTCTCTTTCTCCTATCTCCCTCCCCCTCTCTCTCTCTACTTCTTCTTCTCTCCCTCTCTATTTCTCTCTCTCTCTCTCTATTTCTCTTTCTTTCTCCCATCTCTCTCTCTCTCTCTACTACATAATCTCCTTTTCTTTGTGTAAGTCGTAACCGTCTCTCGCTTCATTTCCCCCTCTCTTTCTCTCACCCATCCCTTTCCCTACTGATTTAATAGCTGATTAATTCTTTTCACGCAAGTCGCTTTTCTGATCTCTTTTCCATAGAAAGAAGTTTACAATTCTATTATTGGTATCATTAGAGATCGAAAGTACCACAATTTTATATAAACATGGCAAATTCCATAGACGTGATGTATTTTTGTGTAATGTATGCGCCTACTGCCTGGGTGGGTAATTGCACATAATTATGAGCAATCCTCGTTTGAGTATGGCAGCAATTAAGTGACCTTGTTTTTATCATTCAAACATGTCATAATGTTTCCTCAATCTCTCCTCGGTATTTCAATTCTTAAACTATTTTAATCTTACCTTTATAACCGTAAAACTCAACAAATACAATATGTTTCAATATATTTGTTCAAGAGTCGGAAGGAATTTTCAGCAACAATTGGTCGTTATTCACTCGATTGACCCCCAGGCTATGATTACTTCAAAATACATCTTTCCAATGGTCACTGTCCCAATTTCGGTCACAAACGACAGCTCTCTTTTCTTATCATCGAAATAAAGTCGTTGAGGCGAAATTATAATCTGTTTTTCGTCTTTGCGACGAATGAAGTGTTTTTCTAATAATTTCCCAGACATTCCAACAAACTTCACTTCACCGAGGTGGCACTAAAACCTATAGTTGTCGACCATTCGCGCTTCTCTATACCCACCAGGCGTTGCGGATTGTTGAGGGAATAACTATTTTGATGAAGAAGGATAATGAAATTAATTAAATGGAAGATTATTGACCTTTTAGAAGCCTATACCCCATACCATGACGGGAACTTTCGGTGATTCTTTACTACAGACCTGTGAACTATACAATGCTTGGTTAATATTGCATATAAGAAGGACAGTGTGTAAACAACTAAAGAAATCGTAAACAATTATTATTTTAATCCCGACCAATAGTCATTCATTGCATTCGAACAATTCACCCTTAGATATGATTTTGGGTTTATGAGTGTGGAATAACAATTTACTAGTCTCAGAATAAAAATATTTTCCATTTAAAATGAATTAGATAACATGACGCCATTAACGTGATTTATTCTTCGTTTGAAAATAACTAAGTAAGATGTAAAAAAACCACCTGTATTAGTTAAACCTAAGCATCCTCTGAAGGACCATATCGCATTTCACCTCACCTCCCTAATCCATATTATTCCGTAACAATCTTACATCTTCTTATCTTATCCTGACCACCCCTCGTACAGCTATGATTGCTAACTCTATATTTACTCCACCCTCTCTTCCTTTTCTTTAGGTGATAGCCGATGCTACCCGGGTAGATGTGCGTATGGATGCAGAAAGAACGGATTCCGCCTGGAGTGTATCTGTCCAGCAGGTTTAAGAATCGCCCAAGACGGTTACCACTGTTTAGGTAAGTTCATTTAAGCCGTCCTCATTGGGTGGCATGGGGCATGCTCCCCCTCCATCGACTGGCGAAAAAAAAGATAAAGAGAGAATGAGAGAGAGATAGAGAGAGAGAGAGAGAGAGAGAGAGAGACAGACAGACAGAGAGAGACAGAGAGATAGATAGAGAGATAGACAGAGAGGGAGAGACAGACAGAGAGACAGACAGAGAGAGAAAGAGAGACAGAGAGAGAGACAGACAGAGAGAGAGAGACATACAGCCAGAGACAGACAGACAGAGAGAGAGAGAGAGAGAGAGAGAGAGAGAGAGAGAGAGAGAGAAGGGGTGGGGCGAAGTACAGGATAGTGGAACCCAGCATGAAAGGAAGATGATACGACCTCCTCCCGCTCTTTCCCCTAACACCTTTGCCTTCTCTTGCGCTTCGCCCACCTGATAACATCGCCCACCCCCGCCCACCCCCGCCCCTCATGATACCAGGGCCCCCTCAGTGTCTTGACCAAGTCTTGACGCCCGCCACGCCTCTGTTCATAATAGTATAGACCGATAGAAGTGGGTAATTGATTGTAGCTGGCGACATTCCATTTCTCTTTTTGAACCCGGTAATAGGACATTATTATACTTAAAGTCTAAGTCGTTTCATGCATGCGTGATATTCTTAGAAGCTAATCCGCTCTACATAGCAGGGAAATTTGAAATCTTTAATACCGCCTTCCAAGAAGAAATTACGAGCTTTTGCAATTCATTAACAATCTATTCAACTACTAATTATTCAGAAGATATTTAACGTTTGACACAATAAGAATGGATTAGATGTTATTGAAACAACATGAATACATTCAATCTAAGTATGGCTTCACACTCATGTAAATAGTAGTACAAATGGATAAGGCTCAATGACATATTCTTCAGAATTAGCATGTTAATTGTTACCAAATGGCAGAGTTATTTTAGTCAGGTCCAAAAATAGTCAAATGTATAGCTAGTTAATCTCGTTAGTTATTAGGAAATGATCAGTTATTTCACAATTAAAAGGCATCATGCAAGTATAAAGTATCATAATAGACTTGAACGGGATAAACATCACCAGTCGCTCATATTGCTCGTTACAAGACAAACTTTATGTGAATTTCTGATTAATTAGCAGGTATTAATTACCACGTTTTATTAATAATAATATTCCATCAAACTAATGACAATTTTGATCATTATTACAGCAATATCTTGCTGTAGTAATTAACAATTCCCGTTTTAATTGGGTGTTTAAATCGGGCTTAGATTAAGGGGCCTAAGCGTAAAGGGCGGAAAAGGGGAACCAGTTCTCATGTTTAATGCGTGTCACGGCGGAGAAGATGAAAATAGCACAGTCGAACAGTTGTTTAGGGGCTAAGGCCACATGTGATGCCCGGTATTGTAAACGAGAGAATAATTATAAAGGTTTCAGGGTGCATTTTACCTTGAGAATCTTATATTTTAATTAACAGATTTAAGAGCGGAAGCCTGCTGATATAAGAATTATGTGGAAATGGGAGAAGAAAAATAACGAATCAGACCCTGATAATTTATCACCAATTTTGTTTTAGAAACCTGTAAAACAATGGCAGACCTAAAGCTATGAAACTAAAGTTATGAAACTAAGTTTGATTTCATGAAACTTTTTAGCTACTGTATTTGAAGCATAGCATCTTTTTTTTTCAAGAGCAAAACCTGCTTTTCTTTTGAAATATAATGGAGCTTAGAGAAGTACACATAATAATAATAATAATACAAATAGGCATTTGTATAGCGCCGTCTATCTAGACAATGCTATTCCGAGGCGCACATGGGTATGACTCAACCATGTTTATAACACTTCTTTGAAATATTCATGATTCTTATAAAATGGTATAGAAATAAAGCAAAAAGGATGGAGAAAAAAAAGTTAAAAAGAGGAAGACATGATTTAATAGTTTCCAAGTATCAATTCGATACGGCATAAATTACAAGGCGATTAAGTGATCAAGCAATAATGTATTGATTGCTAAAAGTCGAGACAACTAAGCACATGGGACTTGGATTATGAATGTCGTCGCGTCTAGATGAAAGGCAATTACATGAATTATTTTTTACTTTCTGTCTAATTGTCTACGAATGGATTAGATGAATAGACTCGAATAAGTCAGATTGTTCCTCCGTTTTTGACAGTAGTGCTGCTCGTAGTTTAAAAAAGAAAGACAAAATAGTATGTCGTGTTACTTCGTAAATAGGGTTATAGACAGAACAGAAATGTGTCTCGCTTCGTAAGGACAGAGATACGTGAAGAAAACATTCATTTTTGAGAAAACCTCCGGCAAGATTTGTTACGTCATATGAAACAATAATATACACGTGGGTCTGCAAACAGTGAAGTCGGGAAGGCCCTACCATTTTAAATATTCTTAAAAGCAGTATAAACTAAAACCATGCCCTGTCTTGACATAATGTAATTATATTATACCCCAGTCATGCCAACGAGACCGACACCAAACCGACAAAAAAATTAAGGTATCCCAAAATGGTCAATAATCGTTCGGTTATGAGTTCGTGTGAAATCGGTTTGGCGTTTATGACTGAGGTATTGCAGGGTGAACAAACTTTCATGAGACCTTTTCTGTTGTTTTATCCCCATTATAATATCCCCATTTTAATTACAGATCCTATGTCTTATGAATGAATTGTACGAGATTCTGATTTATAGCTAGAATATCCCATTCAGGATCACATTAAACAATTATTATTCTGATGATGAAATTGTTTCTACCATTAACTTAATTAAATTTCACTTCTTTATAGTTGAGTAATATTGTCTAAGGATTTGTTTAATTTTTATTCTTCTTTTAATTTATAGTTAATATGTGTTTTATTTGTTTTATATAAACTTGACAGATGTTGATGAGTGTGCAGAAGGAACAGTTCAATGCCCCTCGGACCAGAGATGTGTCAACACATATGGAAACTACATGTGCCTCTGCCAAGAGGGATCTCAGTTCAGATACATCGATGGAAAGCTTAGATGTACAGGTAATGTAACATAACGTAATATACGTAACGTGTATATGTGCGCGTGCGTGCGTGCGTGGGTGGGTGTGGGTGTTTACATACTTGTATCAATCGTTATGATTATTTACGTCTGGGGACCGCGACCTTTAACGTCACCTTTAACGTTACCATCCGATATACATGACTAAGCTTTGAACGGGATGCGCCTGAGCCAGTTTGTAGGCGAAGACAGAGAAATGTAGAACGTACCACTAGACCAACTCACATCTCCCTAAACGTAATGAAAACGGTTGTAAAATGGGCATTAACGATGAAAAATGTGGGTCTCTTCTCTTAGGGGGTTCCATACAAATAGAAGATAGTGCCCTTTCAATTTCAAGATATTGTTATGATTAATTTTCTGCACAATTTCTCAATATGAGATTGTAATTGATTGAAGAAAAAAAGATCTCGTTTTATTTTTTTCTTGTAAATTTTGTTTAATTGCTTTATTTTATGCGAGAGGCCTTGATCATAATTGTTCTCTGGAATTCTTCTGAATATGCTGTGTTTATTTGGGGAAAATATAAGTATCTTACCGGTCAGCAAACCCTCTCATTATTATGGTAATTTGGATTATAATCAATGCATTTGGGGCACTAATAATCTCAAATCATCGCCGATTGACTAAATAATTACAAAGGTTTTTTCCTTGATTTATCAACAATAGCAATTGAATTGCTCTAATTGGGAGACAGGATTGAGATTAAAACTGTGAAGCTCTTATCATGTAGAAGTCTTGCCTTGGCAATTCTATCCAAAGTCTCGCAAATCTCGCAAATCGGGTTATTTTAGGTCAAAATCGGTCAACGTTCGGCAAAAATGGCGAAGATTTGTTTCTTTCGACTGGGTTTCCTTTGTTCGTGTAAACCAATAATCCTAAGCAGATTGTTACCCATACAGATGTAATTATGCAGTTTTGAGATGAAGAATGTTGTCTGCTTCATAAAACTATGGACAGATGGCTTAATGTTTCGATTCTATTTATTTTTCATTCGGAACATAGGTTTCTACGCGTGACGTAAGCACATGCTTTATGTAGTATGTTGTTATGGGCTGATATTTGAAGCAGTACAGAGCGTTTACTTATTGCATTCACCAATCTTTATAAAGAGTTGAACAAATGGATAATACAGAAATGTGCAAATGGTGGATAGGGCAAAAACGGGGGGGGGGGGGGGGATTGCGTAATGAGTAAAATATTTATCAAGACACAACTGTTAACTGAAAATGAAATTATGTTTGAAAAAAGAGACATCGACGTCGGTAGCCAGAGTCAGATAAATATTGGAATGTCCGGAGCACCTTGCTTTGTAGCTATTATTATTATATGTTTTGTTTTTTCTTCTTTCCTTCCAGAATCGGAAGATAGATGTGCCAATGCAGGATATATCTGTCATACGAACGCGAAGTGTGAAGCTGGTGATGGCGTGGTCAAGTGTGTGTGCAATAGAGGTTACGTAGGCAATGGAGAGGAATGCACCATCGTCGGTAAGTCAATCAAACTCTTTAAAAGTTTTAAGATTTTAAGATTTTGTTCATTTTGACATTGATGCCGATGATTATATGCCATTTGAGATAATAATCGGCGGATTTGCAATGGTAAATATTCAAATGAAATGAATTTCACAAGGACCTTTAGATAAACAAAAATAAAAAAAAGTTTGACCCTCAATTTCAGGAGTCACGGCTACGTTGCGACCTATCTGTTTCATATCTTTTCAAACATTCGTCCACCAATTGTCATTCAACTTTGTCCCCATTAGCATTATGTTTCTACCTGCCCACACACAATTTTATTTTCTTTGAACCCGTGCCCAAATAATGCCATTCATCTTCTGACTCAGAGTAATTGCTGTTAATAGATAGCTTTGGTCATCACCATCGGAGCACAAATCAAAACGGTTATTGGAAACACAATTAGATGAGCTCATTGGTTTGATGGAAACGCTAATTGCGTGGATAAATGTGTTGGGGGCTAATTATTAGGTGAAAAGTCATTGACAATAAAATAATATCCGATATCCTAATGAAATAATCTGACTGAAATGAAAGAATGATTCAGCATCAGATGATGTTAGCAATTGGCACTCCTGCTTTGCATGAACAGTGAGGAAATTGACTATCTGGTATTTCAGGTAAACATATTAAGACTTGTAAGTTGAAAGATATGACGTCACGTTACTTCGGAGCCTTGGGTAATCGAGAAAGCATATAATAATATAGTCGTGACAATATTATGATACCGTGTAAAACGGGAAACGTTTCGTGATGTCGATTCTAAGTGCGGTTTGACCATGGACCTACTACGGTTTGACCACCTGATGAGTCAGGGGAAATGGGGAAGACTATACATGCCTAGATGATGTAAGCTAAAGCTTCAACGATGGACTCTGACATCCATACTGCAATTTTTTGTTTGCTAAATGGTATTATGTGAATTGCCCTTGAGCAGTTAAACATTGTCCTAGTGATTGGAAGAAAGGTGAAGATGAAAAAGACGAACACGACGACGATGACGAGGAAGAAGATAGAGGAGAAGGAGGAGTTGGAAGAAAATGAAGAGAAGGGGGGGGGGGTGGTGGGGGAGAAGAAGAAGAAGAATAAGAAGTTGATACATGATGATTAATTGATTATGATGATGGTTATGCTGATTATGCAGCACCTTTAATAGTGTCCTTGATGGCAGGTGTATGTTGACTCATCAATCAGTGTCTTTATGTACCAGGGTATACCAAGTATGACTACTTCTTTGAGCTCTGGGGGGAGTTGTTTTGTAACCTCAAGAATTTCTTCTGACCCCCCTCCTTGAAAAATGCGCATCATTATTAGTATCATCAATAAACAAATATCAGTAGGATGTGATATTTGCCCCTTTTTCACTTTTACCCCATCAATCGACATTACGACCTTACTTTCATCGATAAACGATGATAAACAGGTTTTGTACTTCGCCCAAAATACCGACAGCTAACCCCTTCTAAAAACCCACCCCGTAATATAAACCACAGTTTATCAACCCAAGTTTACCAAATCTCTTTTTCAGGGTAACTTCTGGCACTTCTGTTTTCACTTTTTTCCCTCAACATTTGATAATGTGCCCAAATTTACATCATGTTCATGTTAAGAGATTCCTCATCTGTTTGCCAGTTGCTCCCAGACTGTCACATCCCGCGCCATTTCTCCCCTCATCCATTGTTTTGTTTGAAACTTGGAAACATTCAGCCAATGATTCATCGTCATGTTGCAAGAGCTCCAGCTCCAATGGTGTTCCAAAATGAAGGCACTGTCTTCCTGTGTGTCATGATGTTTATGAAACGAGCTTTAGTAGTCCTTGTAACCTTGGTTTCCTATGTGACTATGAAAGCCAAACTCGTGTACCATCCCTCTGCGCTGCCCTGTAAGTTTTGTTTATGTAAGAATGTTGAGAACTTTAGATGCAAAGCAGTTATACGGGAAATCAAAATCAGAACAGCAATTAACTGTCAGACAAGAAAATCAATCCTTTAGAGTGTTATTTCTTGGAATGATTTACATCGCTAAGAACTAAGTTGGATTGACATTGCGATGCATTTTCAAAGATGAACAAATGATGCCATGTGAATTCACGAGGATTAATGGTTCGATTCGTGTTCGATACAAATGTAAATTGAGAGCTAGGTAACCATGATGATTGAAGGTTTAGCTGTGTTTTAGATTCTTTCAAGGGTATAACGTGGGGAAGGTGTTTAGGTAAACCCTGGAATACTGTCGAGTCACGGAAGGTAGTAAGAGAACTCGCAACAGTTGTCCAGGTACTGACTTAACACGTCCTGTCATCTGTACACTAATTTTCAAAGCAATTTACAGGACCGCCTTCTTTCTTGGCTAGTTGGAACTAACAAGTTAGTTCTATTTCTTCCTGATTAAATATCCGGTCTGGCAAGAGAAAAATGACTTCGCTGACGGTCGAAAGGTTGTTAACACGCAAGAAAATAGGGTTTTTTGTCACGAGTTTGGCAGTATACCGCTAAAACCCCTTGGTGTGTGAAGATTGACCTTCAGAAACCCAGGGGAGCTTCGATGATAGCAACCTTGATTTGGATGTCTCATTTTCGATGGTTTTTATGAATTTTGAATTATGATTATTTTCTTGATATCATGACAAGAGTGACACACAAGTGAGCATGTGACAACAAGCGAATATAGTTCAATAATCTGTGTTTTCACATGTTTTGTTTTTGTTAAAGTGACCAATAAATGCGTTTTAGGGACCCCCCCCCCCTCCCCCGATTTTAGGGATAATGTTTACGTTGTACGAGGACGAATTATAATTAATAAAGATTGAATAAGAACAAACGAAGGAATGAAAAAAGGAAAAAGAGGTAGGAAAATAGAAGATCAGAAAATTATACCCTATTCCTATGCCGATTTGACTTGTAGCACAGACGGATAGCGAAACGATGACAGAATGTAGACAATCACATTCGTTGAATCAAATGTCAAACAAATATTTTTCAGTTGATGCCCTAACTCTGCCAGACATGTCTTTCCCCTGCTCAAGTGGGTTGGCCATAATTGCCTCAATGGTCTCCCCTGTGCCCTGCATGTATACGTGTTTGATTTTATTCTATACGTATAGTCATGATAGTGGATAACCACACCTAGGGATGTAAAAGGAAAGAGCCGAAGAGTTGTTTAGGCTGTGCAGGTGTATTCCATAATTGACTAGACTATTGCAGTGCCAAAGGTGATACATGGTTAACCTTCATGATGATGATTCTTGGGTGAATGTTTCTGAAAATGCTTCATAATGTCATGAATATGGTGACTGGTAAACGGTAGGACCAAGTGTTACCGAACGGTTTCATGATAATTATGATGACTGTAGGGCAAGTGTTCATGAATGTAATGGTGCGGTGTCTTTTTGAACAGATGGCATGGAAATACAATGAAACGTAACCACTAAACGAAGTCTTGAGCCAACAACAACAAAAAAGAGAACACACTTTCGTATTTTGTAAATTGTTTTAACTTTGTCATTGTGGCGCTCTGATACGGGTCCTAACTGACATAAATGGCTCACAAAAATGAAATGTTTTCCTTCATGTAACGTTATTTTTAATTACTTAAAACGCACTCTCAAAAGCAGTAACTCCGATTTTGGAGTATTGCTATCTTATCAAATATTTTCGCTCTCTTGGAAGAGTGAAACAGAGGTTTGACAGAAACACCTGTTGGATGCGTTTTACTAAGATATATTTATGATTCGTACCATGCCATTTTGACCTTTGGGTTTGTTCTTAAGTTCAACTCTAAACAAACTATGCAAAAAATGAGATTGTGTTTACAGTGAAAAGTGTGTGCAGTGAAACGGATAACGAAGTATACATGCCTTTTATGAAGATACTTGAAATATCTCCCTTTAGAGCAAATCGTTAATTTCTGGGATTACAAGCAAAGGGGAAAATGGCAAAATGGCAAAATCTAAATTAGTTATTTAGAACTATCTGAACTATTAAAAATCATCACGTTCAATATATTTGTATGAGCTTGAAATACAGAACATTGTCATAATTTCTTTCGTTTCAAGTGGAAATCATGGAGACATTTTAAGTGACATTCAGACAAAACTTGCCGATAGCGGTTGATTCCAGTCATATAAACCACAACATTGCTCATTAAAAACGACCGAATAAACCCCAATAGAAATGACTTGGTATGTTATCAACAATTTGATCCTTCCTTACATATATCGGA
Organism: Strongylocentrotus droebachiensis; assembly: GCA_035222895.1. Classification (NCBI taxonomy): domain Eukaryota; kingdom Metazoa; phylum Echinodermata; class Echinoidea; order Camarodonta; family Strongylocentrotidae; genus Strongylocentrotus; species Strongylocentrotus droebachiensis. Next base: position 64,051 of record JAVYIG010000654.1, on the reverse strand, counting down.
CCGTAAAAAATGTTTTACTATTTCTTTTTGTAGAGTTGAAGTCGTGTTCACAGCGGCCATGTTTCCCACAAGCTACGTGCACGAACCAAGAGTTGGTATCCACTGATATGCCATACCCAGAGGGTGGTGTGCTCAAGCTGTATGAATGCGGCCCGTGTCCACGAGGATACATAGGCGACGGTGAGCTTTGTGAAGGTAAGATTCATTCTAGTAGTGATGTAACTTAGAAACAGTACACTACTTCTTACTTCTAACTCCATTTCCTTTTGTTTCTTCTCTACATCTGTTCTTAATTCTGCTGCCCTTCTACTCCTCTTCCTAGTGCTTTATTTTTGCTTCTTCTTCTAGGCCGAATTAATATTGTCTACATTTTATTTACCCTCTACTGATATTACTTTTATGCATTTTTGTTTAACATAAATTCTGTAATAACCTGTAATTAACCTGCGGGCTTAACACCTCAATGCATCATCATTGACACAAACATGTTTATGAATTTCTTAGCTATTCGACCATTAATGCAAATCACCCAACCAAACAACCAAACAAAAAATAGTGTCTTTCCGGACGTGCGTAAAATATAGAAAAACCCAAACTTGTAATACTCTTTATTGGATCATTGATGTCCAGTCAAACGAGTCATTAAGCAGTCTAAATAGATAAATTGTTGTCGCTGTGTGGTCTCTGTTACAATACAAATAACGTCAAGATATGATTGCTATCTTCTGTCATGCTTGATCACCAATTGTATCCCAGATATTCAACCAGATTTCTTTAAAGGTAATCTTAATTTGTTTTACATGGCCCTGAATGTGGTTGAATTAGTGTGGCTTTATAGAATGTAAGAACAAAAAAGAAGAACAATTCCCAAAGTTTGTTGAAAAACAAATTACTTTTTAAAACTAAAGTCAACGATAAGAATTTACACCGGGGTAGCTCTATAAAAGACTATTAGTATAGATAGATAACATCATAGCTGAAAGAACTGTAAAGGAATACAATGCCTTTGTAACCACCTTTGTAATCTTGCTTCCCATTGACATTTGGTTAAATTTGTACTTCAAAACTTGGTCGATGTTTATAACAACTTTTTTGTGTAGACACAGTCACAAGAAGAGCGGAGGATTAAAACCATAATATTGTATGAAATTCTTACGACTCCTCTTCAGCCTTTTTCAATAATGGTCGACACAGTATGAATGTGTAACTTCATTTAATTAAATTGATTTGATTTGATTTCTAAATTACAGATATTGACGAGTGTGCAGAAGGCACAGATTTATGCCATGATGAAGCAGTTTGCACAAACACTCCAGGATTTTACAGCTGTTCTTGTAAAGAAGGATTCTCTGGGGATGGATTCTCATGTTCTGCTCTAGGTAAGAATTTGACAATAATCTGTTGGAACGCGATCGCAAAGACTTTCAAGGAAACCAACTGAGGAGAGTTTGAAGACCCCATTGTGCTGCTTATATAAATCATATTCGGATTAGTATGTAATAAGTCTTTGGCATGTTCGCGCATTTCAGAATCTGTCGCATAAAGCTAATAAATTGCCTTAGCTCGATTTTTTTTGAAAGTCTTTGCTATGATCATGATTTGGTTAAATATATCAAACAAAGCAAACCAGAAGTTTACTCTTTGTGTTAAAAAATAGAAACTTGGTTTTGTGTTAAGTTATATTCCTGGCTACCCCGACCTGAATTCATTAAAACTTAGGTTTATAATCATGACGTCGATTATGTCTGTTGTTTTTCTCTCACCCCTTTCCTCTATTTATACGTTAATTACTATCATTTACGCCATCTCTTCAACTTATTTTTATCATGTCTGTTGCCATATCGTGATGGTTCTCGTTTTAATCCCTGTGATACCTAGACATTGATGAAGTTTGCGGCTGTTGGTAGCAGTCCCTGTCCTTCCCCTTTCTTTTAAATTCATTGTTTATGCTTACACTGTCTTGATCACGTGGTTCAGCTGTCTCGTGATGGTTCTCGTTTTATTTAATATCTATACATTGATGAAGTTCACGGCTGTTGAAAGCAGGCTGCCACCATCCCTTTTCTTCTATGTTCATTGTTGTTATGCCTACCCTAATTGATCACGCGTTTCAGCTGTCTTACCAATTCAAATACCAACTGTTGTGTTGTGAGGCTCACATACCTCAATCCTGATTGTTTTACCCATTGTTCCTTGTCTTCCCCTTTTCTTATATTTCCTTTAATTAACGTTACTTCCATGTTTCCAGGTATTTGTAGCTAATTCTGCCAAGTGTCTGTTCTCGTAGTTGATGTCGTGTGAAGAGCCGAACAGGTTCATAGCATAACTGCTTCGACATTTCGTGGGTATACAATTCTTAAGGGGAGCCTTTTGAAATAAGGATTTATACTTTGAAAATAATGTGAGCTCGGATTGGGGAAGATGGAAAAACATAAATCAAAATATTAGTCTGCCCTTATTTAATTCACGATGCACACAGTTATCTATTCAAAATGTCTAAAATTTCTTAAATGTTAAACCAGTTGAAATTACTGCTAGAATGAATATGACTTCAAATTGATAAAACGATAATTTATTACCTTAAGAAATAATTTTAACTCATGTTTATTAATGTTTATATGATGATCTTTTAATGATAGGTAGTATCATAGTGAGGGGGAGGGATGGAGGGGGGGGGGGAGGGGAAATACAAGCGGGGTTAAAGTTTCTAACTCCGCCTTTGGTGGCCAAGAGTCCATCAACAAATTACCCGCATATTACCACCCTGACTCGAACATCAACAAAGTTTCTATTAGCATCCTGCATCCCCATCCCGCCAATGTGTACCCACCCGTTTCTTGAAATAAAGTAGAGCATTGAAGAAGATTATGAGATGAGTCAAAAGGGGATCTCTCTCACCACATTGATCTCAATTGGCTATGCATCATGAATAGATACACATGGATGAAGATGAAGTGACAAGCGACGGTTTTGGATTACTCCCTCAAACCACTGCAGACCGGAGATGGAACGGGACTAGTGGGATGACAGGACACCGGATGCGATCTGAAAAGGGCGAGTGGATGGAAGGGGTTAGGATGAGGAGGAGGTGTGGGGGAAGGGGGTTCCCCATAGAGCCAGGGGGCAATGCGGTTCAGTTTACTTGAAACAACATCAATCTCAGGTAGAAATGAACTTGTAACTCAGCAGTGATGACACAGTTTCCGCCCCCACAAATATCACTCAGATCTATGAATGTAGGTTCCTGATGCAAATAAATTATGTTATCATAGACCTAAGAGAGAGAGAGAGGGAGAGAGGGGGAGAGAGAGGGAGAGAGAGGGGGAGAGAGGGGGAGAGAGAGGGAGAGAGAGAGAGAGGGAGAGAGAGAGAGAGAGAGAGAGAGAGAGAGAGAGAGAGACCATTAAAAGAGGGTGCTAGGAGGAAGGGGGTACCCCATAGACTGGAATGTAGAGCCAGGAGGGGCAATTTCGGTTCAATCCTTGAAACAACATCAATCTTAGGTAGACATGAACATGTAACTCAATAGTGATGACATAGTTTCCGCCCACACAATGTCACTCATAATTGTGAATGTGGGTTTCTAATTCATGTGTGTCTAGGAACGACTCCAAGGAACGGTTTGTCAACAGGTACAAAGTCCGACAGAGAACACAATTCTGACAGCCGTAAACATGAACGAATTGGCAGCAAGAGGCGACGGAAGTCCAAGTTTCGACAAGAAATTGTTCCATCTTTTTTTTGGGGGGGAGGGGGGGGGGTGATGGAAACCAGTGTACAGTCTTACTACTACACGTGTCTCTGAACGACAGAAGGAGTTATTCCTGATAATTAGTTTTAAAAAAATTCTCATTAAAAGCTCGTTAACTTAATTGCTAGGGGAACTTTGAGATTAAGAAACTTGTCGTCTTTGACCCTCTTTAAAAGTTCACCGCAAACTAGGTTGAAAATCAAAGAGAGAGTAACAGCAAACGTAGACATTCAGATGTAATTGAAATCAAATTTGTAATGACTACAGTTGTATTTATTCATCATTTAGATTCGACTGGTGGTAGTTTGGTCTTTGACAAATGTTTCCCCAGAGTCTTTTGGCGACATTATAGATGACTTAAAAGCTTGTGCATATCAATAACCCATCAATGTCGAAACACCATCACCATCACCTGTCCCCACTCGCTCATAGTGGCGACACAACTGTTCGTGAAGGCAGTTACACATTGCAGACTTTCTGGAAATAGAGCCTACTTCGGAAATGACTTCAAGAACTTTGATAAGAAAACCTAACTATGTTCGTGACCTTGACGAATTTAGATTTACTCCTGTTCTTCGATTAAGCAGTGATATACACAACATGCAGTTGTTTCGCATTCATGATGTAGACCTATCATATCACCATGCTCGATCGAATTATTCCCCTGTCCGTAAAGATTAAAGTTAAACGTTCAAACAATTCAAGTAATATAACACTAACTGTGAACCTTAACTAAAACCCAGTTGCAATCCTAAACTTCAATTATCTCGTAATTTTGACGGACTAAAACCTCGCGCAAAATTTGCCGGGTCAGGTCATCACGTAAACCACATTCTTCCGTTGCCTCTTTTCCATAATATATAAGGATAAGGATATATCTCTATTCCCAAATCCATCAGCCAATCTCGGGAAACCGCTGCTTCATCACTCTGGTACAATCTCACCGTAAGATTCCCCTTTTCTGTAGCTTAGGGAAATCTAGGTATTCCGGAAAAATTAAGCTCCAACTGTCTTTGAGAGGCACAAGTTTTTTTTTTTTCTTTAGAGTAGAATATGTCACTTTTTGTGGAAACATCAAATAAATGAATGAATGAATGATAGCAAACTAGACCAGCCATCATTTAATATCAATCTCACTGTCATATAGAGTTATTTCATCGTTTTGCTTCAATGGATGGAGGTTGTCTATCTGTCTTTTTATGTGTATTTCTGTCTGTCTGACTGACTGGCTGTCTGTTTGTCTTACTGTATGTTTGTTTATGGTCTGTTTCTATCATGCCCTGTTCGCCTACCTCTCTGTCGCAATGTCACTCTCTGTCTCTCTCCTCCTCTCTCTTGCCTATCTATCTCTTGATGTCGTTCCTTGAGCACATATCCAACAATAATAGTGTGTTGTGACGGGAGTATATAGTAGGCGTAGACCCAGGGAGTAGTTTGTTTGATGCAGGAAACGGCCGCAGGGAACAAGTAGAAGAAGAAGTTCATATTGAAAGGAAATCAGCTGGATATGACATTTAGACTGGCCAGGAATCATTCGATAGATGAATTTGTCTTTATACGGGAAGGAGAGGGGCAGTCTTAAACGGAAAAGGGTACAAGGGCGCATGGAACGTGCTGAGGTGGAGCCGAGATGTCCTATTAAATGATTAGATGGGGAGACATATTTTATCAGATGTAAACAAAGAAATTACTGATATATTGAGCTTAAAATAGCGCATTTTATTTTGAAATCCCTATGCACTTGACCGTTTACACGCTTATATAATAATCACTATGATATAGCCAGTAATGATTTAGATATGTGAGAGTTTTACAACTTATTGGGATGTGAACTTTAAAGGCTTTAAATGATTTGAATTGCTCCCATCGATTATCTGAAGTGAAAATTACATCGTTCCAATACATTTCTTTGTGAAAGACCTTATAATTTCTACAAGTTAATAGTGAATAGAGGTAATGATGAGAATAAAGGAAATATGGCTCATTCGATCCCCAAATGCACTACTTTGTTGTATCAGGTACTTACGAATTCAATTACTGATATAGCTTGTTTCCATTTCTCTTTTATCCTTCACACAATTTCTACACTTAAGGGTCCTTTGCTCGTTTCTTCAGTTTCTGCAAATTAAAGAATTTGATCACATTCCTTTACTGACACTTCCCTCCGTTCAGTCCCACATCCAGAAAATCTTTCAACGAATCAAGACATTGGTTTTGAATATATTTCAATTCATAAGTAACTTGCTGTTTCCTTTTTGAATGTCTCAAGGATGTCCAACGTGACGGGCACAGGATACCAGATCTTGGCCATAGCTCAAAACATGTCGATCTCCCATGGAAACACCTCACAGGACCATCACAAACAATAATAGTTTATCCAATTTAATCAATTCCTCATTTCTAGCCCTCACTCCACGTCTGGTCAGCTGAATGTGTATTTGGAACTTGAACTACGGATTTTTTTTTTTTTTTTGGTGTACATCATCCAACCTATTTCATTTCATTTGAATCTTAATTTCATTCAAATTCATTTTTTTTTAAATTCAAATATTATTTATTTGTTATAGATCTCCTATAATCTTACTATGAATGTTTATCCTCGTTTTCATTCCAAATTCTTTTTTTCTCTTTCACCTATTCTATATTTATACGCATCTTTGTCCTTCCACATTTTCATTAAACTCATTGCCTTGATGTTTTCGTCCTCTTCCCCTCTATCATAGGATGCGCCTTCCCCGGTATCGTTGGCAATGGTCAGATAACGCCAGACCCAACTGGACCCAGTGGTCAGTATAACGATGGCACCATTATCACCTTTGAGTGTCAGCTTGGCTATAACCTACAGGGAGCCGCTCTTAGCACCTGCCTCAAAGGGATGTGGACCGCTGAACTGCCTGTATGCGCTGGTAAGTTGAACTACGAATCTTATACCAGGACATCTATCCCACTATATCACCCTCCTAGTACAATTGCAGGGTTGTATGAAGTGATACTACACCCCAGCTAACCTTACCACACCTTCATGCTCATACAGTGTACCTTATCATACTTATCATCCCTCCTCTTGTACTGTCTATAATAAACTCTTTGACGTACATCTATAATGTCGCCCACTCCAACCAACAACTCATTCCCAGTGGCGTAACTAGACCATCTTTAACAAGGGGGAGATAATTATGTCGGACTTCATTTATATACTTTTTTTTCTTCAAAGAAAATGTATTCAATAATTCTTGAGCAAGAGCCAAACAATACATTTGAACAAAGTACATGTTGTGACAAATCGGTAAAACATTTATAGACTTAACCCTAACCGTCTCGTATTAGTTTTATATAAAGATTTTCAGATAAAAAACGAAAAAATGCTTGCAGATAAAAATGAGACAGACCGCCGGAAAGAAGAAAAATGGAACAAGATAAGATTAAGTTTACACAGTAATATTAGGGGATAGAAATAAGTCGAACATGATTTGTACGATGGTTGTGCTCGACATACATGTAAACCCTCCTTTTCAGTGGAAACCATAATAAATAGCTATAACGATAAGGTGAGCCGTCGTGCTCTCAATCAGTCCTCTATCCTGACGCTATCAATATATTCCATTTCATACCAAGCCTTTACTTAAGAAGAAGGCAAATGAAATGGTTTCACTGAGTGATAAATGACATGTCTTCATAGATACATCATAAGGTTAATGAGGAGTCAAGGATCAGAAGGGATAAATGATCACTAGTTCACATGCTAACGAGAAGGCCCCTCAAGGCATAATAAGGTGTGAAGAACTATATTCACTTCACGATGAATATATAATCCTGTCTTAAATAATATCATATTTATATATACCTTAAAATAAGTTCCAAATAATAGTTTATAATCGTGAATAGAACATGTACATTTACGATTAAGCCTTCTTTATGCATGAATAGGTTTAATGATAAGCGATACATTTAGGTATATTGTTCTTTAAAAAAAGAGATTGAGAATTACGTTGCCTCTGATAAAGGTAGGAAGTACAATCTTTACGATTTCTTCCCTATTCTGACTACCAGTATTGTTTAAAATAGGGAGAATAAATTTTGACTTTTTTCCGTACTGTGTGACAGTTGTATATATTTTTTGAAATGTAAACATTATGTCAAACTGAGGCAAATAACACTTCTTTGTATAAACGAATCTGTCATTAATGTACACTCACAGTGTTTTGATGTTATACCATAGGGTGATCACTATCAGAGTTTACTAACTGTTATATTCAGTGGCGTATCTAGGTATTTTGCCGTCTGGGGCAAAATTAACGAAATAATATTGTCTAAAAATTATGCAAGGTAACAGAAAGTTAAGTTTTTATATAAAATGCTGAACATTCCCATTTGCCACGTACATTACACTGCTATAGGCGCCATATCAACGAGAATAATTACAAATGTTCTAACTCTTTAAAATGCTTTTTAAACGTTACAAATTATACAGTGCGTCCCAGAAAAAACGAAACCGAGAAGTATCGATGTTTTATCATAACTTAATCACAACCATAATTAATGAATGATACATATTTGGAAAGCTTAGAGTCTCCTCTTTCAGTTGATGCTACTCAGATGATGCATGTTTCACGCATGAGTGATTAAAAGCAATTTGAAGGAAGGAAACCAAAAAGACATTTGGCGGGCGGTATCTGAATTTCGAAGAAAAATTCACATTTCTAGAAAGTTGAGTTTCTGCTCTTTCATATGACACCTCAATCAGGAAAAATGAGCAAGGAATAACAAAGTTCTGTTTGCTTAAAGTAGCCTTTACATTTTCATAATTTTAACAAACGAATTCGTTTTCACTGGGTGCCTGCCGTACCAAAGAGCAGATTTGACAAAAGACTTAACTCCGTTTCGTCGACAATCAGCCATGCATGAAAACTCTCGTCTACGGCTGATTGTCAACGAAACGGAGTTAAGTCTTTTGTTAATTTCGTTTATTGATACGGCAGGCAGCCGGTGAAAACGAATTCGTTTAAATAAAATTATGGAAATGCAAGCACTACTTTAAACAAACAGAACTTTGTCATTCCTCGCTCATTTTTCCTGATTGATGTGTCATATGAAAGGGCAGAAACTCAACTTTCTAGAAATGTGAATTTTTCTTCGAAATTCAGATACCGCCCGCCAAATGTCTTTTTGGTTTCCTTCCTTCAAATTGCTTTTAATCACTCATGCGTGAAACATGCATCATCTGAGTAGCATCACATGAAAGAGGAGACTCTAAGCTTTCCAAATATGTATCATTCATTAATTATAGTTGTGATTAAGTTATGATAGAACATCGATACTTCTCGGTTTCGTTTTTTCTGGGACGCACTGTATTAGCGCGTACAGCGAGATCCTGAAGCAACGCATGCATTGCGAAGGAGCAAATTAGCGACCAAGCTTTGGAAATTAAAATCTTAAAACCTTCAAAAAGCTGTTTTTTAATACAATTTGCTTTTCGTATTGGGGGTTCATAATCCTTAAGGATGGTGACTTTGCCTCCCTTTTCTCCCCTTTACTTAACTATCTTGTTTGCGCCCCCGCAAGTGCCGCCCCCTAGATATACGCCAGTGGTTATATTATTGGTTTGGCCGTATGTCTGTCATTAACATATAATATCACTAGGTGGGGTTATCGTCATGTACAGTGCCTGTCAGTGGTGTTTAGCACTGCAAAGATGTCGTGACATTATACAGAGTGCTTAAAGAAAAACATATTTGAGTACATTTAGTTAAGCATTTACCAACTTGCACAAAGAATCTATGCTCATACGCAGTTTATACTTGTCCGTATTTCGTAATGTCTCTTTTTTTACAATACACTCAAAGTCAGGACATGTGAAAATGTTTAAGATAATCCTTTTGTGCTGTTATCTTTATTGAAGTCCTCATTTAACTCATATTCTTAGAGTATTTTATGATACACCCTATACTCAAACGATCCTCGCAGACTATCGTTTATTGCTTCCACACATGATCCTTCTGATATTCATATTGAGTTGAACGATAAGTCATTTCCCTGTTAATGTATACAACGCGTGCCAAGCGACATCAGTTGTTTAACTAGAGTATCTTGGTCCTTTCTCTCATTCCAATTTTTAAAAGAGGTCATCTGAGCAATAACAATACAATAATTAGCGGAATTTTCAAGATATGATTAATCATATGATTTCGGCGATTCAGAAAAAATATTTGCCAAGAATGTTTCCAACAATCCTCTTTCGCGGCTTAACCTTATTAAACCTGCACGCGACCTCGCGTGTCGGGTACAAGAAAAAAGTCTCACTTGATGAAAATTTATCATCATTTGTTATTCACAACCTTTATTTTACTCGGAATAGTAACGGGTATTAACGTTTTTAGGATGATGATGTGAGAGGGAAGAACCCAAGGCAGGAAGTGGCCAGTTTGTTCCTTGGTTTTTGTGTCTTTTTTATTGCCCCGTTTCTTTTTTAAACATCTGTGTCACTTGCTGTGTCACTTGCTGTGTTGTGTCTAGATCGTGGCTTGGGACAAATCAATGTCACTCTCAATTAGATTCAATGTCGATGATACACGGATTGACAGGAGTCTACCTTTTCAGTTGTTATTTACCGCTCCCCTTATTTAATACGCCCTTCTCATTTCTGCCCTCTCTCCTTCTCACCCTCTCTCCTTCTCACTCTCTCTCCGTATCTCTCATACTCTTTTCCCCTCTCTCTCCTACTCTCTCATTTTCTCTCATCCTCGATCTGTCTGTCTTGCTCTCTCTCTCTCTCTCTCTCTCTCTCTCTCTCTCTCCCTCCCTCTCTCCTCTGTCTTGCCACGTCTCTGTCTCTTTGTCTTTTTGTGTCTCTATTTGTCTTTCTGTCTGTAACTCCCTCTATCCAGCGTCTACCCCCTTCCCCTCTCAGTTTCCCTTAATTTCTTTTTTCCTTCCTTGCTCTATATCTCTCCTTGTCATATCAGCTAATGTATCACATTTCACATGTGTAACTTTCAATCTGTTGATATGTTAGAATACAATGATTCAAGAATTAAACTTTTCACCCAGCCCTGATCTTATTGTGGCCATTGTTCAGCAAAGCATTAACCTTATGATTAGGTCAAGTTTAAAGCAGTCAGTTTAAATGTGGGTTATGATGTTTGCAGAAAGTATTTTTGATGATTCTTGGCGATATCATGCCCTACTAATTTTTCAAAACTATTCCGTTTTTAATGCTGCAGATATCGACGAATGTCAAACAGGAGAAGCCGCCTGTCACGAGTTTGCCACCTGTGTGAATACGCCAGGCTCTTATAGATGCACCTGTAACCCTCGATACACTGGCAGCGGTCTCATGTGCTTCTCTCTGTGTAAGTGACATTTAATTCTACCTCAGGTGACTGGTCTGTTTCCTTCACTGGCTAGGAGCCAAAGATGAAAGAATCACTCAACTGTTATGTCACTGATTCATCCTCTAGATGACCTAAAATAGACAAATTGTGACAAACCGGTACATGGAATATTGCAAGGGGCGACTGTTAGGTAAAGATAGGTCTTGAAAGATGACCACAAGGTCACTATGTTCCCATATGTATGAAATGTTATTTGGACGCGCCCTCTTTTGTCAAGTCATTATTAATTTTTGATCCTTTTTTATCTATTATATAATTTGTAGTTGAAGGATAAAAAATGGGTGTGGTTCTTGTTGATTTCGTTTCATATTCTTGATAATTTTACATTGAACGGAACGCTCACCATCCTCTATGTTTTACAGTAAGATTCAGTGCCTAAAGTTGAAGACAAATAAACACGGTATATTAGAAGTTTGAGTTTAAAATATCGTAGTAGATTCGTTGGTGTTTGAAACTCATGTTAGATCTGTAAGGCGGTTCGTAACCATTTTTACATATTCCTTGTTTGATTAAAAAGATTTGTAATTTATGACAATATCGAAGTGCAATATAAGATATGAGGTTCATAACTGATTATATATATATATATATGTTGTTTGTCGATAAAGATTGCACGGTGGATGCAGGAATGGTGAATGGTCAGATGGTACCAGCGCCCCTTGTAGGGGATGAGTACCGTGATGGTGAACTTGTAGCCTTCCAATGTGACGATGGATTCCTCATGGTTGGCTCACTTAACAGCGTGTGTGAAATGGGATTGTGGTCAGATCCCTTCCCTCAGTGCGTTGGTAAGTTATCAACAAAAATCATCTTTAAAAAAAATTATTAAAAAAAAAAATTATACAAAAATAAAAATCATAATTTTGAGCATTTTTTTAAAATCTACGCATGAACTGCTTAATCCATTCATATTATTCTGAACTTGTTTCACATCTATTATAAGAAGTTTTCGTCAAGTATAAGCTGATAAGCATTACAGTAATTTTTCGAACCAGCAGAAATTCTACGTTTGTATGAGCGCGCAGTACTAGAATAGACAAACTGCATAAGACCTAGCTAGTTTTTTAGTTAACAAATTTGAATATTTAGTTTTCTTTATCTGCTTAAAATTAAAATTCAAAATTTATATGATTATACATTTCAAAGGTATGTTTCTTGTTTATAATCTCTGGGGTCGATGCTGTCAGTGAATCTTATCTTATCTTTTTTGATCATGATTACAATATTAACACATCAGTTGAATAATTTGTTATCACCAGAAACCTTGTAATTGGTATTTTGTTACTTGACGATAAAAAGGAATACTTTATATTTCTATTCCAGATGTCGATGAATGCGCTACTGAATTCACAAATGATTGTGATGCAAATGCAGTCTGTATCAACACTCCAGGCTCCTACAGGTGCGAGTGCAACCTTGGCTTTTTCGGCAACGGCCAAGTTTGTATTGAAATAGGTAAGAATCGAATGATGGAGTTGTACGGATAGAGATTTCGAAGACAATTCATGGAATGCTCAAGTTTATAACATCATGAATTTGTTATTACATTCAGTGGCGTAATGAGCAAAAACGTTTGGGGGGGCTGAACGTTTGTCAAAGTGAGGTCTAGGGGTAAAGCCCCGATGGGGGTCAAGGGGCGGAGCCCCGAAGCTCAAGGGGTATTCAGGAATATCTTACCGGAGGGGGGGGGGGGTCACAAAATGGCATGGGGTTAAATATATATAAAACGATAAAGCGACAGAGCGGGCGGCGAGGGAGAGGAGAGACCAAGCGGGGGTGGGTCTGAGAGGGGGTTCTGACCCCCTCCCTGAGTAGGAAGCATTTGCAATTTTAGAACCACATTAGACGCATTTTCAGGCACTTCCTGGAGTAATATGACGTAAAATTGCTTTCTCCTACCCCCTCCAAGAGATCTTTTGCAATTCTCGCTACCCCAAATAGCGATTCTGCCGAGATCCGGGGAAAATCCTGAAAACGCGCATTGCATTATGGGATAGCTTTTCGACATTACAGCTTCCTGTGCAGGCGCTATATTACTAGGCGCGATAGCGCAAACGTAAAACACAACGTGTATGCACCGAATATGTCGTCTGCTCGGTCTTGTTTTTTTTTCGCAAATATTTCAACGTTTATTTGAACATTTCATTCGTTGTTTTTTGCGTCTTTTGACATCAGTGACGATGGTTTTCTTTTGTGAGGCTGCACAGTGCTGGGCTCATGATTCCAAGCCTAAGAACCCTGATTTTAGCGTGCGTGAAAACTCTGCACAGCGGGATGGGACTCTATACCGGAAGTTGTAGTGACGACCCGAGAGAGTGAAAATTACCTCGTCTCGCGAATTTCGAGATTTTCGTACCTATTTAGGGTAGCGAGAATTTGAGAACCATATTTGGCGCATTAATGTCCACCGGCACTTCCTGGAAAAAAAAGAGGCCTTCTGATTGATTAGACGTTCAGGGGTGGGGGGGGGGGGGGGGGAGAGGGTTGTAGAGGCCACCGCTAACTGACAAAACTAGCCACCAATTACCGACAAAAATATTAACACTAATGCCCCAATGTCTACTAATTTCAGCCTATAAATCCGGGGCCTGGAACTAAGTTATATTTCAGTTTTTCCACTCCCGCGCAAAGCGCGGAGGCTGTGACACTTCATTAAATTATTAGAGGAAGGAGACGATCGGTTATACCGTTCTCGACTCTTCTTGTTTCGCCCGCCCCTCCCGCGCGAAGCGTAGAAGCTATGACGTTTCATTTAAATATTAGAGAAAGAAGACGATTCATTGTACCGTTCCCGACTCTTAATCCTTGCCTGAATTCAGTTCGCCTCCTCCCGCGCGAAGCGTAGAAGCTTTGACGTTTCAATAAATTATTACTCTTAATCCTTGTCTGAATTCAATTTCGCTCATCCCGCGGGAAGCGCGGAAGCTTTCACGTTTCATTAAATTATTAGAGAAAGATGACGATTCGTTGTATCGTGCCCTTGTATGAATTCAGTTCCCCCATTCCCCTTCGCGCGAAGCGCGGAAGCTTTGACGTTATTCTTAATCCTTGTCTGAATTCATTTTCGCCCATCCCGCGCGAAGCACGGAAGCTATCACGTTTCATTCAATTATTAGAGAAAATAGACGATTAATTGTAGCGTGTCCTTGTCTGAATTCAGTCCCCCCCCCGTCCCCATTTGACGTTTCATTTAATTATTACTCTTAATACTTGTCTAAAATCATTTTCGCTCATATCGCGGAAGCTTTTACGTTTCATTTAATTATTACTCTTAATCCTTGTCTAAAATCATTTTCGCTCATACCGCGCGTAGCGCGGAAGCTTTCACGTTTCATTCAATTATTAGAGAAAAAAGACGATTCATTGTATCGTGTCCTTGTCTGAATTCAGTTCCCCTTCCCCCCCCCCGCCCTTCTGCGCGAAGTGCGGAAGCTTTGACGTTTCATTTAATTATTACTAAAATCATTTTCGCTCATACCGCGCGTAGCGCGGAAGCTTTCACATTTCATTTAATTATTAGAGAAAGAAGGCGATTCGTTGTACCGTTAGTGACTATTAAAAAAATTGCTCTTCCTGGCTATTTGCGAATGTGTCAGTTTGCAACAGAAATGGAAAAACGCACATTTTATTGAAAATCATGTTATTATCACGAACATTTATAAATCACCTGTATGGAATTAAAAATAAGTCATGGTTTCATTTTATTTGGGGGGGCTGGCGCCCCCCCTAGCTCCCCCACCAGTACGCCAGTGATTACATTGGTTAGGTTTAGACACACCGAGTATGATTTAAAGGCAACACGGATGAGGAGGAGGAGTAAAATGTATATCAGTGACACAAAAGTGGCATATATAATGAAAACAAAACTAATGTCATTAGGTATTTCATAACTTGCTAATAGACGTTCATATTTATTTACAGCCATGATTTGAAACGTATCAAATGAGAAGTTTGATGTGTCAATGTTAAGAAAATTAACGCATTTGCCGTTGTGTCCAAATATACTTTAGAAAAACTGTTTTATAAATGGGAAAAGATAGTTTAAAATCGACTAACTATTAAATCAATTCGTGAAGAAAGATATTTGATTGTTAATCCTCTAACTGTAATCAGGCGCGGATCTACGGGGGGGTTTAGGGGGTTTAAACCCCCCCCCCCAAAAAAAAAAAAAAAAAAAAAAGAAAAAAAGAAAGAAAAAAGAACGCACGCTGGAGAGAAACCCTTTCAAGTGCAAATATTGTGAGAAGGTAACTGGTAACTTAACCAAACACATGATAACTCTGGATATAACTGTGTATTATTAAACTGTTACTTGATTTAAAAAGACGTTATCATGCACTGCTTTTTATGGTCTCCATTGTGTTAATAGATGCCAGGAAAACATCACTTACGGGGTTCAAATAAACACCCCCCAAAAAATCGGCTCGCCGCTTTGCGGCTCGTGGATGATGCTCCGCATCGTCATTATTTTGGTCAAACCCCCCCCTTAGCAAAAAGCTAGATCCGCCCCTGGTAATAGAGAATATCTATTTACCGTACTACTAAATGATCAGTGACTGTCATTGGGATATATTTAAAACACTAAACCAAAAGAAAACTAAATGTTTCGGGAAGTGGTTAAACTATTTCGGACGTCATTAATAACCTCATATAAAAATATATCAGTTTAAAAGTACATATTTCCTGAACATATCTTTTTGTTTATTGATTGTTTGTAGACCCGACATCGTGTGCAGATCGACCATGTTCGGAAGGTGTTGTCTGCACTGACCTCGATCGCTCGGTTGTTCTCGCTTCCATTGACCTCAAGAATCCTACCAATGACGTCATCACATTGTATAAATGTGGTGACTGTCCGGAGGGATACCATGGTGATGGAGAGAATTGCGTTGGTAGGTTGAAATTATGTCAATCACGTATTCACCGTATATTGGAAGTTTGAAATTGAAATATTGATATGTTAGTCGATAGTGAAAGCTTGTTAAAACAATCAAGTAATCATTGTTGTTTTTATTAAAAAGAATACTGATACTATGCTTTCAGGAACCTAAATGGGGTACTGACATCATGTTCCTATCCAGCCGTTGCCTTGTAGATAATGACATGAATCATAGGAATTATTTTCGGCATCAATAAATAAGACTATTTGTTCAACCAAAACAGAATTTGAAAGACTGATTCCATTCCCTTAATTCAATTTAATTTATATACAATTCACAAATTTGATTACAAGAGACATGTATGTTTTTCTTATCGCAACGCTTTAAAAAAAACATTACGCCTCCTTGATTGTTGTTCAGTTATTTGATTTGAATATAAAACTGACGACATCATTAAGGCTATAGTAAATATCTATCTTTTATAGAATTATATTGAAATGGTCGTCTCTGTAATTGTTTACTTTTTCTTCAGATATTGATGAATGTGCAGAGAATACGTTTGAATGTGCTACCAACGCTCAGTGCATAAATCTACCCGGAACATACATGTGCACCTGTAACGAGGGATACTACGGGGATGGCAAAGTCTGTATACGCATTGGTAAGTTAACAACAACAACAACAACAACAATGACAATGACATAAACAACAAATCAATCGCTCTCAATGGAAGTGATCTTGATATTGATCTTGTGAACCATTTTAAGACCAAACTAATTCCACTGATCCTCTGGATATGAATAATTGACACCCCTAGAAATTGATATTTTAAAAATATATTTTTTGAAAGGGTTTTTTAGTGAATCTTCACCTTTGATTATTTGTTATTTTAGTCTGTTTGAATTGTTGAACTTCTGTCAGCAGATTTCGAAATTTGATAATATGTTTTCGTTATTGTTGGAAATTGAAATTCTGAGTACATTAAAAAATAAGAAAATTAAGAGATAACTTGAGTGTGTGTGTTGGGTGCATGTGTACTCTGGCAGTTTGCAAGAGAGAGTGAGAGAGAGAGAGGGTGTGAGAGAGAGAGAGAGAGAGTGTGAGAGAGAGAGAGAGAGAGAGAGAGAGAGAGAGAGAGAGAGAGGAAGGAATGGGGAAGAGAGAAACAGACAGGCAGAGGTGTAATTTATAAAAAATAATTTCTCATATTATTTGTAGCAGTATTCTCCGTTTCTTCGACCCCAATAGACAATTTATATTCACATTTCACTCAGAGTGACTTCTATATATTAATCATTCCATATTTTCCTTCTTCAAGATCCAACAAGATGTTATGATCTGCCATGCTTCCCTGGTACACAGTGTAATGACTTAGATCGTGGCACCGTCTTAGATGCCGTCGACATTACATCCCCTCCCTCTGTCATCAGACTCTACGAATGTGACGAGTGTCCCCAAGGATATGCTGGAAATGGAACGTTTTGCGAAGGTATGAACATTTGATATATTAATATCTCAATTAAATCTTACTGCTTCACCATTAGAAACAACATATTTTTACATTTATGATTCGCCATTGATTTTCATGCCTTGTTGCAAGGAATATAGTCATATAAAATAATTTGTTCTCTCTTTTCTGTTTTCAGATATTGATGAATGTGCACTGGAAATCGACGAATGTCACGATAATGCCACTTGCAACAACTTACCTGGTACTTACGACTGCGTCTGTAACCGAGGTTTCTATGGAAACGGGCGAGTCTGTATTCCTATTGGTAAGTTTGAACAGAAACAGATAAAGCTATGTTTTGATCCCCATTACCAAGATCTGGCACAAAGAATTTTGATATGCCATTTTGAAAATAATGTTGTTTGGTATGGCGTTTATGGATTAATGTAATCAATGTATCGTTTGAAAGCATAGTACACCCTTTACTTCTACTTTTAATGAAAAAGCAAGGAATTATTTTCATACAGCGCATACTTTGTTCACAATAAGCTTTTGAATTGGGGTTTCATTTTTTAAGGGACGCAATGTTTATTAGACAGAAACTCAATGGTAAAACTTGTCAATGACATCATTCACACTAGCCCAAAATTTCTCTTATTTCTGATTTATTTTTAGACCCAACAAGGTGCAGTGATAACCCTTGCTTCCTCGGTGTTCCGTGCTCTGATCTAAGCCGTGGAGAAGTCGTGTCAAACACAGATCTGGACAATCCATCTGAAATCATTCTGCAGTATACCTGCGGAAATTGTCCACCAGGCTACCGCGGTGATGGCGTCATATGTAATGGTAAGATAAGATTACACCCTCGGATATTTCCTCCATCTTACATCCCACTCCTGCCACCATTGATTTTATGTTATTCTCAAATATATACTTTTATACTGGGCGAGGCCAAGGGATCACTAGTACAGCAGTGGTATTTTCACGACTGGGAAGTTGCAGATTCGGAATTAGTACCATTTGGCATTAATTCACAGTTACCAACTTGCTAATAAAAAACTATAGGCTGCAGTTCTATTGATTATTTTTTTAAAAGCAAAGACTTGCTTTCTTACCATTAAGCATGAATAAATTATCATTACCTGATCTCATTAAGACTGCTGTCACTTGAAACCTTTGCTCCTCTTAATACCCCCTTTCTTAATCTTGTACTACATTAGTTTTTCTCTGGTTAACTTCTTTTGGAGTTGTATTTCTTTCTTTGCGGAATAACCCCTCATTCTATACAAGACATTTTCGATCCAAAGTTCATGTTAATTATCATTTCTTGTTTCACAGATATTGATGAGTGCGCTGAAGGCTTCTATGAATGCCATCCCTTTGCCATGTGTTTCAATCTTCCTGGAGCTTTTGAATGTGTATGTATGGACGGTCATCATGGAAACGGCAAGACTTGTATTCCAATGGGTGAGAGCATCAATAAATTACTTAATATTCTAATAAGTTTACTTTGATATCTAATCCAATTCACGCTTTTTTTGTAAGACCATCATTGTATCGTAGATTTGTCGAATTGTAGTAATTTGGTTATTGTTTAAGTGTTGACGTAGTGCATCTATTGCTATGGTATTGATTTTTTTTCAGTTATTTTAGTTATTATTTGAGTGTGGATGTAGTGCATCTGTAGCTATGGTATTGACTTTGTTCAGTTGATAAGTTGTTTAAGATTTAAAAGTGTATAAAACTACTCTGCCTTTGAACCAAATCAAAATTCTGATATTTGGATGTCAGTGAAAAGTTGTAGTACCGGTAAACATCCATGGTTTTACCAGCTGTAACACCTGACATAC
Source organism: Strongylocentrotus droebachiensis (assembly GCA_035222895.1). Taxonomy (NCBI): domain Eukaryota; kingdom Metazoa; phylum Echinodermata; class Echinoidea; order Camarodonta; family Strongylocentrotidae; genus Strongylocentrotus; species Strongylocentrotus droebachiensis. The sequence continues at coordinate 44,729 of JAVYIG010000654.1, read as the reverse complement.
TGTTACTATAATCATGATGAGAGAATTTTTATATTAGACCAATCAATAATCAGTTTCACAATAAGGCTATGATTGCAATCGGTAGTTTTCAGTGAATATTTCACTAATTTGTCTTTACTTAAATGATCCTGTTTTCCAGACCAAACATTCTGCACCGCCGATGGCCCATGCTTTGAAGGTGTTGATTGTACCAACCTGACCCGTTCCGATGTCCTAGATAAGATTGATTTACTAACTGCTACTCCTGAGGACATCATCAAGTTCTATCTCTGCGGAGACTGCCCCGGTGGATACCTTGGTGATGGTGAAGTCTGTCTCGGTAAGTTTCACTCTCTCTCTCTCTCTTTCTCTCTCTGTCTCTCTCTCTCTGTCTCTGTCTCTCTCTCTCTCTCGCTCTCGCTCTCTCTCTCTCTCTCTCTCTCTCTCTCTCTCTCTCTCTCTCGCTCTCTCTCTCTCTCTCAGGTGTGCAGGTCCACACACCAGAGCCAATCTGGTTAGTTCTTTCTCTATCCCTCTCCGTCTTGAGCGTTCTTCTTTATCATATCATATGTTATGTCACTTATCAAGTATGACACTGACCCAATACTCAATCTATCTCTTTCCTGTGTACCATCCATCTCCCCTTCTACGATGCCTACTTTACTAATCCATGGTTATGCCATTAATTATAAGAAATCTGTTAGCAGTTAGATCCCTTTAAGTGTCCTTAAGGAGATTCTTCCTTCAAGAAGGTTACAGTTAACATGTAGTCTTCATTATCATTTTTTCCTTCCTTCTCCTTACTCATATGAAGATAAAGATAAATTGAGAAATTTTTGTATCTGGTTGCAAAAGAGATGAAAAATGTATATATTTTCCATTAAATTAATAATAAAAGAAAATATTATTCAGCATTATTTTATTTTTGGTGTTAAATCCTCTTTATTTCATTAATTTCTGATTTCTTCATTTTCTTAGATATCGACGAGTGTGATACTGGAGATTTTGATTGCCATAAAAATGCCTCATGTGAAAATGAGATAGGTGGTTACACATGCGTCTGCGTTGAAGGCCACTTTGGAAATGGGACACACTGCGCACAGCTCGGTAAGATATTATTCCAAACCTCTTGTCTCTTGCTATATCCTTCATATACTGTTCTTCAAGATGTAACCTTTAAGTCACTGACTAGTAATATCATAGCACTGCATCGTATGGTTAATGTATTATATACTTGAATGTCTGTGATCTTATAAATCACAGCTTGATCTTGACATGCTTTGAATTAATTGGAGCATTGGAGCACATTTCGGCCATGCCCCCTTCCCCCCACACACACTATTGCACGCAAGAACATACACAAGTGTAATATGTATCCAGTGTCTTGGAAGAAGTATACATATATGCATGAACTATATATTTTATATATCTCACCGATTTATATATCCAGATGATCGGTCATGTGCAGATGATCCCTGTTTCCCTGGTGTAGAATGCATGGATGTTGATCCTACTATGGTAGACTACACCCAGTCGTTTGTAAGGCTATTCGAATGTGGAGATTGCCCTGAAGACTACTCCGGGGATGGTATCGACTGTATCGGTAAGTACACCAACAATTTGGATGAACCTAAGGAGACCCAACTCTTGCTCTTGCGACAATTGCTCCAGGATTAGACCTCCCTGCAAGGTCACTGGCAGGTGGTTATCTCATCAAATCAGCTCTCAATTAACATAAGAAAAAGGGCATCGTGGGGGATCAACGGGTACCGCTTCGGCATTGTTGGCTGTATAAAAGGCACAAGTAGCTATAAGTAGTGCAGTGGGGCTTTAAAGTTAGGGCTACGGTTAGGTAGAGTGATAGGTCCAGGGGTGAAGTAAAGAAATCAGTTAGCAGGAGTAAGTGTTGTATTAAAAACCGTTTATTCATGGATGAATAAATGAAGAATTGAATGGATAGATGGAAAGGGAGATGAAGGAATGATTGGATAATATAGGAATATCTTACCAGATATATGCAGATAAAAGATAGTTACCATTAAGAATGAATAAATGTTCTACCAAATAACAATAACTAAATAACAACATATCATTATCATTATAATATATACTTCACTATCAATATGATGGTAAGACATTTAGACAATATGGATAAATAGATAAATCTAAGGTATTGGTTGAATCTACATTTTTCTGTAAAGTCTTGCAGCCCGTTTTTTAATTTGTTTTTGTTTAACATTACATAGATTTGAGAAAAGATCTAATAAACTTCATCCATTTAAGCAATGATAAGTATCATTCTTCATTGTCCATGTTTTGATCAATACCCATCCCCGATTCTTATTTCATTGATGATGCAGAAGACTACGTACCACCGTTGATCAATCTGACAGTCATTGCGCTCGACCATTATGATCCTACTGAAGATGCCGTAGCACCAGATACAGACATCACTGTATTCGTCGCCGATCCTTTGGCACGATTCGGTACCACGAGGGTAGCTTCGGCCCTTACTGGACCTGATGGCATCGCTGTTTTGTCGGTTCCTCACAACCAGTCCTTGATCATCACAGCAAGTTGTGAAGGTTACCTTGTCAACTCGATCACTGCTAAGGCCAACCTGAAGCAAAGTACGTGGAAATGATCCTTTCATATTGAAATTTAATTTCGAGAACAGGTTTAAGCTTAGATTGTTTCCTTTTTATTTAAGAAGAGAAGAAGTCACGGTGGCACTTCTAGATATAACAGATTTATAAATGTTAGGAAGCTTCATTGGACAGATTTCTGTAAAATTTTCACTGTAACTCCCTCTATTTAGTTCAGATGAATGATCTGTATATAAATGAAAACAATAACCAAACAAACAACAAAAAATGACAGAAAAATAACGTACACAACATGTGCATATGAATGAAAAATAGCAGAATTTTACAAATTTATATCAAGCTTTCAATCTGTGACTTATTTCACCCCAAAGCGAGGTGGTCAACTAAATACGTTTCTACTTGTTGTACCCTGTATCAAAGAGTTTTTGACATGGTCTATAATTTATTTTCTTGTTCAAGGGATATTATCATACATGCACTTGGGAACTATACCTTATGAACCATGAAGTCTATTGTAATAATCAATATACATATATCACGTGAGCAACGTTCCATATAACTTACCACTGATGGTAACTTTGCCAACAATATTAACTACCATGGCAACATTACTCAACAGCCAATCAAATCAAGGTTTCCATGGAAGTAAATTTTAATGACAAAGTTACCATCAATGCAAAGTTGTATGCAACTGGGCCCAGATATACATAAATATCCACACCATTGGATATTTTCCTTTTTCTAATTTCATAGACACTCGTCTAGTGATTTAAGCAGTTTACGTATTCAGAAAGTATAACACTTTCAGAAATAATTGATACTATGTAAATATTTCAATATCTATCACGCTAAAAAATAACACTTTTATATTCCCTCTTTTACCTTTATCATTTGTTTCTACAGAAAATATTGTGACTATACCTATAGCCGTCTATGAGGAACTGAATTTATTCCGTTGGTTGACGGCCAGTTCTAATTCATTTGCATTTGGAGGAACGGAGGACACAGCTCAGTACCAAGTAGCCATTCCTGCTGGTAAATAAATTTGGCATATCATGACTTCCTTTTGATATGAATGCCTTTTAAAGATTTTTTTGTAATTCTAGGCTCTCTTGTAAAGAAAGATTAAACACCGGTAATGAATTTTTGTATAAATAGATATTTAAAGGACTATAGCTAATAAAGTGATCAAATATGGATTGGTCTACCGGTATATGATTTTATTCTTCACTTAATATATGGCAAAAACATGTAATCAACAAGACTTTAAACATGTCACGGGAGAAATCGGTCCTCCAGAGACAGAAGTGTTCCATTGGGTGTATTATCACTACCTCGTTTCAATTTACATATTTCGTCATGTCATATTTAGTTATGGTAATATATCAGCATCCTCAATATTGCCTTGATATATTTAATGAGGCATATAATTGGCAAAGGGTTACCAAAATTAAAAAATTTGCATGATGGTTGCTTATACTGTTTATCATAACTTCTTATAACTCTATCTAATCATTCAACATAGTGGCAGTGGTGGGATTTGAACCCCATGCCATCAAAATAGATAGTACACAAAAGAAAGTTGACATCTATTTCTATGTTTCTGGTCAGGTCCATATCAATGACATGTAAATTTGTGAACCCATAGGAAGGTCCTCTTTATTGGAACTTAACTGAATGTGGAAATTGTATCTGTTATTGTTTTCAGGTGGTCTACGTGTTAGGAATAGACGTCTTGTACAAATCGAGTTCTACGGTGTCAATCTCACCGTCCCAGAGCAGTTCGAACATTCCCCGGAACCAATTGCTGTGCTCAATGCAGGTCAGTAATGTTTAAACTACACTCCATTTTTTCTCGCCAGAGAGAGTTTTTATATGATTTGAATTGTTACTACTTTTAACAATATGAGTGCAAACATCTATTTCCGAATTTTGAAAAGAGAGTGACCTGATGAGGCACATATATTAGGTAATGCTGATCAGAGGTCAATTAGGGATTATTATGAGTATTCAGTTATGTTCCTTCTGATTTACAATTTCACAGACAAATTCTGATGTGTGCAAATTAAAGAGTAAAAATTAGCACAGGGAGGTAAATTACCGGTGAGCGGAATTGAGAGACAGGTCATAAGATGAGAGTTAAAATGACCAGTTAAGTTGATACATTATTGAGTAGCGAATGCAGAAGGATATTGGAGATGTAGTTACATTTTTCTTGTTATTCTTAATCATTCAGGTCCTGGACCACGTGGAGATATTGGAACAACCATTAATGGAGAACCTGGTAAGACCCGAAGTAGGAATTGTGGAGCAGAAAATGAAAAGTTAAATTGAACTGAACTGAAATGTTGATATAGCAATTATAATCCACTTTGCAGCGTGAGGGCTGATTAACATGAAATGTAAAAACTAAATGGGAGAATAGCAGTTTACATTGTTTTTATATATAATTGCCATTAATGAATAAGTGAATTATGGAGTTGATCGTAATGCAATCTAAATTATACAGTGATTGAGAAATAGTTTTCATAAGCATGAGTGAAGGGAGGGGCGAAAAATGGATGAGTTAAGAGGCAAGATTCAGAGATAATGGAGCAAGAAAGAGACACATGACGATTTATAACAAAGTGAAAACAAAATTCATGAAATCCATAATTTAACACTGTTGTAAATGTGTATTAAATCGTGAGTCATATTGATTGCAACGTACAAATTTATTCAAAGCAGACGATATCCCTAACTGTAACTTTTTGTCTTTGATCATTTCAGCAAGAGCAGAATTGGTGGCCCTTGACATAGTTGGCATGATGGAGCTCAATGTATTTGAGACTTCAACATCTTTTAGATCTGTGACGATAACACAACCAGTTACTATCACCATCCCTATTACAAGTCTTTCCGATGAGTTTAGTGCCGGCGATTTTATGGATGCCTGGTACTTCAATGAAGATCATGGTAAATATTTCTTTATATTCATACTTCCCAAAAATGTACTTCTTTTGTGAGGAATAATGTGTTTACTCTTGTTTTCTTTGTTTTCTTTGGATGATGTTGGTTACATGTAATTTCTAGGTTGTATTCAGTTCACATTGAAAAAGAACTATTATATGAATGCGATTATAAGCTCTTGTGTTATTGCTAATCATTAGTTTTTCAGAACCTTTGTCTTCTAAATCTCTCTCTAGATATTCTGTGCTACTTTAATTTTATTAACTTCACCTAGTTAATTTGCATCATTCAATAAAGGAATAATGAGAAGACGCATCACGATTATTCGTATGATACAAAGCAGTGATAGATGAAATATTAAAATTGGTATAGAGTCAAGTTTGGTCACGATATTAATAATGTTTCATCAAATTTCTTCATTTTTTGTTAACGTCTGCAGGTGTATGGGTTAAAGACGGCACTGGTATTATTGAGCAAGATCAGGATACTGGTATGTTGGTGTGGAATTACGAAGCAACACATTTTACTTGGTGGGCAGCAGCCAAACCACAGGAACAAACCAGCTGTGTTAAGGTCAAGACTTGTCTGGACGGAGCCTGTAACCTCCCTGTACCTGGGGTCAGAATACAGTGAGTCTTCAATCTTAATTCCCACAAAATCTGTTTCATTTTCTTTCCTTACGACGAGCCCTTTTGTTGGTTTGTAATTTATAACCGGAGGAATAAAATCATTTCTCCTTTTACGAGTAAATAAGGTATTTACCTCTATAAAGTTGGCATTAGTTTTGACACATCCCCTACAAAGAGAGATAAACTGTTATTGTTACTATTTCAATTCAACATTTAAGATTGGCCGGTTCTTTACTAAACAAAATTATGCAAAGTTATTTCACAGGCTAAATATTGAATCCTTGTCGTTTAGGTTAACACTTCTAGAAACAAATTCATGTTTTCTTGCTTTACTTATTTCCATTTGCTTTCAGACTTACTGCAGAAGATTATGGTTTCTCGAGTGCAAGAACAACCGACCGATATGCAGAAGCCGTCTTTAACTTCAAACACGGAAGAACCGTTACCCTGGAAGCAGTGTGCGCCATGGAGAGAGTTACGGTGTCCAGTACCCTACTAACGGCTGTATTTGACAATGCCGATGCTGACATACCTTCGGTCATCCCTGATCCTCTCCTCCCACTGGACGTCTGTAGGGAAGTCACCCTCATGCTTCCACCCCTAGCAAGTACGTGGTCAATTTTTAATCTTGAACATATTATACGCTTATATGTTTGTACACACACAAACGACAATGCTGTGGAAATGCAATACTTGATGGTAAATGTTTAGATGTACGTAAACCAAATCCCCGACTGAAAATAGAGGGCAACAGGTAGCATGAATTCAAATTTGCTGGTTTGATATATTGTTGCGTTTAATTGAAGAAAAAACATTACAACCAAGATATTTTGTAGGTCTTAGAAATACTTCAATTTAAATTTAAAATGGCCAGTGATGTGAATAAATGATTATTTAGCTGAAATCATGAAGGTGTTTTTTTTAATTAATAGTTCTTTTAACTTTCATAGGAATACATGATTTTTACTGGTAATATTCAACTAGTTATTTTATGGTTACATTGTAAATCGTATATTATATAATTATTAGTATCATTATATTTGAAAAATGAACCAATAATGTCTGTACTTCTCATTTATGTTGTGTCTTATTTGTTTTTGTTTTTCCTGTAGGTAACATAACATGTCCCGATCCCGGTGCGGTTGAATTCTCTACTCATTCTATCAACGGTAACAAGTACTCTGACGTCGTGCAATACACCTGTGATATGGGTCGATCACAGGACGGAGATGGATACAGAACATGCCTTGAGTGCGGCTTATGGTCCAATAAACCTGCCACATGCACAAATTCAGCTGGCTCTGCTAAGAAGAGGCGGCGACGTCGTTCATCAAGTCAAAAGAAACAACAGGTTGCTGATGTTTAAAACTCGGAGATAAAAGAATTATGGAATCAGAAGTTATAATGAGATCAACATATTTGAAAAAACATTTATGTTAAGTACATTTTGGTGCTAAATTGCTTCTTTGCTGACCCAAGTATTGCTCACAACTTTTTTAAGTAAAAATAAACGATATAGGTTGTGGTTATGTGTATCTATGGGCATAGTAAGCTCAGTCGAATACTATTCCTTCTTTATATTTATATTACATATGGTGGTAAATATGGTGTAAAATTGTACACTTGAAAAATGTGATAAATAATTAATTGGTATGGATTTTTAAGAACTTTTCCTTGCATGGGCTCTTCTGTAAAGCTAAACAATTTCCCTCATCAAGATATATATAACGAATGTCAGATTCAGTTTGAATGCGAGTTGAATAAAACATTTTTATCTTTATCTTTTATATCTTAATTTAAATCCTATGTTGGCTCAAGGTATTTAAGCATTTAGTCAGAAGTGTAATTGCCATTTAGGCAAAACTTCGAAATTCAAGCCCCACAATCTGGAATTATACAGACGATACTGTCACGGATCATAAGTGATAGAAATCATGAGCATTGCATCACTGAGGAAAGGCCCGGGAACGGTCGTTCAATTCGGTTATAGTGGCCTTAATATTCTATTATTAGTGTAGATATTTCTGTACTACATGGTAAATATCGCACTATTTGTAGGCCGTTCTACTAAGGTGAAGCATATATGTATAGATATGTTAATGTATAATGATTTATCAAATACAATGTAAAATATTGGTGCTTGTTAATGTTCTTTCTTCGTTTAACTTTGAGTATATTGTATGGCTCTTATATTGATTAACCTATGTTTATGGAACGAAACAAAACATTATCAATACTATTTATCATGCTGCAATGATTCAAACTGCTGTTTCGGTTGAAAAGAAAGAAAGGCTCTTAAAAATGTTGTGGTATAATTTTACGTAATAATGTATTAAGTTTTAATGCCTACCGGTAGTCATAAATTTACAAGTTTATCTGACAACTTAGAGAAAAAAGGCGCAGGGAGAGACAAAAATTGAATTGATATAAATATTAATCTTTAAATTCAGTAACCAATGGTTTGAAAGCAAATTGTTTTGTAATTGACTTTCATTTTTTTGGAGGTCCTTTTCGGACCCGTCTCACTTTTGATTTAAACCCTAGTTGATCTTTCACCTGTCTAAGTTAAGAAATCTGGGGTCATCATCTTAACAATATTAACACCATCAGCTCCCCTACCACCACCACCTCTACCACCACTACCACTACCAAAACGTCCACCACCATCATCATCATCATCACTATCTTTTTCATCAATATCATCATCACCATCTTTTTCATCAATATCATCATCATCATTATTATTAACATATTATCAACATCATGAACCACAATGAGGAATACACCCTTCCCTTCTTTCTTTCTCTACTTCGTCATCTAAAGTGAATCCTCCTACTCCTATAGTACTATGGTACTCCAAAATGCTAGGAGTCACTTTATTTACCTCTTCCCATCCACAAACAAACCCATTAATATCGTCTGCAAACAAAACAAAAATCCAGGAAGTAGATCCCTCCCCTCATTCCTCGTGTGAAGTTTGTTGGTTGAATCAGCATTATTGCAATGTATATAATAAGTTATAAATATTGGTTTTCGTACACGTGCTGTATTTCTACAAAGGGATGTATGTAACTATTTTTGTGTCTATCGTAATGAATTTCTTGCAATCGTATGCGTGCTAATGGTAATGATTTGTTTACACTAATCTATGCATTGAGATGTTATTATCATATTTTTAATATTTTGCTTGGAATTATTTTTATTTCCCATCATGTAACTAACTTTTAACCTTACATCAAAGTGTTTTAATACAGTAATTTCATGACATTAATATCCATCGCCTTATCCATACTTCTCCTTATCATAAATGCTATTATTTCTATTGAATGTGATATTATAGCATTTTATCTCCTGTAAATGTTGATTTTTAGTGATTGTATAATATACGCTTCTTGTGGTTCTATAAGAAGAATGGTTGTTTCGTTTCAAGGATATGAAACATTAACACAAAATCTGTTCCTCTCAAAATGGCATGTCACAATCAGCATTACGTACATTGCTGGATTATCCTCCACTAAACGTTTACATTATGGTATAAAAGTTCTTTCTTTAAAAAAAAAAGAACACACAGCCGCGTGTAAGGCCATTTGAAGGCGCAGAATGCCCTGAAGGTTACTCGGGTGATGGTGTCACATTTATATGTAAGTACACACGACCACGTATAGATTGATGGATCAATGGATCGATTGGAAAATAGATTGATATGTATGAAGGGAAAGAGATTGATGAATAAGAAGAATAAAGAATTAACTAAATATTAATATTATGCAATATAATAAATGAATGCTCTCTATAAACTTCCTAATTAAATATAACCATGGGCGTCAATCTGAACTTCCTTGATATCTAACATATCTTTAAAGTTAAAGGTTAGAAATCGTGGAAGAGATATATATGTCTATTTTTAATTTGTAAATTACCATGATTGTGATTGCATTAATAAATTATAAATACCTAAATATATTGTTTGGAAGTTTGTGGCTCAGTCTATTTTGAAAGTGGTGTATTGGACGTATTCCCTCTAATCAGCGATATTCAGCATTGCATTTATTTGCGGTATTATTCTCTATGACCTTTAGTGAAGACGTTAGGAATTGTCCTCTCTCTCTCTCTCTCTCTTTCCCCATCTCTTCTCTTGGAATTTTCCTTTATCTTTCTTATTGAACGCTTCTTCTCTTTCTCTCTCTCTATCTCTCTCTCTCTCTCTCTCTCTCTCTCACACACACACAAACACACACACACACATTCCTTCCTATCCTCTTCTAGTCTTCCGTCCTTTTTTGGTCATATGAGTTTACATAATATAGCACATTTACGCTCAATTCGGTTCAAAATGAATCCAATTTGTTTGGGTTATACAGGTATATCTATACATCTGTAATTCACATAGAGGTGTCGCGGTCGAGTGGTTTAAACAATTGAATGGAGATGCGAGGGTCATGGGTTCTAGCTCCGGCGCGGCCTAGTGTCTAGTCAAGAATCTGGCCGGTTCTTCCTTGGGTTTATATTCCCTACACACTTGATTCAAGCCGCCGAAGATGGCGTGGTGGAGTTCAAAATTAAATAGGCCAGATTCTGGACTACTGGAGTTCTTCGGTAAAACGTTTGACACTTTTCACTCGGCTACAGGTACGGGTACGGGTACGGGTAGGAAGGAGTTCTGTAAATATTATGTGAGCACCAAAATCGGTAGTCTAGCTAGAGTGCCTTGAACACCTTACGTGGTGGATACGAGCGCCATAATAATATATATATTATTATTTTAATCATTATCATTAGCATTATATCACAACCGTCAACCAATTCAAATACATTATCTGCTTCTGATATTATTTTAATATAACTATGTTAATCTTTACGGTTGTGGGCCAAACCTGCCAGTTACCATTTTGTCCCCTTTGACTGTCTAGTTGTCACTTATGTGATGGAAAACGGTCATGTTCTGATTGTATTGTAATCTGATTGAGTTATTGTCAATGATTTAGGGAAATAAATATTACAATAAGATTATTTATATACTATAGTATAACATAACTTCCATTAGTGCACGCTTATATCATTTATCGGGCTTACGATGATATGTGCAAACCTGCCGTGAACCCAAATAGGTCCATGGAACTGGCTACAGCTAGTTGTTGATATTCCAATTACCATTTTGTCCCCTTTGACTGTCTAGTTGTCACTTATGTGATGGAAAACGGTCATGTTCTGATTGTATTGTAATCTGATTGAGTTATTGTCAATGATTTAGGGAAATAAATATTACAATAAGATTATTTATATACTATAGTATAACATAACTTCCATTAGTGCACGCTTATATCATTTATCGGGCTTACGATGATATGTGCAAACCTGCCGTGAACCCAAATAGGTTCATGGAACTGGCTACAGCTAGTTGTTGATATTCTGCATGTACACATTTATAAATTGCTTTACCTTTCTTTGAAGTAAAGAAGTGATTACAGCAGTTATAAAAACAAAATACTGATAAGCCCATATGCCCTATCATGCTTTGCATGCTTTATTAGAAAGAAAAATCACTACCTGTATCAATTGAGGTAGGACAAGTTAAAACAACAGTGGCTATAATCGTAGTAATGACAACATGAAAAATGTAGAATAAATATTGATAGTAATAATAAAAATGTACGATGATTATGATAATAATATTTGTAATTAATAATAATGATTAGAATAATAAGAACAACAGAAATAATAATAATAATGATTAGAATAATAAAAACAACAGAAATAAAAATAATAATGTTAAGAATAATAAAAACAACAGAAATAATAAAAAATAATGATAATAATAATAATAATAATAATTATGAGAAGAAGAAGAAGAAGAAGATAATAGTGCTAAAAACAATAACAATTATCTTAATCAACATTACCACCACCACCACCAACTTTATCATTATTATATATATTATTTACCATTTAATAGAAAAGTCACCAGAGTTTCTCGTATATTGGGACCTCAAAAGAACGGGGGGTTCTATTCCCTTCCCAATAAATTCCCCAATTAAAACTTCTTCGTAGAATTAGCGTCCTCTTTTAAGAGCACAAAATTTAATTAAAATAAATGTCGAATAAATATATGTCTAGCATGAGGCTAAAATTGATAAAATCCCCAAGGAGAAAGAACTAAATAAGCCTAGTCCACTACATTGAATACATCTGGATGGGTCCAGTAACGTGTGATATGCAGACATTTATGAGGCGCCCAATCCCACCAAGCAGAATGTAGGCTTTAAGGTAGGGATGAGGATCTTGGAAAAGGATGGGAGGGCCGTCAGAGTTGTTTCAGCTTCCTTTCCGGTTTCTTTTTTTTACCAAGCTTAAGCTTTCTCTTTCTCTCGATCTCTCCTTGCACATTTCCCGTTCCTATTTCATCATTTTATTTTCAATAACAAGTGGATACATTTCGTGGAAAAAATGGGGGGAAATCTCGTACTAAATCAAAATGTAGAAAGAGCCCATAATCCAGCCATTTTGTGCTAAACAGGTATGAACCTTCCACTAATTGGGAAGTAATTTCCGTAGAATTACTGACCTATAAGACAGAATCTATACAATACACTTAACAAAAAAAGTAGAACTGGTATAATCTACAATAGCGCGTATAGGGGGGGGGGGGGGGGGCTAATATTTCCAAATAGTTTGTTGTTGTTAAAGAAGTTTTCATTCATATTGACATACAATGGGAAGTGTGATCCCTTAATCCCTGCCCCCCCCCCCCCCCCCCCACACACACACACCCAAACATGGTGAAGAGCTGCACTGGCTTCGCCATGAGATGCTTAAACTGAATATATGATATTGGCAATGCAAAGATGGAAGACTATGTACAGCTAATTAACAACATTTATATACAACAATAAATATAAGCAATCAAGTGAAACGAAAAGTTTATCTGCTCACCAAAGTATTTACCAAAGAGATACACAACACGCCTGCACACACATACATAACAACACAACAAAAAATAACGGATAAAACAAACGATGTCTTAATCTTTTTTTTTTGCTGATAGATTAATATACCTAAAAAGGGGGGGGGGGGAGAGTTCATAGGAATATCGTTATAATGTAGGCAACTCTCTATTTAGAGAAGAATGATTATCAAAAATGAAAGCAAAAGCGATATTTGGCAGAATTCTAGTCGATGACCATTTCCTGTGTCTACTACCCGTTTAGGGATTATCCTTGTCCCTTCCTTGGTTGTCGTTGTCGACACCACATCGACGACTTCAACACTGGTGTCAACGGAGCACTTCCTCGACTTCATCCTGTAACCCATGTGAGATCCGGACGTCATGGCCTCCGAGAACTCAGCTAGGATGGAGGTCGTGGCATTAACGACCGCCGGCTGGGCGTTGATCTCCTGTGGTCGCATGTCACCTCCACTCCATTCTCCGATCACCCAGAGAATGTACTCCCGGTAGTCTGCGATGTCGACCTGCGAAGTAGGGCACTGTACCATACGGGGATTGAACCCGACGACGTTCACGACACCGTTGTTATCGACGATACCTCTCGCGATGACGCTTGCGTCTGCGCGGACGCCAAACACACAGGACACGTCTACCTCGGCTCTGTAGAATAAAGGAGACGCGTTGTCCTGAAACATGGGGTAGTAGCCGATCACCGTTCCGATGATGACAACGTCTGCTCGCTGGGTTCTCCGAGTGATGTTCCAAGGCTCCCAGTCGGACGTCAGCGAACACGCCTGCGTACAACCAACGACGTAGAAAAGGACCACGAGTACTGTGAACAGTGCCGCTGCCATCTTGATTTCTTCGTGATATCCTTCTGCTCTGCCAGCCAACCCAAATCGGAACTGTTTAAGATAAGTAGTAGAATAAAAGTAACTTCAAAAGCATGTGATTTAAACCATAACCATGATTTTAGCATAGCAGCAGTGGCAACATTTTTGGCTAAGCATAGTTCTTTCTCATGTGGAAAATAAGCTGGCGATCGTGCCAAGTTTCCAATGATTTAGTATTGGGTTCTCGACAGTCTGTACTACACTGCTTAATCTGAATGTACACCTTGTCATGCTCACTTTCTATCACTTATATTATAACTAGAACTAAATCAATTATTACGTAACATGATTGTTTTATTAGCTGATTAACCCTAATTAATAATCGACGTTAACAAAAAATCCAACTTCCTGAAACGATAACGTTAAACCTTTTTGAATTATCTTCTTTTCCTATATGACATTTAAGTGCACCCATGGGTATTTTTATAGGACGGTAGAAGGTGACAGGTAGAAGTGGAAATCATTTAAAAATTGTCATTGAATGAAATTGTGACCAGAGTAATAACTTTTTTTTAAATTGCCAGACATCGAGACTTTATCGAGACCTTGACAAAGCAATTTGCCATTGAATATATTGCTGTAGGTCGTTTATTGTGAGCAACGAGTTTTATAGCAGAGTCGACATCACTATTTTATGTCGTCCGATTGAATTGAATAAGTAGAGTTAATATTTTTGTCGATTTGACCTCATTTTCCCAAACGGGTCCTTGATATGCATCAAAATTAATCAATCTTCTAAAAATTGCCCTGTATTTTCGCGACTATAATTTAGATTTTTTTCTTTCATCTTTCGCCGCTTTGATTTTTGTTGTTGCCACATATATACACGTTCAATCATCGTAAAATTCGGCCTTCAGTTTTCATAGACGGTTATTTTGTATAAATACATGACTTTTTGTATATGAATCCTATCGGTTTACGATCTTAAAAGAAGAAGTATACCAAGTACACGCCGCTTAGAATAGAGAGCAATTAATCTTTCTGTGATGTATATGATTTATTTTTTATTTTCACAGGAGTCCTATTTTAACAATGATGATTTATTTTGTTGTTATCATCATAATGACCGTTACAACTCGTCGTATTATTCTTGATAAATTATTTAGAGAATTGTTTTTTTTCTTTAATAATATCCATTATTGTAATAATTATTAATTTCATTATCATTGCGAGCCTCATTTTGTTTCTATGCCATTCGCCCTTTTAAAGATTTATAATCATGTTTTATTTAAGGTATGATTCATCTTTTCCATGCATATTCAGTGAGAATTTTAAAAATATTGTCAAGAAAGAAACATCTACCCCCGTATCCTCAATTCTATAAAACACAACACACAATAATATTGTTAAAGGTATTACAAAGTTTTGGTATGGGGTCATAGCTTTGGTTCAATCGAACATATTGGAAGCATATATGCGATTTTACAATATTTAATGATCGTTGTCGCGGTTGAAATCGAGTTTAAAGTGATAAGATTATAAATAATAAACTTTTTATGTTGTTTAGCGCCCTCTCAACACTGATATTACTTTAGCTCTAAAATTGCGATCGACCGATTTGCTATTCCCGTTTGGAAATCATATATCAGAACTGCATATTATGAGATTGTCATGGTCGCAGCTATTATGAAATGGTTTGAGGCGCCATTTGAAATATTTGAAATTTACCAAGTACCGGTAAATTTTTGATTATTAAATTTCTCGAAAGCAGAAAGGTTTTAGGGGCTAAATTTTCTATTGTTTATATTATATCCACAGGGGCATCCAAATATATCAACATTTTAAAGAATTACTATTAATCCAATTTTCAAAATTTCCGAAAACTTTGCATTACCTTTAATAGTTAGAATGGTATAGTAAGAGCAATTTTACGTATTTTTCATATAAATTTCTTGCACTGCTTTGACAGTTGTCAGTGGTGTTAATTAATGATAGCGTGATAACTGCATTCATTTACTGTATTCATATTATTATTATCTAGGAAATGTAGTAATTTAGTCATTCCAGTACCGTAGGAAGATAGACCACCAAAATGCATATGTATATTCCCGACATCATAAGGCAAAAACGGAGTTGTTGCAATTCACAAATAATTCAAATTTAGATATTAAATGATTTCGTAGCTATCAAGATTTAAAAGACCCACTATTGATGTTTTACAAAAATATGCGCACAAAACAGTTCGTACACAATCTAATATGAATTTTCCTCACGGCGTATAAAGATTAATTTCATGAAATTAATATGACAGTGCAGTTCATGACGGAAAGAAATATTTAGCGGAATACTTACAAATCTGCCAATGTTCACGTTTGTCCTAGAGATCGAATCGACGGAACGAAGATCCAATGAATGTCCTGAAACTGAATGGAACCTTCTTCAAGATGGTAACGCAAATAACATGAATTCAAAGCCGCAAACTCTGAGGTGCTTATATCTAGACGTAAGTTATTCTTTTCGAAATAACAAAGTTTGTCAGAATTTCCTGTGCTACATGAGCTGCCAAAGAAACTTAGTCCACCACGGGGTCCACCACAAACAGGTCACGGTCTGTTAGTGTAAGCTTATATTCAATATCCTCTATTACAGCCACGTTTGGTAATAATTATGATGCCAGGTTCCACAATATAGCTACAGCCGGAATATGAAAAAAATGCTGTTCCACCCAATGTGGTACAGCAGACTAATATCTCTTGGAAGTGGTTACTTAAAATATATCTTACTCATCTATGACAGTTGGTATTTCAATCCTCGTCGTATGGAATTTGTTCCTGGGTTTTTATAGCTCAAGTGTACCTCAAGAACATTCTGTGAGTGACACTTCAGAGGCCAGACGATTCGGTCACACCCATCTATTAGTATGACAGCATGCGCGCGTTGGTCTGCTTTATATGTTGGTCAGTGTTGGTCATCGGAGTTTGTTATGACTGACCAATGATACCCCCTGGACTGATAATAGAACTTTGGAGCTGTAATTTTCTGACTTTGACCGTTGACCATCCCGCAGGGCGAAATGTGGGTTATCAAAGCAAGGGGTATGGCAAGGTGAAACTACATAGGGGTAGAAGGAGGGGCAGTACAAAGAGGGGTTCAAAGGAGGGAAGGGTACACGGAGGAGAGGGGTACAGGGAGGGGGGTAAAAGGACGGGGCGTTCACGGAAGGGGTAAAAAAAGGGGGGGCTGTCCAATGAGAGGTGTAACAGGAGTGAGAGAGATTGACTGTGAGGGAGGAGGCAGAGGAGGGAGGAGGCAGAGGGGGAAGGAAAACGAGAGGGATAGAAATACAAAAGGAGAGAGAGAGAGCAAGAGCAAGAGAGAGAGAGAGAGAAAGAGAGAGAGAGAGAGAGAGAGAGAGAAAGGGGGTGAATGCATGCATGGATATAGAGGATGGTGTGGAGGAATAGGGGGATAGGAGAAGAAAATGGGATGGTTAAAATAAGAGGGAAAGCAACGTACAGATTAAAAGAGAATTAGGATACAGGAAGACAAATTTGTAAGGGTTGGGCAAGAGAATAATCAGAGATTACTATGAAAGGGAAGGACATTGACGATGAGGCGAAGAAGTGGTAGAAGAGGATGCATGGATTTAAAAATTATAGAATAGAGAATGGGGGAAAGAAACGTCGGGTAAAATATTGCAATTCTATATCTACTCTATAGTGCAAATCATAACCAAACTAAAATAATATTTTGCATGCATGACTTGTAATCGACAAAGTAATTATAATCAACATAGTTATGATAATACATCAATGGATAATATTGAGGAGATAGAGAGGTAAAGTGAAGTTGTATTGTAGAAAATGATGCAAAATATCTCGAGTTGTTACTGAGGATCCATGTGATACCTCTCCATCGTATCTATACTTTAACACTAATGAGCAAACCTAATTATGGGGGTAATCTCCCCATTGTCCTATTAAGTTTCCAACACTTGAGTCATTTCACGACTTAACGGTAATCGAATCGATGTTTCTTGTCAATTATGATGTATTATTAATTTATCCTCTGTTTCCTTTTAACCTTTACCTCCCTTCCACAGCACGAATCGCCCCCCCCCCACGAAAAATATCTACGACAGCGAATCCCGTCTCGAATCTAGCCCCTTAGCCATGTACAAGGTCATACGAGGTCTTGCTAATCGCGTGTCATTTTCACTTATTCTGACTTGACCTCACTTTAGGTCAACAGCCGTCTGTGTTTGTAAACCGTGTTGTTATGTAGGGTGTCCTCCTCCGTCTCTTCTGAAGATGGAGTGGAGTGCTATCGCCAAGTCGAGATGGACGATGGAAATGACCCTGATTTATTTTCCAAATGATAACAGTAATCCAAAGTTTGGCTTATGACAGGTAAGTGTTCCGTTTAATTGAAGGATGATCACCCAAGCGACGGGTGACCCGGGTAGGTATGTCAATATCAAGCGCGATAGAATATAATCGAAAATAATCATGACATGCTGTTATCGAAACCAGAATGAATACGGTGATTGTTGATATAAGTATTCTCACAATGTTATGGCAATTCCATATCGATGTTACTAAGGGAATTTGAACACTTTCAAAATTATGTGCGAAGGTTGTAGACTCGAGCCCCGTCATGACATTTATTTCCTTTGGTAGACTTCAAATATATATTTGCCGCACTCGACCCATGTGTAATAAATGTGTAGCTGTTTATGAGTTATGCCGTGTCATGCAATCCTTGCCATGCTATCAGAAGCTAAAGCAGATTGATATTTTCAGAAATATATTGCTTCGATGTACTTCGTGACATGCAAACATGGATTAACAATTTTACGACAGTCAGTGGTTTAGCTACCGGGGGCATGTGCCCTCAAATCGAATTAAAAAAAAAAAAAGGACATGAAAAAAAGAGGAAAGGAGAGAGGGAATGGGAGAGAGAGAGAGAGGGAGAGAGAGTAGGGTGCAAGAAAGGAAAAACAACATGAAAAGATGTTACAACTGATTTACAAATTTTCCCCACCCACTCTATAGCCTTGTTACGTAGGCCTATTTTTTCCACTTAAAACCTCCGGCAACCCCCCCCCCCCTTCCCTCCCTCCTCCTCCATATCGACACAAGTTACCCCTTGTGATTAGACCCAAGCCACTCCACTGACTACAGTAGTCGCTGAGAATATTCCGCTAATTCCCTTCTTTATTTTTTTTTAAATATTTTTTTATAGCAACAGTATAATATTGGACAATAATATATATGGTACGGTTGCTATATTTCGATGACAGACTGGCAATGATTTAATCGCTTTCTGGCACCATCACCTGTCAAAGGTGGTACGGGAAGGTTAATCGAATAATAACTAGTTGCGGTCAGCGTCTTTAAATCTCCGGCCACCGTTTATGAAATATCCGGCAATATCCTGCCAAAACGCATCAATCTAGAATTTCATTTTTTTTTAACGTGTTGTTCATGAAAGGGGATTTATTACATTGAGTAAAATCTGTGAAATAGCCCAAGGAGCTCCGTTTAACATTACAACGTCGGAAGCCCTTGACTTTTGCCTTGATACACTTACGAGTCAGGTTTGAGAATCTTGGAAATCGCAGTCTAGAATACTGGCAGACGAAAACACTAAACGAGAAACGTCAAGGAAATCACTTGCCACTAAAAGAATTTCGTTGCTAATATAATACAAAAAATGCTGGGATTTGACTCACCGGCCTGCTGTTGAATATAGGATCTTTTAAATGTTTAATGTATAATTTAAATCTTTACCAAAAGTACGACTATTTCTATACAATCTGAAAAAGTTTGATGCTGTCACTATTTTTCCTAGTGTTGTTTTGATTTTTTACATATCAATCTTTTGTTTATTTTTTTATTTAAAAAAAAATTAAAAAAAAAAAATCAGAAATTGTCGCATACCTGTTTGTCCTTTAAGGAGAAGGGCAAATCGATTGATGCCTATCCCCACACAATGCAATAGAAAATGAAACAGGTCAACCCGAGAGTTAGACTTTCTTACCGAAAAAGATAACAATAAGAATATGCATTGGAATCGTATTTCAGTCGTCATCGCCCTATCATGTCTATCTCTATTCTCTACCAATGTCTCAATTCAACTAAAACAAATTAGAAATTGTTTTGAAAATAATCCTGTTATGAGCCATTTGCTCTTAAAGGTATTACAAAGTTTTGGTATGGGGTCATGAATTTGGTTCAAATTAACATATTGGAAGCATATGCGTTCCTACAATATTAATTGATCGTTGTCGCGGTTGAAATCGAGTCTAAAGTTATGAAATTATAAATAATGAACTCTTTATGTTGTATAGCTCCCTCTCAAGGTCAAGATATTAATTTAGCTATGAAACAATGGTTATTGACTAAAATCGACCGATTAGCTATTTCCGTTTGGAAATTATATATCACAACTACATATTCTGAGATTTTCATGGTCGCAGCTACCATTGTACGGCCATAGGCGCTATTTGAAATTTATCAAAATTTACCGGGAGCACCGGTAAATATTTATATTGAATTTTTTTGGCGACAGAAGTGTTTTATGGGCTAATTTTTTTAGTGCTTAAAATAAATCCACAGGGGCATCCAAATATAACAAAATTGTAAAGATTCACTATCCATCCAATTTTCAAAATTTACCAAAACTTTGTATTACCTTTAACATGCTTAAAACGAATTGAGAGATTTATCTGTCATAAGCATTACATGCTTGAGGTGCATTACATTTATGTTCATGTTGTTCAGAATATTTGGAAATAGTGCTAAAAAGTGCTTTAAAAATGGCATATTATCTTGTTAGAACCTAGCACGCACAAGAGTGTTGTCTGCCTTGTGAAGTAACATGTTTTTCTTGTTCAGAATAAATGGGAAACAACTAAAACAGCGCCAACAAAGGCACGGGCCAGCCCTTTCATTGACTTTTCGCAGCCAAACAAAAACTGGGGTGGAAATCGACCAGGCATTGTGTAAACACATAAAGCGATTATTGATTGTTTTGGAGTCTGTCGATATGATAGTAAGATAACAATAGAACACTGCCATGTTCTCCTCTAATTCTCTGTCTAAAAGGATCTTTTGATACGGTTACAGTAAGATAGACAACATGATAATGTAACCAATACACAACCTGTTGTTTGAAGCTGAATATCACATGACGTTTTTATCAGGTCTGGAATAGTGCAGGTCAGAGTTATAGTGTCTTGTTTTGTAAAAACATTGGACAATATTTTGACATCTGGTACCACCCTTATAAGAATGGATATACCGTAACTACCGTTAGTTTGATAGTTTGACGAATGAAGCTATAGGGGAGAGTATTGACGAACAAGGTAGGATTTCGAAATGATTCGAGCTTGAAACAGAACGTCATTCGTATGATTGTGTAGGGTAAATGTATGTGTATTCTATGACTGATGCAACTGAATAAGGAAGATATTCAGCAAAGATATGTGTATTCATGAGAATAATGTTTTATCATCTAAGTTTGGCAATTATTCGAATGATATTTAATGGATTATTGCGTCAAGAAAAACGAAAACTAATGTGTGATGGGCAGAAGTGTTGGCGTTATTGATCACCGCGTTAACATCCATGTTATTATTTGAGTGATGTAGTGTAAATGTGTAATTACACCAAAAATCAAATTCTACAAGTTTATTGAGCTGTTTGCATTTAATGAAACTCATTTTTGTATAATAATTTCATTTACATACACGATGTCTCCTCTTTTTACACATCTTCTCTTACACTCCTCTATCTTTTTTTTTAATCGTCCACCTGCCATATTCCTCCATTCCATATATCTTAACGGTAAAATTACGAGAAAGAAGTAGTCCATCTTTATATTTACGTTGTATTCTACTCTGTATTTGACTTTGTTTGGAGGAATTTTCGATAATTGTTATGCTCAATGAGTACAAGTTACTTTCTTTTTTCAGTGTGTAGATTTCTGAAATCAGAGGAGTATGAACGCGGATCATAATTAATTAATATTTTCTGTAACTTAAGACTGAGCTTTCTTCAGCCTCAAGAACGTTACAAGTCTTAACGATCATCTCCTTCATTTGGCCTGTAATTCACGTTAGTTCTATACTATATATTTCACTCACCCTTCAGCAAAGAAAATAATAACAGCTACATACCATGATGGCCGCGGAATTACCCCGCGGTCGTGGAAGACATCGCGGAACAAAACAAAGAAAGGACCCGACGATCAAGTCAATGACGGAGACAACGACGACAGGATTCAAACCGTCAATGGATCTCCCTGCTCTGGTTCGAACTGGACCACCGCAGGGAGGAATTCGTCATGTAAGGTTAACCCTGGGCGGCGTTTCCAAGTTCCGACAGGCCTCCAAATCGATGCCGGACGCGGTGGTCGATGACATCGAGACGAAGAGAAGGCAGAAGCTGAGAGGCGTGATCGCCATGATGGAGATGAGTAAGAGGCCGGTGAAAAGAAAGAACGATGTCGAAACACATCTTAATGAGGTATGGTGTTAATATTTGCATTCCAAAAAAAATTAGGTGGCAACCTTGTAATACACACGTTAAAGTATCAGCGACATTGCCAGTGTCGAATCTATTTTCATGATTTGTTTTTGTTTGAATTTGAATTTGAAAGCCAAAAACTGCAAAAAAGAAGAGTTACTTTTCTATTAAGAATATTGGGCTTTCAAAGACTATAATATAAGCAGAAAGTGAAGAATACTACTAATAATTGTCATCTCAACCGCCTGTGTCATTTTTAAATGAAATCGAACTTTTATTTTACGCAGACGATTTCAGAGAATGTTAATAAACAACAGCGAAAGACAAACCTCAAGGTAAAATACGTTTTGAATGTTCATGAAGTCACCTACCACCATCGTCACATCTCGTCACATCTTGAACAACACGTTGTATACATGTGCAAAGCAAATATTTTCACGAATCATTTCACTAACTTCATGTACACTCCTCTCAATAAATTAAAGCTATATTATAGAAAAGATGAAGAGTAAAAGGGTAAGACGAAAAATGTATGCTTCAGAACGAGATTGGCATAACATTCCTTTACCGTTGCGATATGAACTTACAGGACATTTACCTTTTAAACAAAAATTGTTCATTTTGAATCTTAAAATGACCACAAAAAGAATTTTTGCACGTACATCGAATAAGTTCATTTCATTAAGATTTCTGCATCTTTACTAGATAATTTTGCATGCACCACCTACTCAACATGCTAAAATACCATAAGCGACTTTATTCATCCACCTCTTTAGTTCTTTCTTTCTTTATGTATGTCTCCCTCTCTATCTCTGTCTGTCTGTGTGCGTCTCTTTCTATTTCTCTCCTCCTCTTTTCCTATTCTTTCTTTAGCCATTTAAATGACTTTCCTACTTCTGACATTGTACTAATTTCAAGGCAGAATCACTTTCTTACGAAGCGTTCTCTCACAATATCTTGCATTTTTCTTTCTTACAGTAAAATAGTATCGTGGTAAATTTCATTGTACCTATTCGTTGAAACACATCACAACACGAGCCCCGTCTTTCATTTTTATTTACGGAGCCCCAATAGTAAGGTTCTTATACTGGTTCTGCATGTACACTGTGAAGAAACAAAACACTATATGCTTTTATAGCTCTTTATGTTTATTTAAAGCACGGGTGGCCAACCTTTTAAAGCTCGCGGGCCACAGCTAACGATTGGCATAACTTGGCGGGCCAATAGGAAGTCTTCTCCCCCCCCAAAAAAAAACACTCATGCAATACGTGTACACACCTGCAATTTTGCAAAAACAAGCAAACAACAAAATCAGTGAGAAAAAAAAAACGGCAGGAGAAAAGGGCTGCAAGTTTGAAGACAAGTATGGCATTTCAAACATATTTCTCGATTCACAACATTAATTTGTATAATTATGTACAAACTGAAATTAACACGGCGAGTGATGTTAATGCCCGGGGTATACTCAGATTTGGCTTGGACGGGGGTGTGCCGCTCAAGCCTCGAAACCCCTACCCTATTATTAGGGGTCATTTTTCTCGAAAAAGGGACACATTTTCCTCAATTTTCGGGTGTTTGCATAGCAAACACCCGAAAATTTTAGAAGCGGACCCATTTTTAATGGTATTTTTGTTAAAAGTGGGACCCATGTTTAGGGATTTTTTGTGACAAAGTCACCCATTATAGCGGCACACCCCCGTATGTGATATGTGAATACCCCCCTATGTAATGAGAGGAAATTTTAGGAGTTTTGTATCAACCACGTAACGATTCAATATGTTGTGAATGATGGGAACAAATTATGGAAATAGAGATAGCTGTTTGTAAATGTTTTAACCTTTTTCATCGCTGCTATGCGGGCCGTATTTCATTTATGAGCTATTTTTTTTATCACTTCTTCAATGCTCCGCGGGCCGCACCAGAAAAGCTCGCGGGCCGCGGGTTGGCCACCCGTGATTTAAAGCAAATTATGATCCCAAAATGACGGCTTCACGCTCGCACTTAAAGTTGGTTCTGGTCATGCGATTGCATTGTGAAAGAAACACTGTGGAATCGATCAGAAAAGGTTGATCATCTAGCATATAAGTGTTGGTGTGTACTGCAAGTTTCTGGAATCATCAAAATGATTTAAAAAATTTGGCCAAGTCTTGGTAAAGTTACACAGAAAGATGTATGTGGGACTAAACGAACATGTGGCATAAAAATTCGTCCCGATTTTTATGATGTTACATGCCATATTTAGAATATTAAGGAATTTGAAGAGCAATGCTTTTCAGGGAGCATTTTTAATCTGATGTTCTTCCACACATGCATAATACAATGATAACGCTCACAAATTCACCTTTTCCCAGAACTCTCCCTTAATTCTCTTTAAGGATTCTTACACACTTCACGGTTTGATCCAGTATATCGAGTAATAATACTTTAAACACTTTCAGCATAAATATCTCTTACTCACCTGAAATAATTACAAACTAACGCATTTGATTTCACATTTCATATTACACTTTTACTTTATCTTTTACTTTCAATTTATATTAAGCTTAGATCTCGCAAAAATTCCGTATTATGAACTTACATTGAGACAGAAACATCACGTTTCAGTTTTGACAATGGCGTACTGGGGTATTGGATCAGATAGGGGGTGGATACGTGTTTAAAGTGAGGATACGAATTTTTAATGTGTTTTGATTCAGTTGGGACAGGAGCAAGAGAGATAGAAATGGAGGATGCGCTAAAAGGGCAAATTTTAAATGGAGAAGAAAAGAGGGGGAAGGGGCCTGTACCGGTTGAAACATTAAAATCCTGTCACAGAGGAGCTTCCTTTACCCCTCTTCACCCTTCTAACAGTTGGCAAGTAATTTATTAGGAGACACATGGATCCCGTGCTCTTAATAGAATAGAAACCAAAGATATTCGATGTGCCATCGTAGCCGAGTAGAATTTTATGAGAAACATGTCCACACTTTACGTACCCAAGCCTTGTTACAGATTGCTTTCAAATGATAACGAGCTTTAAAAAAAAAAAATCACCTTTTAGCATGCTAAAGCAATGGAAGCATCCAAGCGACGAAGTAAGCCGAAAGGAAATAATCGAGCAACAAAGGGCTTTACCAATAACGTAACCAACGGCAGCCATAATGAGGAAGACAACGACGACGACAACGACAGCGATGACCGAGGCGACGGCGACGGAGACTTGAAGAAGAAAGCCCTTGCTACGATGGGCAAATGGCAGAATTTTGTTCAGAAGAAGAAGTTTTTGACGAAGGGACGTCGGGCTGGGTTTGCTGGCCGTCTTCCGATCAGGAAAGGTAGCGGTGCTTCGAACAGAAACAAAGATGACCAGAAGGAAAAGCAGGTACGATTTGTCAGACTTTTCTTTTAAAATCACACCTCAAGATGCCGGTATATTATCTACATCAAGATCGAGTCCACATGAGGGCGTTTCTCAAAGCCAATTTTCAATGAAAAATGACAAAAATCAGTGAAAAATCTGCTGATAACCAATCAGAAGCAAGGATTTCAGTAGCTTATAACAAAAACTCTCATTTATCACTGTTTACAAGTTTTGTGAAACACCCCCCTGGTCCACTCCTATTTCATATGACGCATTACATTAAAGGAATTATCCATGTGATTATCATTTACACACCTGACTGAAACAAGCTTACCAATTTTGAAATGAAATTTAGACAAACCATAAATTAGTAAAACATCTACAAAAAAACAACCAAAACATGCTATAGACGTGAATAGAAAACTGAACACCTTATACTGTTCTTCTATGTCTTCTACAGGACCCCAAGACGTTAGGACGATTTCGGACGGTGGTGAAACTGGTGATCTATCTCTTAAGGCTGAGCAGGACATATATCTACAAGTAAGTACAGCCATTTAATTTCCTAGTTGGCAAATTTGAAAGGGACTTCACTGTTGAACTATGTTTGTTATTGTTGCTTTATGATTAATTTCGGCAAGTTGTCGGAAAGGTCGGCTCGACACACTTTCTCCCCCATTAAAAAAAGGCTAAAATTGGACTTGCTCCTCCTATAAAACACGATTATATTTTTGTGCAGATTTGTTTTAATCAAGTGCTTAGGTACAAAAGATTGGCGTAAACATGTTTTATCATGATAACAGCGCTGTACATTCTGAATGTCTTTATATATCTCTACTTCGAAAAAATATTCCATTTCGTATTGCTTCAATTCGAATATTTATAGGGAAAGCGATGCCCGGATGGTGTCGTTGTTCAGTGATATCGATGCTGCCCGGGCCGGAGATCATTACAAAATACGAGGAGATCTGCTCTATGACGTCACGGAGTACAAAGCCCTGAAATCGGTAAATATATAACATCCCTTTAGTTCATCCTTTTATATCATGAGGACTGCTGGCGTAGTGAATTTTTATCATATTGACGATGGCGTGGCAGGTTGATATATTCAATGATGATCATAACGATGTTGACGCCGACGCTGTGGTAATGACGGCGGCGTCGGTGATAACAAATATGATGTTGATAATGGTGATGATGCTGGCGATGATTATGATGATCGTGGTGACGCCAATGATGGTTCAAATGTTGATGGTGATAAGGATGGCGATAATGGTGATGATTTTTTTGGATGACGATGTTAATGATATAGATGACGATGAAAATAACATCATTAATAATGAGATGTAGTGGATGCAGTGGTCTATCAAATTGTTACAAAAGACAATGACATCATTCATGCCTATTTTGAAGTGGCTGTAAGTTGTTTCAAATAGATATAAATTTGCTTCCAAATTTCCATCCGTAGCTAGAATTTTTCATATTTTTGTCCTTTCAGCAAAAGATCTCAAAAGACACGAAACGAATCCTGCTCATGGATGCTAAGAAGAGATCTAAGAAGGATATCCATCACGTAAGTTACCATCTTGACATTGTATAAGCGAAGATTTCATCTGCCGATCTCTCAACTCCCGTACTTAACATGTTGAAATTTGACTGCTCATTAATCAAGTTAATTAACAGCTGTTTGTATTTTTTTTTAATCAGAAAAGCTAAGAATTTTGTTACGAACATTTGTGAATGCAAGTCAAGAACTATGTACCGTTATGGCAATAGGATTGTGAAAACAACTGTTTGGAAGCAATTCGGAAGGGTGGATTATGTAGTTCACATGAATGGTATACGCGTTATATACTGTTATGTTATGGAATCATCAATCAAATTGATACGGAATTGTCTCAATCTTGATGAAAAGTCCACCATGCACTGCTCAAATGCCACACAGAGATCAATAATATGGGATTACACATACATGTAGCAAACCGTGTTTTCCAAACACTTCAGTTATATCTTATATGGGGGAGCTTGAAGAGCAACGATTTTCAGGGGCAGTTCGATGAAGACATTCTTCCAAACTATCATAAAATCGATGTCATGTATATAACCTTTATCAGAACTCAACGTTCTCGTTAAAATTCGATGTAGGTAATGGTCGAGCTACAGCAGATGAAGGGTATCACCAAGTACCCAGTGGACATGCAGAGAGGTCTGGTGACAAACTCCTGGTATGAGGAATACCCAACGGGTAGGGTCATCATCAGATATGGCAGGAGTCCTCAGGCATTCTATGTCATACTAGGTGGATCAGGTGAGTGCAAACACGGGGGTGTCCCCTTGGACCACTCAGCAAATTCCAGCGAATGGACCGCCAAGGAAAATGGGAAATTGTGCAAAATCCTCTTTTTTAATCCCCAGCGCACGACTTCATCGCATGAATTATTTATAAACTTTAATTCTGAGAGTTGGTAGTTTGGAACGTATGACGTATTCTCAATCTTATTATTTATCTGGCCAAGTGGTTTAATCATTTTATATTCTGAAAATATCATGGATGAGGAAAAAGTTAAAGGATCAAGCTTTCACTCATGTTATTTCTATTTTTCATTTCCCCCAGCTTTGCATTTAGAAGGTGATCCCAATATTCCAGGAAGACATGTTTCATCACTCAACAAAGGGGATATGTTCGGGGTAAGAAATCCTTCAAATTATTGACCTACATCATTTCCATTTAGATATCGCTCTTGTGAAGAAAGTATAACGAGTAAACTTATCCACTAATTGTCTGATTGGAGGGACTGAATTACTCTTAAATTCCAGTCACACCAACGATACCGACAACAGACCGACTTCAGACCGACCCCAGACCGACTTCATACCGAACTGCTTTGATCAAGAAAATGCTTCGAGATGAGTGTTGAAAAACTCTCAAGCATTACAATATTCATTAGATTACTTCGATTATTATCTTGTATTTTATACAGGAACAAGCGATTGCCCACCAAAACAAACATGTCTATACGGTCATTTCCAAGGAAGCCATACAACTCATGTGTCTAGCACCAGATGTGAGTAGTAAATTTGTTAAAAATAGTATCAAATAAGTAACATATCAGTATACATTTAGAATGAAATTGTATTTCTATATCCGATCGACGTATCTATAATGACATGTTTCCATGTTTTAATGTTTTTTTTAAATTGATAGCGAAAATTTTGATCTAATCACAAAAAAAGATCGGGACAAAAATGTTGTTCTAGCAGAAAGCAAATACTTCCTCGATCTTTATTGGCTTTATTTTCTTATGAGCTACAGAGGCAGAGCAAAAGGTATTCAGAAAGTTTTCATGATAATTAAAGAGGAACGTTTTCACAAAGGTTATGACTTGTATTCATGGGCGTCAATTCTTACGTAATACCTATTGTTCCGGGGGGGGGATGAATAAATAGATCATCCCCCCTGAACAATAGGTATCAATTACAGATCTACGCCCATTAAGATAATGCACCCTGCCGAATTTATTTACCAAGTTATCAACAATTTCTTGATTATTTTTTTTCAGGACTACAGTCGAATATTTCTTGCCGGTGGTCTGGACAACTTTAGCGATCTCGGTGAACAGAGTTTTGTCAGGTAAGACCTAGGTCACACCAATGAGACCAACAATATGTCGAACAACAAAAACAACAACTTATTACTTCGAATAACCAAGAACCGACCGGTTTTGAATCGATGTGGAGTCATTTTTGCAGTGTGATTGAGGAATTAGGCATCAAACTTCACTTTACATAGAATGAATATATTGTGATTTCAATATTTGCAATTTATCATTTCCAATATACATATTTTATTTAACCTCGCTATAATAAAAAAAAAAAATTGTTTTGAGACGAAAAAATGTGTACAGTGTGGGTATTCTGTTACCATTTGTTACGATTATGTGACTCAATTTATTTTCTTCTTTTTTATTTCTTAATTACCATTAAATGTTTTGTTTTCCTATTACAGGTCTATCTGTGTCTTTAAACACTGGCCTATTCATCTCTTAAAGGATAACCACACGCAAACGAGATTCCAATACTTTGTGTAAGTATCACATGCTTTGTTTTTGTACGAATTAAGGCAAGGATGAGCACTTGACAAGTGTACTAGTATTCTTCGAAGTTGGTAATATCTAATTCATTTTTTCTGAAACGAAAGACCTTCTTTTTCTATTTTTCATAATTCTTGGGAATTTAAAGTTGCTCCATTTCATAGCATCTTTTGAAGTGTTAATTAAACAAGTATATACAATCTACATAATGATTTTAACTACAATAATAGTGAAGTGTTTAATACATTCACCATATTAAATGCACTTTTATATTTACAGACATGGTACCACAATAGTTGAAGATAGCACCAAATCAGAATGGATTATCATCGTAAAATCGGTAAGAAAGGCGTTTACCTTCAGACTGTTTGTCTATATTCTTTCTGTTGCTTTACCAGTAGCATAAATATAGGTATAGCACACCAAAAATAATTACAACAAACACATGTTATTTGATGGTTGCAAATGATCAAGCTTTATGAAAGCTTCAAAAAACAAAAAACAGAATTGAAATCGGTCAATGCGTTGTGATTTTAAACCATTTTTTTGATATCGCAAAATTACCGAAAAACCTGCCAGAAATGGTCAAATTGTCAAAAATGGCATAATTCGACAAAGTTGACAACTTAATTCATCACTTTTTTGGACACAAATAATAAATTAAATTATCAGCCACTAAAATATCATCTTTGTGGTAAAAAATACAAAAAAGAAAATTCATATATCTATTACCGTTTTGAAAACAGAAGCCAACAAAATAAGTCATTTTTGCCATTTTTACGAATCTGCAGATATAAAAAAGTTGTGAAAATAACTAAGTCCACCTAATTAATATGCGCATATGTAATCAAATCAAAACCGAACATGATACATCAGTGAAACCTATGTATATCAGACAGGTATGGAAATATATTTCATTTGTAATAAAATAAAATCATGAATATTCATCAAATATGCAAATTAGGTCATTTCAGCTAATTATATATTCGCGCACCCATTATGCAAATTAGGAAAGTCAAACTGTTCATTTTGGGGGCATTTTTAAAATCATATATTCATAGATCATATTTACACCAAATATTGACCTTAAATTCCTAATATTTTTGCAATGCCAATACAATATGGCGATGAAAATTACTTGGATCACCGTCACAGCTATTTCCCCATGTGTTTCACAAATAATTCAGAAAAACCGATCATATGATAAGAATTTGTAGACTTTCAGCTACATCACAGTATATGTTTTTTTTTTTAAAGATGTCAGATTCGAGGATTTATGACGATTTTCCGAGATACCGTTCAATCTTTGGGCATGGTGGTAACCCTCTTGGCCATAACATTCCACAGGGACTGAATTTCAGAGAAAAACAAAGTTTGGTGATCCCAGTACAGTTGTGGCTACCTTGAGCGTAAATAACAAATTGATTCAATGAGTTAAACACATGTGGATATTGCATTTTTGTAAGAGAGTTTTATACATTGAGGTGCATTTCTTCACCACGCAGAATAGCAGCGCGAGTCAATGGGCGATTAGCGGGCCATGTCACACATGGCTGAAAAGACAATATTCTAATTCAATAATTAACATATTTCCCACATGCCTATAACAATGAAACTTCACAGAAATGTAGTTAAAGGTATGCTTGAAATATATGTGAAATAAAAATTTGAAAATAATGTTTAGTTTTTTTTAAATACATTTAC
Source organism: Strongylocentrotus droebachiensis (assembly GCA_035222895.1). Lineage (NCBI taxonomy): Eukaryota > Metazoa > Echinodermata > Echinoidea > Camarodonta > Strongylocentrotidae > Strongylocentrotus > Strongylocentrotus droebachiensis. Next base: position 13,124 of record JAVYIG010000654.1, on the reverse strand, counting down.
AAAAAATGCTATTTCTACCAACTGACTGCTGTTGTGTGTGTGTGTTCGCGGGGCAGACTGTTTGCACAGGCAGTGTGATCACCCTAATAAATATTCCCCCGCAAATACCCTTTCTCTCTACAAGAATGACATATCGCGGATTGTTTCATATTATCATGACCCATAAGGCTCGTCTTCCCCATTGAATCTTTACTGGCTGCCCATTAAATAGAGGAACATATTCAATCTTGGAGTTCTCTTGTTCAAATCACTTATAATAGTAAAGTCCCATCCTACATGTGCGCAGTCTGAGATCAGCCGACCAAGTGCTCAGTCGCACAACGGGGTGACAGAGCCTTCTACTTCTCTGGACCTTGTAACCGTCCACAATCAAGAGCGCCCACGTTCAAGTCACTATGTTCCCAGCTACGACATCATCTAACAGAGTATAATACCAATGCCAACGAATACTAATGGAAAATGATCTTAATTTGAAACAATGACGACACATGAACTTTGAATTGATGAGAAATATTTATTGTAAAGCAAACGCCATGAGAATGATGAGCGCCCATCAGAGGCGTAGCAAGCTGTATCGCATAATTATCATACCCACTAAACATATAATCTATCTCTGATCATATTATAACGACCCTGGTGACATGAGTCATTACAAATTAAGAAATATATCCTCCTTCCGTTCATCAATGACAGTCATTATCGTAAATTCTTTCGGCTTTCTTTCTCTCATTATTTTTTCTTTCATCATTATTATCATTTTGGCATCTATAATTTTAGGGAAGCTGCTCAGTACTGAAGAAGTTGGTTGACCCCACACAGAATGCCAAACCTGCAATAGCTCCAGTCAGTAAGAGAAAGAAAAGCGTAGTGCCAAGTAAGTTTACTGCGGTGCCCATCTTGATAATTTTAATGTCCTCAACCAGGGATTTAACAAGAAACAGGAAAACCTCCCGATTTGGAGATGAGAAACTCGAACCATCATGGATGTTCTATTGAAATACTCTATTTTGTTTTGTTTTGTGGATGAATTAATATTATAACATTTCCCATGCAAATAATATCTTCACCCACATAACTGTGTTCTTCAGTATGTCGAAATTCCTCCTTCGTATTTATTTTCATTATCAATCACGTTGGTGATCCAATCGATTTTCAAATCACTCATTGGTCTTCTTTTTCAACAAATCATCATCGTTCACATTTCAGCAACCCGGTACAAGCGTGACTTCATCCAACCAGCCGAAACCCACCAGGAGATGCTCACCCGCAAGCTGAAGGAGCTGCAGAAGAGACGGTCCAAGTCCATCAAGAACAGCAGATGGAAACGGTACATCAAGAAACCGACCAACCTGCTCAAGATACCCCTTCACGATGACCCCTTCGAAGAGCCACACATGTCGGAAGACTACCGGGGAAAGACGGATCCCATAGCCGCCGATATGCATCAGAGATATGAGGAGAGCTGGAAGGTTAAAGTCTCCTATGCGATCATACGATTTTCTTGAATTTACGGTTTCCCACTTCTATACAGAAATCACTTAGTAATGATTATGTCTGATACTTATTCAAAATCAAGATCATATTTTTAACGTTTTTTTCTACACTCCACTTACTTTGAGTCTTTGACTGCCTGGCCTTTGAGCCAATTATAATGATATGTTCAAGCGGCGAAAAATTCGATTGCATCATGTCTTGAGTGAGATGTACAAGCCTGCAATGATTACATAATGAACATTATACCTAAAAAATTCATAAGTAATGATTTTGATGCATGCCGTATGCATGCTGTTTTTTTTCTTGACACGAAAATATGACTATGGAGAAATTATGACTAGAGAAATTATCAAAATAATTTTTTTCTGAATCATGAATACTGGCAGTGCATTTAAAAAGAAATTAATTCCAGGCTTTTTTAATGCATTTTTCTAGGGAAACTCCAATTAACTAAGTAAATCTGCTGTATTTCACCACACAGGCATCGAGGTTAAAACCTACTGTCATGTCTCGGAATGATGATGTCACCGAAGCGAACACCTCAGGTGTTTCCACGACAGAAAAAGGGGGTGATAATGAAGGTGATCACCTCGATGAGACGGGGGAAGAACCTATGGATACCTCGGGCACGTCTCACCAGAATCAACATCAATCGGAAGAGGAAATTGTCATGGGAGGGCGGAAGCAATCTTTTGCAAAGGTCAGTGCATGACGTCATTGAATTTCATAAACTGTGATCATTACAAACTAATGGTGTTTGATTCGACCTATACCAGTTGAGATTGGATTTTAAAGTTGTTAGTTCTTAAAATACACTGTCGCTCATATAGTTGGGATATTTTTTTTACCCCAATTTATGGAATTATTTTGACAATGATTTATCCCTAATAGATCTAGATAATAGTATACATTCTCAGATTTTATTGAATAATCATTTGCCAGTCTTTGTTTTGCGTAACTGTTAAAGCATGTTTTTCTGATTGGGACCGGGGGGATATTCAATGAATTATTGAAAATTTATTGCATTTTCTTTGTTTTTTTAATATTTGTGGGAACTTCCCCCTGCCCTAGCCCCCGCTGCGTACAATCATAGTTCAGTGGCAAAGCAATGGCCTCGTAACTGTGAGGCACCAAGAGCAAAACCGTGTCGATGTGCCATATTAGCCGCATATTAGTGCCCCTTTGTGGGGCATTAATCCTCATTACTGTCATTTATGACTTAAGGGCGTAGGTCCCCTAGTTGATAAGCATAGTAGCATACACATGCTTTAGCAGTCACGCAAAACAAACAATGGCAAATTATTATTCAATAAAATCTGAGAATGTATACTATAATCTAGATCTATTAGGAATAAATCATTGTCAAAATAATTCCATAAATTGAGGTAGAAAAAAAATATTCCAACTATATGAGCGACAGTGTACGTTTTGTGATGCCTTTACTCAAAATGAGGAAACGGTTACACGTTGCACATTGGAATTATTCGTAATGACAATAATTCTTACTCACGCAAATGATGTAGGCCTAATTAAAATATCATAACATTATCAGTTATCACTGCAATTATTATCGTTCATGTATGCGATTCCACTTTGTCAGGAAAACTAAAGCCATCGTACCTGGCTGCTCACCCTTCACCATCTTATCAAGATGAAAACTTTCTCTCAACAGGGTCCGTTTATGACACATCGCTCCGCTGGAATACACCCGGTCCGCGAGCCGAATAAAACAAACGACTCCAGTACGACGAGTACGCGCAATAACAATGGTGCGCGCAGAGATAGTATATCGCAATCTGAAGGAGATGTTCCAAAGAAGGCTGGATCGACACGTACAGATGGCGTCACCGTGGCGGTTGGACTCTCGCAAAGGAATAGTCTAGCACGGAGGGATAGTGTGATCCAGAGGCGAGGGAGTATGACAAGAAGGGATAATCAGGCTCTGATGGAGACCAATGATGGTGATGGGAGAGAAAGCGTTACTCAAGATAGTGGGATGACCGACCTAACAGAAGCAACCCAGTACGAACAAGGTAGGTTATTAATGACAAAAATATATAATATCATCGTCTACAATAGTTATTCCATTAAGAAGAAAGACAAAAGAATACAAAATAAGTCATCGGTGGTAGGACGTTAAACGACGGGATCTGACATCTTAGAATCGGTAAACTCGATGCCAAAAGTGTTAATATGCACTGTCTGACACAACGGTACTTAAGAAAACAATGCAATCATTGTAACTGTGGAAATTCACATATTTTGTTTGATTGAATAACACTGCACAGTAATTTATTATTGAGGGCGAGGCTATTAGGGGGCGATGAACACTTACAATAGATCATAGTTCTGATTGTATGATCCGATTATTCATGACGCACTCCGCAATCCCGTCAAAATTCTCAAAATTATGTTATTATATATAGCTTATATCAATAATGTAAAATGAAGAAAAAAAGTCTGTGTTTAATATTTCCCTGTGAAACCAAATTAAGATGGCTTCTGAAATATCACATTCATTTGTGAGACCACCATTCATCATTCGATTTTTTTTCTCCATCAGGAGCTTCCCCTGTCGCTGGAAAAGATGATGAGGTGTATGAAAGCGACGATGATGACGAGGAGGAAGGACAGACTGAGGCCCCTCCAGAACCAGTTCATACATTTATCATGATAGATACATTAGAGAAAGGAGGGGTTTTCGTAAGTAATGTTTTACTCCTAAACTCCAGAATTATCTTTGCTTGGGAAGGACAATACTTGTTACTGAAACCATTTCCCCATCTTTTCATCGGGAGCAATAATGTTTTAATGATGTTTATGCCTTCCGGTCTAAACCTTTGACCAAACAATTTGCTTTTTTATCTTAATTTTCATTCTATATGAACAAAAGTCAGTGTAATTCCAAGTCTAGAAATATAAATTTCCATGGTAATTGCATGGAGATTACGACAGGCCTGCATTATTTTAAACTGACGAGTAATATATAGATGTGGCACGGTCTTTAAGGTCTTTTAAGGTCGATCTGTTTCAGTGGCAAAATCAGTCGAACTATGCGTATCTACCACTAGACAACATTGTGTAACTATTCTTTATTTCTATTGTAATCTTAAAGGGTGTTCTTGACATGGCGTTCGGTTCTCAGTCAAGCTTGAGTTTGGTTAGTAATGGAGCCGAGTGCATCATGGTCAACAAGAAGTTCTTCAAGAAACATTCCAATGACAAAACCATCTGGAACATCGGCCAAATGGTGAGTTTAAATTGGGCAATAGGTTCATCATTATGTAGGAATAGTTGTATTCTAGCAATAATAAATCTGTATATAATATCAGAATTCTCCAGAGTAGACAATATGCATGTACCATTGTTGCGAAAGTCTTTGCACATTGCATTATCTTACGCATCCAGCTGTTGTGTAGTATGATGTATCTACATATAGTATAGTCTGAAGTATATATTAGAGTGATTTTGATAGAACTTTCACATACTATACTTGTGTAAAATACACACCATGTGCAAAAAACCCCGAAAACAACACGATCGAATTAGGTAAACTATATATGTATTGCACGTAATATTCATAACTAAGATATAGGGCTATATGAGAAAGGAGACGTTTTTAATAGATAATACTGTGATTAAGTGATAATTTTGAATGAAATAAAATATCAAATTGTCATTTAAAAAAAATATAGTTCCGTCCTTATCCTGATGAAGACACACTGACCAAAGATCTTAAAGAGAAATTGACTTGGAAAGATCACCGTGATGTAACGCTCAAAGAAACAGCTCTCAAGTTCAAGAAGACTAGGAAACGATTGACAGATCCGCGACTCCAGCGACCAAGCACCATTGTGGAATCTTTCTCTTGAACTAAGCGTAATATTCCAGCGACCAAGCACCATCGTGGAATCTTTCTCTTGAACTAAGCGTAATATTCCAGCAACCAAGCACCATCGTGGAATCTTTCTCTTGAACTAAGCGTAATATTCCAGCGACCAAGCACCATCGTGGAATCTTTCTCCTGAACTAAGCGTAATATTCCAGCGACCAAGCACCATCATGGAATCTTTCTCTTGAACTAAGCGTAATATTCCAGCGACCAAGCACCATCATTGAATCTTTCTCTTGAACTAAGCGTAATATTCCAGCGACCCAGCACCATCGTGGAATCTTTCTCTTGAACTAAGCGTAATATTCCAGCGACCAAGCACCATCGTGGAATCTTTCTCTTGAACTAAGCGTAATATTCCAGCGACCAAGCACCATCATGGAATCTTTCTCCTGAACTAAGCGTAATGTATAATGGCAATATAATTATTAGGTGCACAATCCGGTATTTTGTAACGAGATCTGGCCAAAAATATATGACTTAAAGGGACTTGGTATATCATTGTTCAGATGAGAGAAAATGGTGCTCAGGTAGTGACTCAAGCAATGCTAGATGTACAATCAAAGTTAATCTGAAAGTTTGAGTTAAAACAGACCAATATTAATGATAAAAATTGATAAAAAATGATCTGATCGATTCTTTAATTCTCCCAGCTATATCATTATAATTTAATTAAATTTTAAGTGAATGTTAATCGTTACAAGGGCAATGAATTTGCTCCATACCATTAAAGTGTTGAAAGATTTTTAAAAGCCTGTTTTATGTTTATTTTCATGGAAAATCGGTTGGAAAAATTTACTGTTAGAGGGTGTTGCACAGTGACGCCTTCAAAGAAAACCATACATATCTTTGTGGTCTGAGAATTTTTTCCAGGATTTTTTGCATGACAGTGGGTCAGTAAAGTAGAATGAATATAATAAGTAACATTTCAAACAACAATTATGCAGTCTTTCATCAACCTTCAACAATTACAGAGTCACTTTAAGGATGTGTCCTTCGTTTGCATATGTATGCTTGTAATTCATGCTGAATGGTGTATCCATTTATCTCCATGGTGTATCCTTTTCAGATAGTGATTTATCTTGAGTGGACAAGCAAAATGAACCTTTACTACAGATGACCCGGGCAGGATAAATTTTCTTTCTTCCACAAAACATGTTTTCGTATCTATACAGCACAACCGTAATTCTCAAAACACTGGAGAAATAGACTTACACACATTCGCGTATATTGTGATTTTAGCTCTACTAGATTTCTTCTTTATAAATCGTCTGCAAACGGATACTTACACATTTAAACGTAGGTTATGAAATACATTTTTGGAAAGTGCACTTGCCTAAGTGACTATTTTTTCTCATATATTTTTACTAATATAATTATATGCATATTTATTCGCTACGTAGATCATAGATAACATAATTTTACCGCTAGTCGAATCTAATCTGGGGCCTCTTGCAACAAAAAAGTTGCGTTTGAACACAACTCCAAAAACTTAACTCAGCTGGATCTTTAAGAAGTCAGGAGCCAGTATTTGAAGGATTGTTGAAGTTGCGTTTAAACAGAACTCTTTTATGCAAGCGGACTATGTTCATTATTTTCTAGGTTATGCCCGTAATATATTCTGGGTCATGTCTACTATGTAGGCTTGTTCATGTCAGTATTAGAGTGCAAACGTATAGAATTGGACAGTAGTTTCTGAAGAAGAAAAAAATTGTGCATATTCTTGCCAATCTGAACGATGCAATCGTTATGTATTGAACTGTAAGACAATTACCTAAAAAGAATTTGTGTTGGTGCTTTAATATGTATGTAGTGTGTATTGAGCTTGATGTTACAATTAAAATGTACAGATAAATGTTTATGTTTTTGTTTGTGTAGCTCTTTGTGGTTTATTTTAATCAATCATTAATTGTCTGTTTATTTTCAAATGTATTAATGACATCTCACCAACTAGGCCTAATTGGCATGGTAAAAGGTTTGATTAGTGTGATGAATAGAAATGTATATATTTTTATTTCATTCTAACTACAATGTATCCAGGTTATGTAAATTAGATGTTGACAACACACTTTCTTCAAATCAAAGAGACCAAATGTGAAAAGTTGCAAGAAAGAAACAAGCAGATTTTATTGAGGATTTTCCAAACTTTGGCCCTACTGTCATCATACATATATAATTATTTGTACATATTAAATCAAGATTAAACAAATATATATTTACACACTTTCTTCCAATCAAAGAGACCAAATGTAAAAGGTTGCAAGACGGAAACGAATTTTATTGAATTTCCAAACTTTGGCACTAATATCATCATAGGCCTACATATATAATTATTTGTACATAATAAATCAAGATAAAAAAGATATATATTTACAATATTCACAAACATTTTCAGTGTAGAGTCACTAGAAACATTCTTATTCTATTTACAATCCTGGTGAGTGGGAATGTTTTTTTCATTATCAATAAATTCATTAACCACTTCCTGGAAATGGATGGTAGTGAGCACTTTTTTTTTTTTACTCAACAGTGAGCACTATATTTTTTTACTCGACGCCCCCCCCCCCCCCCCCGGCCCCCTCCCCTTCGGCAAAAAGAAAAGAAAGAGCTAAAATACAATTTATTTATTTTAAAGGTAAAATTGTCATTACCATCTTTTTTAACTTTCTTTTTTGCCAGGTGTGGGGTACCGGGCCCCCGTGCCCCCACCCTGGATCCACCACTGTTACAGCGAGTAACATTACGATTCGATTAGGGATTTAAAAAAAATGTAAGTCAGTATACTTGTCTTACAGATTTAAGTTTGGTTGGAGTATCATAATCACCGATTAGACTCTGTGGATCGATGGGTTTTCGCCGCAGTCGATTGCTTCATCGGCCCACTCATCATCAGGATAGACGTCCAAATCGTCTTTTTTGTCCGAGTTGCCTGATGATGTGCGTTGTTCTGTATATCATGGAGAAATAATGCAATTTTCGATGAAATATTTCGTGGCTTCAAGCATGGACCTACTATCCATGCTTCAAGCGTGTTTTTTTACAGCGCATCTGCGCACGCGCACGTATCAGACTTCTGTTTGGACTTCATAAGAGACTTTTAGATTCGCACGAAGACAATGGGGATTGCTACGATCGACGCCCTTGTAATGCACTGCCTTGAATGGACGTCACACGTATCAGTCCACGCAAATCTAAAAGTCCCTAATATTGAACCAGCACCAACTCACAATACTTCCATTCCAGTCTCAACTATTCTCCGTGTAGCCTACTCGCGATCAAATGTTGGGCTATCTTATGAGGAGAATGCTAGTATCAAATCTAACTACTGGTGACGAGCTATGGTATTGAAAATGTAGGACGGTTTGAACTAGCGATTCATGCATGGGGTCGGATGTGTAATTTTTTCGTTCCGCGAGGTACCTGAACCCGGACCTGAACATTTGTATACCCCCCCCCCCCCCTGTACTGTATAGCGTGGCAGGGAATAGGCCATTTCGTAAGTTTATGAGAAAGAAAAGAAAATGGTTAAAGGTGTAAACCTGTTTTGGAAAGTCTTTTTGAAGTTCAACAAATTTTATTCCATTCACCTGATAAGAAAAATAGTATTTCAAGAGTCAGAATGCAAACTAAATAGCCTAGTTAGGATTTTGTCTAATGAAATATTATTATTCTTATCAGGTACGTCTTTGTGAAGTGCCTCGATACAAACCTTGTTATTCATCTGTTAAGAATAATAGTATTTTAATAGACAGAATCCAAACTGGATACATTAGTTGTTGCCAGGTTTGACAAACATTAGGGAGTTTTCGCAAATTTAACGCGGACGGAGAATCTGCGGTTCGTGCGCAAAATTGAGAAGCTACTATAGTAACAGCGGGGTGCCCAATTAGCAAGCTTGTACCAAAGATGGTACGGGAATTTCGTCGTTTTATAACGAAGGGTGACGAATTCCAACGCGAATTATTGTTTCGGAACTATTACAACATGAATATGGATATAACATGAATTGTTTCAAAACTTGATGATAATTTGTTGAAATATGATAAAAAGCCGTTTTGTGGCTAGGTCGAGACAAGTTGTGCTATTTATGTAGTCCCGTCTGTACTGTATTGCTTGGCAGGGAATAGGCCATTTTCGTAATGTAATCAAATTGGCCATTTTCGTAATGTAACCAAATTTAATGCATAAGTCTTTGTCAAATAAGTCAAATTATTTCATACACCTGATAAGAATAAAAGTATTTCATTAGTCAGAATGCAAACTGCATGTATAATAAGTGTGCCAACAACTAATGTATGCAGATTGGAATACTACTATTATTCTTATCAGGTGAATGAAATAGTTTGTGTATCGAGGCACTTGATTCACTTGGGGCTTCATCAAAACCCGTTATGGATTTCAGTACCTCAGCGGTCGCCCCGCCGTTATTATAGTAGCTTTTCTATTTTGCACACGATCTTGTGAAAACTCTCTAATGTCATAAAAAGACGACCGGTAAGCAATATAAAGTCCTGACTTATCCCAACTCAGTCTTACCATATCTAACATTTCCCGTACGCTTCACCATTCCCGAAAGGATAAGAACGTTACGAACCAACGTGATTAACGAAATGTGCATACATAGTAGATACCAACCTCTACATAGCTTATGGTCGCCAGCATTATAATTACTATGATATGTTTATGTACCCCAAGTTCGTAATACACAATTAAATCACGGTTATAAAATGTCGATAAGTTTTCTTCTAAAAAAATCACAGACTACAGTTCAAATGATTCTTGTGGTGACGAAAATTAAAACAAAACATGGTAATTTGTGTGGTTTTTGATTTGTGAGGATTACAATAAAAACGGGTACATTATGAATACATGGTGAAAAATTGTTGAATATTCTGTAATCGATAGCCGGTAGTAATATATTATGAATATTCATGAACCCAATTCATTTTTGTAGCTTTTATTCGTACAACGCTGGTCCACATTCACAATGTACAGATTGACGTGTGGCCGTCAAACGCGCTGAGGGATACGCTCGAGCGCACACACCGCATTATTAGGCGCTGTGGCGTGCGCCTGTAATCCAGCTATAACTGGAAGTTACTAAAGCCGAGGACGCAAGCTCAAAACTGAGTCACGTCTTTCGGATGGTGACGTTTAAAGGTCGGTCCCCAGACGTATATAATCATATCTGATTGATACACGTCTTTAAAAACCCAACACACACACACACACACACGCACACACACAACAACAACAAAACAGGCTTAAAATTGAAAAAAAGACGTGTAGAATAATTTTTGACGGAGATTCCGAATGTGACAATGATTTTTCTTAAGCGGACACTTTTTTTTTTTTTTTGGAGTCCAAAAAAAAATCGCAACGACTCAGGTAGCCGAAAAGTCGCTCAGTGGGTGGGGGGGGGGGGGGGGGGGTAAGAGTGTAAGAAAAAAACCAAAGGGGAGTGTTTTAGATTTTTTTTTTTTTTTTTTGGGGGGGGGTTACACATATAACCCCCCCCCCCCCCCCTGCGGACGCGCCTGTTGGCGGCAATTTACTAATTGGACCTAGGTCAACTAACTTGGGTTCTCTACTTTAACGGGTGTTTCTCTTTGTATGTGTGTGGAAAGGACGAGCAGAACTTTGGTAGGGCAGCCTTTTAATAGAGGATTCAGTATTAGAATAGTAAAAGGAATTTTGATGGGACAGTTTTTTTATGTAGGAATTGGTTTTAGAGTAATACGAAGAATTTGAAGGGTTGAGGATTTGGAGCAGTTAATGCTACGGTCACAAAGGTTCGTACGAACGATAATTTCGTACGAATCTCCCTGTTTTTTCCATTGTCTTCCAGAATTTCTATTGTCTGAATATCCTTCATACGGCGTTCGTAGCAGTTCGTAATGGCATTTGTGACCGAGGCTGTAGTTAGATTGCTTTGGAAATCTCGAGAGGATCAGACCTATTTGATCTTGGTCTAATTTTGGAGTGGTAATGAGGGGTGTTGGCCACGAAGGTAAATGTTACAGGCTGTGCATGCTGCTGGTATAGCAGACTTTCCCTACATGACCATGCAAGGACCAGGCTGCACCGGCCGCGGTAGAAGCCTCATCAGCCTTCTCCTTATCTTGTCTCATTGTTTTGACATCTGAACTAGACGAGCTGAGCTCGTATTAATAATCCTTCTCTTCATCAACACTCGAAGCCATAATCATATCCATTCATCAAGGGAATGATGCCCTAGTCGTAGTCGACACACTCAGACCTCGTACTCGTAGCCAGGGGCGATGTGTTCTTTTCATGACCACCCAGGTCGAAATTCCATTAGGATCCAATCCTATTGGACCATGAGAAACCAATTAGAGCTATTGGTGTCTAATGGTTTCAATAGGGAAAGTGAAATGATGGACCCACAGAAACCATTAGAAAATATCTATTGGACCAACACAAACCCACAGAAAGAAATGCTGATGGACCAACAGAAAGCTTCTATTGGACCAGCATCTACCCATGTCTTCTATGGGTTTCTGTTGGTCCATTAGATATTTTATTCTATGATGGGTTTCTGTTGGTCCATTAGATATTTTATATGGGTTCCTGTTGGTCCATTAGAGATCTTTCTATGGGTTTCTAATGGTCCCATGTGCTGAATTCCCTATTGAAACCAATAGTTAATGGCTTCTATAGGTAAATCAATAATGATAAATCAAAATCGATTTTAACAACTGTCCACCAAAAAAAGTATATTCTAATCTCAATTGCATTAACTTCATCACATAGATCACTTGAAGTGAGTTTAAGAATATCCTTTATCTTAACTGAAGGCTTGTACTATTCTATATAATAAACATACATGAATTGTTTCTTGGTTAGTAATCATTATAATCAATATATCTATTGCTAAAACGTGAATGAAATTGTAACATGATTAAACAAATAATCTATTGTTCATTAGTTGCCGAAAGAAAACAAAAATCACAAAATTGATGTACATTGTCATAAGTTGCTTAAAGGTAAAGACCAGTATTGGTAACGCCCCAATTTCAAAAAATGAAATGGAAGCTCTCATTACCAATCATGTGAAAGAATATGTTTTGACTAATACATGATGATAAAAAATTTGCCGGGAAACCGCCTACTAATTCATATATTTGGTAAATTTATCTCTCTCATGGTCGTGTGAGAGAGATAGGGTAGTCCCATATACATCTTTCTGTGTATAGTGCTTGTAACTTTACGAAGAATGGGCCAAATTTCTTATCATTTTGATGATTCCAGAACCTTGCAGATGCTAGATGCATGCTAGATGAGATCAACCTTTTCTGATCGATTCCACAACGTTTCTTTCACAATGCAATCGCATGACCATTACTGGTCTTTACCTTTAACAAATTATGATAAATGTAATTTTCTGTGAACACGTATAAAGTAATCATGAATGTGCATGAGATAGACTTAGCTGTTGGTTTCTATTGGTTTCTATTGGACCTATTGGTTTCTATTGGTCCCATTGGGTTCTTTTGGTCTCATTGGTTTTCTATTGGTCCTATCGGTCCTATTGGTCCTATTGGTCCTATTGGTCGTATCGGTTCTATTGGTTTCTATTGGTCTTATTGGTTTATATTGGAAATACGTATAGGAGCCATATAAACAAGTTAATAGTCCTTCAGAAGAAAGCTATCAGGCTCATTACAAATTCAAATTACAGAAGTCCAAGTAATCCTTTATTTGTGCAACTTCAGAT